>OY978528.1:19913856-20435254 GCA_963854835.1 Megamerina dolium
AGTACAATTTATTGCTTATGCTTATGAGATAGTGAAAGAGAATTCCCTCTCTGCACTGCAACAGTTTTCAGTTCGCGTACTTCTAGTATATTTTCTCATATCGAGAGTGACAGACGAGAGAAATTGTAATGAAAGTAAGTAAGAGTAATGTAAGTGAGCAAACCTAATAAAACAGCAGTCCGCTGTTTTATTAATCCGCAATATTGCCGTCTGTCAGATTAATATGTTATTCGGATTAAGTGTGCTGTTAATCCAGATTAAGGCTGCCGTCTGTCTAGGCTATTACTAAATATTTGGGAATGTTTTTCATCATGTTCCCATTTGTAGTAGTATTTTTGTTTTTTTGTATGACTCACTGCAAGGTATAATAATATCACTGCAAATAATGCCACATCTCCGGGATGTATCTGCAAAGAAATATGCGACTAATACCACTGTTCTCTTTGGTTTGAACATTTCTTATGAAGAAACTCATTTTACCCTTTTACGGGTACAAAACTTCAGAAACAAATATGTATTTGTGGCTGCAAAATCAAAGATTGCAAAAGATCGGTAAATATCTGAAAATATATGAATTAATTTAAACATTGATCGCTAAAACATCCCTAAAGCGACCGATCGGCGACTAATAAATCTCCGATTGATATCTGAAAGAGATTAATACCAGATTAGTCTCTTTAAAGATTAGTCGCATAATTTTTTGCAGGGCTGAATCACTGTCTACCACTGATGGTTATGCTCATTACAATTGCGAGTCAACTGATCGTATCAAGTTCAGCATTTCATTATTCAGAAATAGTCATTTGAAATGATTGTTGAATTGAAAATTAATAGCATTAAAATTTTGATATTTCAGGTAGTATATACATAATTCGATCAGTTGAAATTCAAATATTATCGCTGATGAATTAATAACATCATCAAAAAATGAATTGTCTACAATTCTATTCAATTATATATGGAATATATTCGATACAGATGATCATTGTAGTTACGGTGAGTTCAAAAAATTGATCAAAAATTGTTTCTAAATAGAAATTCCTCATAGAATTTTCTCACCTATCTATCCATAGTCTAAGAGGGCAAAAATCACTGCATTCAATTGCAGCTCGAATCCATACTATGTTACCAATATGACAAGCTACATAAAAAATCAGACGGTATCTATCGATCTTGAGATGATGCAACAAATACGTTATGGCATTAAAGATCATTTTGATTTTAAAGTAAATTTAAAAAATGCCACAAATGATCAGAGGACATTAATCGAACATGATTTCGATAATTGTATGGTGTTAAATACAACACGTCAATCTTCATTCCTTCATAGATGGGTGAAAAGTATACAAGGTGCTAGTAATATGCGTTCGGGCATTTGTCCATTCCCTGAAGGATATTATTACATTCATGGTTGGTATTTAAATACAAAATTATTGTCATCATTTTTATATCTTGGTAATTATCGAATTAAACGTTACATATACTATGGTAATTATAGAAGGAATCATACATATGTAATGCAATGTGATATGGCAATAAATGTGACTGACTGAAGGTGGATAAGAATAATTTAATTTTTTTGTGTTTGTGTTTTTTTTATGCAAGAAATTTTTTGTTTAATTTGGTGTCATATCTTTTTATGTATTTAAAACAATTCATCACCCACCCTGTAAAATATTCCTTCCTCATTCGTTTGGCACACAAAATTAAAATAAATTTTCGAAATAAGTGCATTTTATGGACTTTACTTAATAGTATTTTTGCCAAGGACCCCGAATTTGATATTTTTACTTGGAGCCGGCAACTAGTTCGGCCGCTAGAGGGCGCCAAACTTTTGATCCCCAATCATAAAAGTGTGCATAACTTCCGTATAAATAGACTTTTTTAAAAATTTTTAAGCAGGGGCGCATTTTTTTTTTTCAGTGAATAACCCCCCCGGGAAAATTTTCTAAAATTTGAAAAGAGTTGTTTTTCGGGTTTCTGAACCTCGGAAATGCATTTTGGAGCATTTTGTGTTTTTTTAGGGGGGCGGAGGGCCAAAATTTTCTTGAAAGTCCTATGTGTTACAGCAAATCGCCGAGATTTGTATTTCTTTATTATCATTTTTTCTATTTTCAGAATCTATTTCAATTTCTCATGTATTCAAATCTATGTCGTACTGTGTCAAATTTATACTCGTGCATTTAATGCGAAATTATTAATACAAATTAATAACAATTTGAGATCGGTCACGCTTCTGATTGCATACAAATTTAATTAGTCATTAAGCAGCTTTTGCAAAATAAATCTACATTTTCCCCGGGGGGGATTAAATTTACGAAATTTCACAACTCAGTAAAATTATTTCACAACTAACAAAGATTCATTTCCTAACACCAATCCAAACACAATGAATGAAGTGCTCCAAAGAGAGTTTGAGTGTTAAATCGACCCCAAAATTGCCCAATAATCATAACAAGATAGATGAGATATATGTATTACTCAAAATTCCCCTATAAATAGCCTCTACTAACATCATCATCATCTTTTGGCGGTACAGCTGCTTGTGAGCCTTGTCCTGCTACACGTGGGACCTCCAAAAAACTCGGTCATTAGCGACTTCTCTCCAGTTCCTCATTCTATCATCTTCTTCTAGTTCATCGGTCCAGCTTGATTTTGGTCTTCCTCTTGCTTTAGTGTTGAACGCCTTGGCTTCCACAATTTTCTACTGCGCCCTCGCGATAGTTATTCTCGTTACGTGTTCAAGCTATCTTAATCGCTATGCTTTCATGAAGCGAATAATATTTTCGCTGTTTATAGTTGTTCCAGCTCGTCGTTCCATCTTATAAGCCACTCACCTTCATCCTTGACTGCTACAGCGATTTTCCTCATAACTTTCCTTTCGAAGATTTGCAACTTGGCTTTATCTTTTTCGAGGAACGTCCATGATTCTGCTCCATAGCATAAGACTGGCCATATGATGGTTTTGTACCGAGCTAGTTTACATTATCTATGGAGTAGCTTTGATTTGAATAGTTTGATTATTGACGCGTATCCCCTGTTTGCTGGTTGTATTCTCTCATCGATGATGATACTTGTTGAGTTGTCGCTGCTCAGTTCAATACCTCACTTTAGCCTCTAGTAATTAAGCGGATCAGGTGGATTCGGCTCATTGGCCGAGCTTCTTTTCCATTACTGTTGTACGTGTTAAATTTTGGACAGTATTAGAAGGGACCTACTTATTTTAGCCAGTTCCGAATGGCAGAACCCTTGTGACATCACTTTTTCTGGGTTTTGTCACAGAGTTCTTTTAGAAGCTTTTTCATGACAAGTTGTTACTGTCGGAACAATTGCCAATTGCTTGCTGATAGGTGTGTACCGTTCGAAAGTAAAATCTTTTCGATTGCATTGAACCACGACCTGCAGATCAGAAGGCCAACACACTAACCGCTGAGCTATGGCACCCACCAGACGGCACCAAAAAGACGGATATACCTGCATTAAAATTGGCTCACATCATTACTGATCCATCTAAATTGTATGTACTTATATGCATTCGAAATAAATATCATTATTAATAGGATAATTGAAGTTAAACGAATATGCATAATCATTATTTCATTATATTCTATCATGATTTGTGTATCATTATACATAAATAGTTCAATTAAATGGCCAATATAAATAAAATGTATTTAAATCGGTTTGTATTGCTTGATCTATTTTATTCGACATCGAATCATCAAGGAATCATCAGAAATGAAAAGAATGATTTTCATGGACAACAGTGTGAGCTTAATTCTATTTCTCCTTAATGTGTTTCTATTGATCATAATAGTTAATGTGAGTAGTTTTTAATGCATACTTAATAAATTTTCTCTCACCCAGAATTTTTAGACTAAAAAATTAATCCTTACTTCAGTCAATTGCGGATCGAATCCACTTTATGTTATAAATGTTACAAGTTACATCAGAAATCACAAAGCATATATTGATGCTTATATGGTACAAGGAATGCGCAAAGGATTAAAAGTTCATATTGATATTAAAATACAACATGCACACGAAGGGATTGTTTCTCAGCATACTTTATTAGATTATGATT
The DNA here is from genome assembly GCA_963854835.1 of Megamerina dolium. Taxonomy (NCBI): domain Eukaryota; kingdom Metazoa; phylum Arthropoda; class Insecta; order Diptera; family Megamerinidae; genus Megamerina; species Megamerina dolium. Next base: position 19,917,941 of record OY978528.1, read on the forward strand.
TAGATGTATGTACGCTTGTATCTGCAGCACGACAAACCCTCTTTCATACAATGATCGAAAGTATACGAAATATAAGTAATATGGGCTCAGGCATATGTCCATTCCCAGCAGGACCTTATTATGGTCATGGATGGTATATGGATAGCAGTATTGTTCCATCATTTTTTTCTCTTGGTAATTATCTAATTAAAGTTTATGCATACTATGGTCGTTATACGAAAAAACATCAATATTTTATGCACTGCGATATGGGCATAAATATAGTCAAATAAAATAAAGCTCAATTTTCGTGATTTTCATTTGATTGCATTTATACTTACACTAGTTCATTTATCATTAATTAGAAGTACAGAGTTTCAGCTCTCTAGTCTTATATTATCGAACGCAAAGTGTAAAATCCATCATTCTGAAGCATTCTTTTGTATGGGAGGTTGACAAATTTGTTAATCTATCACATCCATTCTTAAACTTTTCTATAAATTAGTGAATTTTAATTGTATACACAAAGTTTCAGCTTGATAACAAAATATTTTCGTGTACAAAATGTCAAAATATACATTCCAAAACATATTTTTATATGGCAGGTATGTGTAGTTTTCATGCTATTACATTTATTTTTAAGCAGATTAATTTATTGAAAAATAAAATGAGATTTACCAAGTTTTAGCTTCATAGCTTTATATTTTCGTTAGCAGAGGGTGACAATATGCATACGGAAGCATATTTTTATATGGGAGATAAGTGTTATTTTAATTCGATTACATTTATTTTTGGATATGTTAGTCTCTGTTGAAAATAACCACATATAATGAGTTTTAGTTTGAAAAAAATTATATTTATCTGCATATTTTAAAGTTTTAAATCATAATTTTGTACGGCAGGTACGCGTTGTTTTTATTCGATTTCATCCATTTTTATATGGGAACATTTTTTCGAAAATAAATTCGTATTTACCAAGTTTTAGCTTCATAGCTTCTCAATTTCGTTCACAGAGTGTGAAAATATGCAAAAGGAAGCATACTTTTATATGGGAAGTAGGTGTTGTTTTTATCCGATTACACTCATTTTTGGATATGTTAGCATTTGTTAAAAATATCCTTATAAATTGGATAAATTTCTCTTTATCAGCATATTTTGAAGTTTTAAACCAAAACAACCTAGTATATTTACCCCACAGGAGGGCTCCTTGTTAAAATTGATGTTCTTTCAATTTTGCATAAACGCACCACTAGCCGAAATTGAGTTTGGTGGCTCCAAAATACTTATAGAAAATTTTATATTGTCTGCCGGACAAGTACTTCTTTTCTGTGAGGCAGTGTAGTTCATAAATTTCGATATTTCGGTCATTGCTCATAGAGATTACAATCCCTGCTAATAAAATATATAGAAATACTATATAAGAACAATAATTCCAAAAAAAAAAATAATTGTAATAATAATAATAATATAAATAAATAAAGCAATACAGAAAATGTAAATTACAACAACAACAACAACAACAATCGCCAGTAGTCACAGTAGCAACATCAATATGAAACACAATTCTAATTGTGTAAACTTATTGAAGCATAACATAACGACAGCAACAACAACAACAACAACAACAACAACGTAATGAACATATTTAACACAACACGTACTACATATAGGTACATATTTAACAACAATAACAGCATTTATATAATCCACCTTGTATTCATATGTACGAGTACTCGTCCATATGAGTATACTCTCGTAGCGTACGTAATCACCGTACGTAATTGGCCAATCAATTTTGTCATTGTTCACATTTATAACGTTGGACGTTGGTAATTTGTGTTTTTTTTTAATTCAATTGTTGTTGTTGTTGTAGTTACCAACAACAATAATAATAACAGCGATGCGTTACCATCATCAATGATCTAACAGAGAGAGAGATAGAGCCTATAAGCACATTGTACTCGTTATTTCGCATATGGTGGGTGTACGTACTAAAGGTGTGAGGTTGAACTAAGTAAATTGGTCGTGCAGAATCACAATGGACAATTAAAAGACAAATTTCTATGGATATACTATTTGTTTGATAGCATTGAATTAAATTGCAAGAAAGTAAATTTCACAATACTGATTTCATCAATTTTAATTTTAGATAATTTTCACCAAAAAAAATTTCATTTGAAGTTTGTTTTCATATCATTTCTTTCTGAGTGTGTTGGAGTTGAGTAGTTTTGGGTTTGTTGCGCAAAATTTCTACTTTCGAAATGAAGATGACAACTTGCATATTGGCTACATTTTATTTTTTTGTTTTTTTATTTTTTTATTTCATTCTACTTGGTTAGAGACTGGGCTGGTTTATATATTCGCATATATTTTTAGAGTTACTCTTGCATCCATAAGACGAATGTTGGTTTGGAACGGCTGTCAACGCGAACAAATTACATGCTTTCGAAAAACTTTTGCGTCTTCATTATTCTTGTAGTAGAAAGACAAATGAACACATACACACACACACACAGGTTTGCAACAATCTCACCATCTTTATCAATGTGGCAGTTGGAACAACTTCAGTATTTCATTTTTCAGCAAGCCTTTTTTTCATGCTTCACTTGTTTTTTTTATCTTTGTTTTTTTTACTATTTTTGTTGAAGCAAAAAAAACAAAATCTATTTAACCAAACAATGAAGAAAAGTTGCATATATGCAGTTGTGTCTCTCTACATAGTTGAATACTTTGGTTGAATTTTAATCACAATTCAAATTCACGAACATCATCATTTCCCATAATCAAGAGCTTCAGTGACTTCAGCATGAGTTGGAGGAGTTTTTAAAAATAATTTTTCATTTTTTGTTTTTTTTTTTTTTGAATTTAATGGTGATTTTTACAAAACAGTTTCTTTAAAAAGCTTCTTGCATGTCATTGCTACAGCAACTGATGCAAAATAATCAGTTACAGAACCAACTACTAAGTAATATCTTGAGATTCCATGATGATTTACATTAAGTCTAAACTCAGGGTTAATTTTTCAGCGAGATTTTAAATGTATTCTAGCTGTCAAAATACACCAGCATTAGCCATTTAAGCTTCTACAAATTTAGTGATTTAAATTCGAACTACTAAACTATCACTGCAGTTTCGAAGACTGCAAATTTATAACTAGTCAAGAAATTGGAGTCCATTTGTACCAGTTGTTGTTGTATTCTTTCATACTCCAAAAAAATTTATATTTTCAAATATAAATACCGACAGTTTCGAGACTTGAAAAACAGAAATGTTAAGATATCGTACTGAAAGGTTATATATACGCTTACTTTTACAAAAAAAAAAGGCAACAAATGAACAAATAAATTATTTTAAAATATACATAGTCGCCTGCTTTTCCAGCCTAACTTCCATAGCCAAAAATTATTTCGAACATACAATTTTACACTTTCTGTATATAATTGTGAAGCTATTAAGCTGAAACTCGTTATATACAACTATTAAAAAGCGAATATATGTATTCGAAAATTAATATAATCGCATGAAAGCGACACTAACTTCCAATACAAAAATATGTTTTCGAATGTATATTTTCGCGCTGATAATTAGAACATAAGATTATTTTTAGCAAAAAAATTGATCCGCTCGAGAATATATGTAATTGGTTGAAAACTACACCTACCTTCAGTACAAAAGTATATCTTCGAAATTATATTTTTACACTTTCGACACGTAAATAAAAAGTTATCGAGCTGAAATTTACAACAGTTTATTTTCTTACAAATAAAATTAATCTACTCGAGAATGGATGTAATCCCATGAAAAATACACATACCTTCAATACAAAAGTATATTTTCGAAAATATAATTTTTTAGTTTTCACGCGTAAATATACACATATAGAGTTGAAATTTTGCGTAGGATATTATTTTTAATAATAAATTAACATACACTAAAATAAATGTAATCCGAGCAAAATTCCATCCAACTCCAATATAAAAATTATGACTTTTCGCTTGTAAATATAAAGCTATTAAGCTGAAATTTAAAAAATTATATTATTTTTGACAGTAAATCGATGTATTTAAGAATTAATGGTGATCGTAAGAAAATCACTTCTACCTTCCATATAAATACATATTTTCGAATATATGTTTTTCAGCTTTTCACATGTAAATATAAAGTTATTGTGTTCAAATACGAAACATGATATTATTTTTGTAAATAAATATATCTTTTTTGAAAATAAATGATTTCGTATAAAAACTATATCTTCCTCCCATATAAAAGTATGTTTTCGAAGACATGTCTTTAAGGGTTTTCACATGTAAATATAAAGTTATTAAGTTGAAATTCGGCATATAATATTATTTTTAAGAAAAAATGAACTCCATCCAAAAAGAATGTAATCGGATAAAATTTACACATACCTCCCATACAAAAGTATGATTTCGAACATTTGTCTCTAAAATTTTCGCATGTAAAAATAAAGTTAATGGGCTGAAATTCGATCAATAATTAAAAAAACAAATTTTTTAACAAATAAATTTTTTCGAAAATAGATGTAATCAGCCCATACACATTCTCAGATTCATATGTTCTAGAGTTTATTTCTAGAATTTCGATAAAAAAAATATATTTGTACTGTATATTCCACATTCTTATAGTACTTCATAAATACATACTATTAGTATGTCCATAAAATATCATCCAAACTTCTTCATCATGACAGTAAATCATCAATTTCACAAAACAATAACAACAGGCCTCATTCTAATTTAAACTCTTCTACAATATGTCTATATGTGTATGTGTGTGCTCATATATGCATTCAGATTAGCCCTAACGATTGTCAACCCATTCTACTTGTACAAAACATGGGTTGTACAATGTCAAATGTATGTGCAGCCATTATCATCGTCCCCAACAATAATAACAACAGCAACAACAACAACAATATCATCATCATAGTCATCATAGCCATCAATTGACGGCAGTTTTTGATTGCGCATTCGGTCGATTAAAACGCTGATTCAGTTTCATCATTAACGAGATTAATATGGCGTTACATTGTCCATGACAGTTACAATATGGGCAGCATGGTCGATGCTCATAGCATACTCCTCATACTAGTCATACTCACGGTACGGTGGTGTTCAGCTTGAACATTTTATGCGTTACATTTGCATGACCCGTTGGGATGAACGGGTTGATTACAATGATGGCATAGTGCAAATGCCAGTCATTGTTGTTTATTGCATATACGAGTATGTATGTACTATATGGAAGTATATGAGATCATTGAAGAGGATGTACGAGTCTAAGTACAATGATGGGCATTCATATAGACGAGTAGTTACGTATTTATATAGTGATATGATGGAAATAAATTACCATCATGCTTGGTGTATCATTTTATGCATTTTCTATTCTCATATATTTTCATTTCTCTATTTCTCTCCACGTCTCTCTCCATTTCGCTAAATTGGTTTGGGCTTTTTATTGCACTCAAATCAATATCAATTTTTTCATCGTCGTTAGGAGAAGACTCACATTATTATATTTGGCTAGTACATATAACTAGATTCTTTCGAAATATTGTCCAAGTGCGCCAAGGCTAAAATATTCCAAATATATATTTCATGGATGATTTTGTTGTGTACTGAACCAATAAATATTATTATTTTGAAATTCAAAAAAAAAAAAAATTAATAATTCTTTAGGGGAAGGGACCTAATGGATTAATATATTCTAAATATATTATTCACAGAACATTTTTCTGAATACTAAACTTATAAAAATAGCTACTCATATGAAATAATTATACTCCAATTCCAATATGTGTAGAAATTAATTAATTAAAGGATCGCTTTGAATTTAATTTTTGAAGTTTAGATCTAAAATAGTTTTAATCACAGACATTGCAGCATTTCTGCTATCCCAATAAGCGAATTTTAATTTCAATAATTTATTCTGTATCTCTTAGTGTTTTCATCATCTTCTTCTTCTAATTGTTATTTATACTACTCGTTCAATATTGGCACATTAGAGTAGCCATTAGCTCAATGGTGAATTGTGCTGGAATTCAATGTAATAGAAATATTTGAAAATATTTCAAAATAATATTTAAAAAAAAAACGCTATTTTGTCCAAAAAATTCATAACAGAGAGCTCTCGGTTTACGCCATTGCTATTTACTACAATGGCTCACATAGTCGTCCTATAACTTTTTTTTCTCAAAATTCAAATTTGTGAAATTATTCTTTTATGCAAGAAAAGAAAAAATCGAATCGATTTTTCAGTGGATTTTTTTTGAAAAATTAGATTTTAACTAAGTCCGGCAATGCTTTTGTAGAATTTCATATTTTTGGAACAGCTTGTGTAGTAGGGTTACTATTTATATTTCGGTAATAGGAAATAATAACAAACATTTTGAAATGAAAACGGCTTTATTGTTTTTCAAAATATTCACCATGATGATCAATGCACTTTTGCATTCGTGCAAACCATTTGTCATAGCAGGTTTTCCATTCCTCTTGAGACACTTCCAAAACATGGTTTTTGAACGCTTCAACTGCTTCGTTGGCGCTCGTAAATCGTTGACCACACAGTTTACCTTTGATATTCGGGAACAAGAAGAAGTCATTAGGTGCAAAATCAGGACTGTGCGGAGGATGAGTCATCAATTCGATGTTTTGACTGCTCAAAAATTCCCCGGTTTGACTTTCATCTTAACGGTCATCCTCGGTTAAATGGCCTATGAAATGCTAACGGAAGTAATCAGAACAAGTGTTCAAATGACTTGACATTTTTTCTGATTAAAGATATCTTCCATATTTGAATTAAACTCGAATAAAGCCATTAATCTAGTATTATTGACACTTAAGACTATCAATTGTTCAATACCGAGCCAAAGAGTTTGATTTTATCTCATAGTGCTATCAAACGATGTCAGATTTAGCTCACCCAGCTGTACGTAAAAAAAATATAAATAGAAAAAATCTCTTGAATATGAAATTTTTTTCAGTGAACCTGCGATGCAATGCAAAGTAAAAATTGAGGTTTATGTGTTATAAGTTAAATCCAAAAATGATAGTTAAGGATTAGTCTAAAGTACATATGAAGGCTTGTTATGCTCACATCAATTTTTCTATATAGTTATGCAAGTACATACATCACCTCTTTACTTTTTTTAACTATGCATCATCATTATCATCATCATCATCATCACCATGATCTTAATGATAATTATCATCACCATTATGATCATTATAATTAAGAGGCATCGTTAAAACATGATGCTGCATTTTAACTAGTTTTTATTTATTTAATTTTTTCACTCCTAAAGCTCAGTGAAGCCTCATATTGCATAAACAACAACAACAACAACAACAACAACAACAACAACAACAACAACAACAACAACAGTTAGCAACATTAATTTTAAGTGGATTTTTCGCTGATCGCTGCAAAATGCAATCAGGCGTATTTTGAATGACGATGATGATGATGATGATGATGATGATAATGGGGATGATAATGATGACGATGATAACAATATCAATAAATATGATGATTATAATATTGAAAGCCATGGTAATTAAAATGATGATGATATATATTTGTATGATATGCCGATGAGTAAATGCAGGGATGATGAATTTTCTATTCAAAATTTTTACCCACTATATTCGGCAGCTGTTTTTGCAACTATTGCATAATAGGAAGGTGAAATTGTATTATTTTCAAAAATAAGATTTCGATCGTGGAAAATTTTCAAGTCCAGGGAAATGCCTTAATTTTTATACAATAAAATTCTTTGCATAAATTAATTTTATTCGAATATTTATATAAATATTTTGATTCTCATCCATTAATATTTTAGATAAATTTTTGCATTGAGTTTTGCACATTCTTAATTGAAATGGTAAATATGGGCTAAGACCATATAGCTTTGTCGTTAGTTTTATTCGCTTGAATTTATTCTTTGGATCGTCTGCAGACATTGGAATTGGAATTTTGTTTCCATTTGGAGTCTTCCGAAGTAAAGGATTCTGTCCAAAAAAAATGTTTACGAATGGTGTCACATCCAGTTTAAAATTCACACTTAGTGGAAATCGACAAATAGCCCCACAGCTGCCAAGGAGTCACTCGATGAGGGGTGAAATGGATGACGTAACCTCCTCATAATTTCACCCGAATATTACCCAGAAACAGACTTACCGCTATTTCTATTTCTAGGCGACATTCCTTGCAAAATTAATTTTTTTTTATGATTTGCTCCCGTTATTCATTGAGGCGGCTCCATATCTGGATAAAAATCACATCTAAAAGTTTAAATCAAACTTCAGCCATAATTAATTTTAACTCTCTAGTATTTTTACCAAACATACTTAACCTCTATCTTCAACCTTAAAGCTGGTTGCTATACAATGTGAGCGCAAATTCCCTGAAAAATCGACAAATAACACCAAAGTTGCCTAGAAATCGCCTCAATTAGGTTAAATAAAATTTCAACTTCCATTAGTTGTACCTTTTGCAATATTTCACCCATCCCACTTAACCTCTGTCTCAATCCCCTAAGGTTGTGCCCATACAATATGAACTCAGAAATCATTGATAATCGTCAATTAACCTCATAGATGGCAAGTAGTCAATCATGGGGGTGAAAATAAAGACTCTCCATTCCTTTTAATGGCTTCATTACATTTCTCCGAAAATACTAATCCTCTATATCTACCTCTTAAGAGGGCTGCTATATAAAGTAAACACAAAAATACCGGAAAAATGACTAATTCGCACACAGCTACCCAGAAATCACATACAAAAGGGGTAAAAGATATGACCAACCTACGATGATTTTTTTCTCCCAAATATTTTCTCAAAACATACTTTACCATTTACATGAAAAATCGACAAATATCCATATGGCTTCACGGGAATCATCTCTAAGATGGTAAAATGTATGAGCGACCTCCATTAATATCTCCTTTTCAATCTATCTCTCAAACATAATTATCGTTTATTTCCACGCCTTAAGAGGGATGCCGTACAAAATGCATGCTAAAACGCCTGAAACTACATATGTAGGTGCCCAAAAATCACATTGAGAAATGTTAAAAATTAGACCGAACCTCTCCATATCTTTTTTCTTTACAACATCTTGACTCCGACTCCCCTATAAAATTTCGTTTTTTGACACCTACCACAGTTGTAAGGACAACTGAAGCTTTACTAGTCTTATATGAGGTAAGGAATGAGTTCTTTTTGCTTGCTTCCATTTTAGAAGCTGTTTTAAGAAGCTTATGCTTATGTAAAGTATGTTTCAATTCAAGCAACAACCTTGACTTTGAAATTAAATATGCATTTTTCTTCATTTTTTCCCCCAATTGATTGAAACAAAATTGCAAAATATTTGCTTAAAAGAAAAACTTCTTCATCGATATAGCAATAGCAATTGCTTGCAACTATCAAAACAGTGATTTCATGATGTGATATCATTACTATCACATCGTTACTATATTGCAACAAACGATGATCACCAATATCAGCATCATCATCATCATCAACATCATCATTACAGTTTGGCACTACAATTGCACACAACTTCTCACTACGTCACACACACACTCTGGCCCTCTCTCTCTCTCTCTCCATCTTTCAGGCTGTTACAATCAAATGTAAATACTTTTTAAAAGTATTGTGTCTGATGTTTTAAAAATATTCGTATCAAAGATATTACTAAATAAACTAAAAAAAAAAAAAAAACAAAAACAAAATAAAAAATACGAAAAACAAACAACAAGTCTTACGCAACTGCCAATGCAATCAAGTGCGAGTGCAGTGAAAGAAGCAATGGCATAATCCTTTTTAGTGGCACAAGACGACAAAGAAAATGCACATAGGAAAATAAAACTAACTAAAACAAATTGTCAATACTTTAAAAATATCAAATAAGATATAAATAAAAGAAAAACACAAACCGAAAAAACCGAATCATATCAAAATCCACGCAAAATCGCGTTTAGCATTAATTTTAACGAAGAAGAGTTGATGCCATCTCTGATATGGCAATGATTGCAATGAGAAGGAAGTCACTTTCCGCCTAAACTATATAAACTGTGAGAGAAAGAAAAAAAAGAAAACAAAGTTAAAAATGAATTGTTTAAATAAGTTGCAAACAAACTTTTTAACTTGTTACAAGCATACGAGTATCTTATTGAAGCTTCGCAAAAAACAAAAAAAAAAAAAACAAAAAAAATTGTATATAAAAAAAAGTTGTGAATTTTCATTACGAAAAAGGGAAATCCAATTTGTTTCACGAACATGTGAATATTTTTGGGCTTACTTTTATACAAGTGCATGCTGATATAAGAGTGTCAGAGTGCTATAGAGTAAGTAGAATTTTGTTATTTTTTCGTAATCAGCGTAAAACAGCTTTTTAAATTAAGCACTTTTTGCAGAGACAGCACTCATTTTATTACGTTACATATTTACATATGTACATTTAAGCAAAAGTAGTACTCGCACTCGCACTCATATGTAGTTGACAATTCTCTTATTAAAACTTTTTTTGAAAATTATTTGCAATAATTGGAATGTAAAATTGTTTTCTTTATTTCTTTCAATGAACCCTCTAAATAAAATGAATGTGAATATTAAAAAAAAAAAAATATTGAGCAAAACCTTATATTTTTCCTCACATTTTTTGTTCGAGATGAAGGAACCCCTGAAGTCTTCCGTAGAACTGGTGACTAACTAAATTGATGAAATTGATAAGAGGATATCTAAGCGCACAGTGAGTAAGATGAGCTTCAAGCAATATTCTTCGACTATCCGTCATGAATCCCCTACATCGTGAGTCCCTACTCATTTCGACTCATTTAAGCATTTAAGGGTTCATGCTGGTTTAATTTTAATTCATGGATGGATCAGAAGTGGTTAGTTTATAGTTGGGAATATTAATCCACAATAAAAAAATTCATCGATCGTTGTACAGACGATGTCAATGACTCTGGGCGTCCTCTGCAGACTATATTCTCTAAGACTAACCACCACCTGCAGACGAGTAGATTAACATCTGCGTTGGCTGACTGCCAATGATTAGTACTAATAAGCTTGAGTGAATCATTTTCAAGACACTCTTGAATTGTTTTAGCCTTATGAGTGGGCGTAGAGTCTGGTTTAAATATTCATTGTTTGTTTTGGAACATGGTTTGGTTCATAGGCTCCACTACATTCCTTAAGATAACTCGCCGATGTTCCATTATTTATCACAGAATGATGATAAAATTATGAAATCGAAACCTGAACATTTTATTTCAACTCCACTCCCTGTAAAGAAACATTTACAAGATCTTATTTTTCAGAAGTTTGGAAAGTTTCATTTATTACATTTGTCTTCCACCACAAAGTCATCCCTCTAACATTACACCTGGTCATTTGCCTTCAAGACAATATATGCTCTCCCTTTGGCTCTGCCATTCCATATCCAATCTTTATTTGGGAGATCTTTCAGAAACTTTTTCTTTATACAAACTTCTTGGGAGCAACACACAATATGTAAGATGCCACGGCCTAACCTAACTAGCGTGAAAAATGTATTTTAAACCATGCAGGTAAGAGCTCTTCAAGAGAGTCCTTTTCTCTTTATGCTTGGCTCTTGAAAATCTTATGTCATAGCAAATAAAATAAATAGGTTGGCAGCTGGCAATGTGAGTCGAACGAAACCAGCTAAGGTTTGCGAAATATTCGCATGTAAATTTAGTAATATTAGATCTAAAACTAAGACTATTTTCAGTTAATACAAGTGAAATCCGAGAATGGGTAAAATTTAATGAGTAGAACAGAAATTTGATTTCGAACACATGTCCCCAGAATTTTTGCTCAGATATGTGATGGAATGAATTTCAAAAGCTGCATATTCGATTGTTTTTAGCAAAAAATTGATGAATTTGAAAATGGCCGAAATTTTCTGAAAACTACATCTACCTCTCATATAAAAATATGTTTTCGAACATACGTTTTCGCAATTATCAACTGAAATCATTAAGCCATTGAGCTGAAACTCAGTCCATACGATTATTTTTACTAATGAATTCAAAATCTAGCCAATCGGCGTAAACGAATAAGAACCATGTGTACCTCCCATACAAAATTTTATTTTCGAACATTTATTTTCCTATTTTTAGCAGGCAACTCTAAAGAGAATGATCTGAAACTCGGTATATGAGACTTTTTTATCAAACTAACAAATAATCTCGAGGATTAGCATAATGTGATCAAAACTACACCTACCTCTCATATAAAAATACATTTTCGAATATATATTTCATGACCGATAGCATAGCTATGTTTCACATTATAACCAATGCTAATTCTCCATTACTTCTGCATAATTTTCTTTCATCATAATTGATACTACAAATTATTTCGCCATCTATAAATGCACTTATGCTGCATGCATGGTGATGCTGCTGAGAGTGATGAAAAGATCATACGTTGTGTTAAATTGTACCAATTAAATTTGACTCGGATCGTCAAATAATAACAAACCATTGAAATTTCCACCATACTTACCCCCAGCAGATATATATTTTTTTCTGTTTCATAATTTGATATTTTTATTTGTTGCAAATTAAACCATTTTTAATACTACTACAACACGCAACGATTACAAATGGAAGCGATGTAGAAGTGATGCTATCTACTATGTATGTAGTTAAGAGCACAAAATAAAAAGCAACTAGATAAAATAAAATAAAAAATACTATGAGCCCATAAAATCGCGCAAAATTCTGCCCTTCTATGTGGCAGAAAAATTCTAGGGTGGCTGTTGATTGCTTCAAAAGAAGCCATCGTAGCGCATAGAAAACTGCCAAGGTACTCGTAATAGTAATAGCATAGAGTCAGACAGACAAACAGACAGACAGACAGACAGATAAATAGATAGACAACCGTATAGCTACGATACGAGCGAATACAAGTGTAAATGATATAAATTCAATTTAATAAAATTGTTAAAATCGTTAAAATACTTGGCGTGTGTTCAGGTGAGCCTGTAAATTGCTCAACATTACATTAAGTACTACTAGACGATACGACACTTTGTACATATATATCCCAAGTATGTGTACATATACATACTTGTAAGGAATGTATTATATATATACACTGGTATATCTGGTACAAAGCAAAGAGAAGAAAGAATATATTCGCAATACTGATACAGCAACATTACGAAAGGAAGGAAGTATGGAAGGAAATCTATTTGATTTCTTCGCGTCTTTGGTATGAGAGGGGCGGAAATAAGCATTCGAAGAAATGCTTTGAACCAATATATATACTCATATGTGGCAATGGCAAAATGTTGATGACGAAAAATGCCTTTTAATTCGTTATAATAATTTTCTGTTATTGCTGCCGGTGCCTTGCCGTTACTATCGATGCTTATTACGTTCAAGTCTTATATATAATACTAGAGTAGATGATACAGCACTCACCCTTTCTCTGGCGACTGAAAACATAAATGAAAACCATGAATGTTTCCTCTAATCCATTGAGTCGGTATTAATGTCATGGATAATCACAGACAATAGCACATTGGCCACCACCACATCTATCCACGCCATTATAAGATTCAACCAACCATATTACCGCCAACCAAATTACACCATCCAGCACGTTCCATGTCGCATAAGACAAACAACGACATAAGATGATCGTTAGCAATGAAATAAGAGTCTCACACATCGTTGACAGTCAACAATTTTAATCAGTTACCAGTTGAGAACAATTCACATTGAGGGTTACGCGCTCACAGAGGCAATGGAAGCTGCAGAATAGTGGTGAGTTAGGTGTTCCACATCCAGTCGTAAATGTATAAGGACAATATTACTATCTTGAGCATTAGTTTGCTCAATAATTCTCTGATTAAAAAGCAAATAATACAAACTCACTAAATATGACTCACAATCACTTGTGTGGCTAGAGCCATCGAACCAGCGATGGTGTAATATAAGCAAGTGGGAAAACCTAAGCGATTCTTGGTCGAATGGTAACTAATACTCTGATCTTTCCATGATTTTAATGGGTTTTGTATTTCATTTAATTTAATTTTTTAATTTAAACATAACAAATATTGAGTATTCCCTCGTAGAAAGTAAAATATATTTTCGAACATGTATTTTCAGACTATACGCAAAACTTATTAAGTTATTAAGCTAAAAGTAGGAGGAGTGTAATATTATTTTTCCCAATGAATGAAAAATTTTGCAAATGAACGAAATCAGATGATAATCACGATTACCTGCCATGCAAAAGTATGCTTTCGAACATATGTTTTCAGCTTTCGCACACTCAATTGTAAAGCTATTCATCTAAAACTTTGCACATAGAATTATTTTTGTCAATGAATACAATATTTTGAAAATGAACGCAATCAGATGATAATCACGATTAGCTCTCATGCAAAAGTATGCTTTCGAACATATGTTTTCAGCTTTCGCACACTCAATTGTAAAGCTATTCAGCTAAAACTTTGCACATAGAATTATTTCTATGAATTTAGTAGCTCATGGATAAATCAACATAATCGGATGAGAATCAAGCTTAGCTCCCATACAAAAGAACATTTTCGAACAAACTTTGAGCACTCAATTGTAAAGTTATTAAGTTGAAATTCTGTATATAGTATTATTTTTATCAGTGTACAAGCATATTTAAAGATCAAGGTAATTGGATTGAAATCGTGTATAGCTCCCATATAAAAACCACATTCGAATATATGTTCCAGATTTTATGCACTCAATTATAAAGTTATTAAATTGATATTCAGCGTGTAGCATTATTTTTAGCAACAATTGACTGCATTTGAAAATTAAAGTAATCGGATGCTAATCAAGCTATGTTCCCATACAAAAGTATGCTTTCGAACATATATTTACATATATTCTGCAGTCAATTATTAAGTTATTAAACTGATATTCAGTACACACTATTATTTTTAATAACAAAAGAACATATCTGAAAACTAATGTAATCGAATGAAAATCAAGCTAAGCTCCCATACAAGAGTATACTTTCGAACATTTGTTTTCATATTTCCTGTACTTAATTATACCGGTACTAAGTTAAAACTTGATACAGATAATTATTTTTACCCGTTAGGTAACTTGTTGAAAATTTGACGTAATCGAATGGAAACAACGCATACTTCACATGCGAAATTTTATTTTCGAATTTTTGTTGAATATCTAAAATAGAGTCAGACCACTCAAAAATGAATAAAGCATAACTATTCTTTGAACAAAAAAAGAAAAAGACATAAAATTAGATAGAATTTCTATGCAATATTTCTGCAAAATCGTTATTGCATTGAAATTTGTTTCTATCATCAAAATGTATTTCCATAATTCGATTTGATTTATTTAAATTTTTTTTTTTCTCTTTCTAATGAATTTCAAAATTATTCTCCAGTATTGTTTGGCATTAACTGATATTTGTCATTGATGGGACGACAACAATCAAAAGTAATGACACAAAAAAAAAAGTGATAAAAATTCTTTGAGAAATTTTCCAGCTGTCAAATTTATTTACGTTTATCTAACTATCACTCTCTCTCTCTCTTTCTCTCTATCTTTCTTTTTGTCACTGTCTATCTGTATCACTATTTTTCACATGCTGTCATTTATTCACTTCATGCCTCATTCAAATCGAATTAAGTTCTATAACATTAAGTGTGTGTGTGTGTGTGTTGGTTCATATGGGCTGTGTTGAGAGCGAAATTTGTCCACGCTAGAAGTAAATTTTCTCCAGAATGGTCTACGCTAAATCCCAAATATTTCGGAAATGATCATAGGAAATTATCATAGGAATAAACCAGATGTACCTTTATAATATTACTTAACGTCATATGGGTTTTTGTTTTTTCAAATTTTTCCTCTTGCACATATACCAATGATGCAGCAACCAATATTGTCTCATTGCTGCGCTTTTTTTTATTTTTTACTATTTTACTTCATCATCTCTTTTATTTGTTTTTTTTTTCACCTTTTTATATTTTTTATTTTTTTTTTTTTTCAAATAGCAAGAGCATCATCATCAGCAACACCTTTTTGGTATTCAACATGCAACGTATGGCATGTGTGGCATGTGTGAAAACATTTTTGATTCATTAAAAATTTAAAAAGTTCAAAGTGTTTGTGCCATCAACTATAGAAATATAACAATGAAAAAACAAATGAATATACTCCGAACAATGTAAAGGAACAATAGCACTATGTTTCTATTAAGAAGGAGGAATGGAAGGGAAAATTAAGCAGCTTGTATATACAATATATGTGAAAAAAATTACTGTGATCATTCATAGCATTCTTGAAATGTTTACTACTTGTTGGCATGCTTCTTAAAATCTATCAAATCGTTTTATTATTATTTTTTTTTTTTTTCAATCTCTTTTTTGTTACCATTTAAAGGACACTTTGTTTAGAAATCACTAAGAGCATTGCATTTCAATTTGAACATATTCTCATAATCATCATCAACACCATACTAGTCATTATAGTATGTACTCGTATGTGTGTGTCCATCTGCTGTACTACAAATTGTTGAGCATCTTTTTAGCAATTGTAAATTGCAAGTAAAATACATATGATTATCATACATTATTTATGAAATATTTCAAGAAAATGCCACGACGATATGCAACTTGTGTAGCAACAACAATAAGAAACAACAATGGATAGGGCAATGAAATAGGGACGTTAACAGATGAAATATGTAATACGAAGAAAATGTGATTTTGATTTATGCACCAACCTTTTAGAAAATTTATTCACCATTACACCAGTATACACTAGATTTTACTCTACTCTACTCTACTCTAATTTTTACTCCATAACATTTCTATTAAATATACTTAATTCATATCTCTACATATTGCTAAGGCTTCCCTACAAGAGGAACATGAAAGCACCTGGAACTTGGAAAATACTACCATATTTGCCTATGAATCGCCCCTAGAGCTGCAAATTTTATAACGGACTACCATTATATGTTCCTTCACTATATTTTTGTGGAACACATTTACAAAATTTACGATTTTAAATAAATTGCACTGCCACTGATACCGATAGATACTGATACTAAACATTTTTCCTGAACGTACTTAATCCCTATCGTTATTTCGTAGTCACGCCACCCCATTATTGCCCAGAAATCGCACTGAAGGTGGTGAAATATATGACACCTCTCATTAATAACTACGTTGAAATAATTTTATCAAACTTATTCACGCCTTATCTCTGTCCTTTCGAATTTAATTTTTTTTTTTTTAAATAACTTTCGTTGCCATCTCTACCAAAGTCTTTCAAGAGGGATTAAATATATAACTGACTTAATTTTCACTAATCAGTACTTTTCCAAACATACTTATACCATACCTTCAGTCCTAATGCAAGCTTCCCCACAAAATGAAATTAAATGCACCTAAAAATCTACAAATAACCCCATATTACCGGATCCCACTAATTTGGCTCTCAAAGATTTTTTTGAAACATTCTTATCCCCTACCTAGTGCACAATAGACCTAGGATCGCAGTGGAATACAACCATCTAATAATAACCCCTACCTATATTTTTTAGTAGAGCTCCCCTACAAAATCGACATTTTTATATATTTTTTATATTAGGGGGTTCCCCTTAAAACAGTATATTCTTTCATCGATCACATTTATGCTTTTCGCTAACATCAATATTGCCGTAATGAATGACTTCCCTCACAACTGCCATGAATGTGGCTCTCATCGCACTCATGGATGTATTATTCTCATAGGTGTACGAGCTTTTGGTCGACAACATCAAACTTATGTCGGTATTTTGATTTCCTTTGATTTTTTTCTTGTCTCAGAAAACTTTCCTCCAACTTTCCGTAAATGCGAATCTCGGTGAACTATTTTTGTCGACAATATTAATCTTTCGTTGATGTTAGGTTGCATAGATATGTTGGATACCACTAAGTGCTTGACTTCCAGTACTATTGTGCGTGTTAAATTTGGACAGTATTATAATAGACCTACTGGTATTAAGTGGTTCCGAATGGGAGAGCATTGGCGACATTAATTTTTATTTCAGCTTTGTCACAGAGCTCTTTTTAGAAAGTTTTCCATGCTTGCCGACAGTTGGGCAACGTACGAATTAAACATCTTTTTGCTACATATTAAAGTTGCCACAGAGAGGAATTAAATCGTTAGACTACTGATCAGAAAGCCAATGCAATCACTATTGAGCTACAGCAGCCACTTCGTCAATTCCATACTTTCTCAAGAAATTCTGAAACTGTCAATAATGATCAAGATCGATTTAGTACATTTGCCACTAAACGAGGACATCGATAATATAAAAATATAATAAATTGCATATGAATATAATAAAATAAATACATACATCGATCGTTGATATGATCGAATGTGATCAAACTTGGAACAATTGATCCAACTGGATGATATTTGACTAAAGGGTTTCTTCATAAATACTCATACTAGTGCTCTTATTTAGATATTTCCCTTAGTCCAAATGCTCTGATGCATTCAAATTTGTTTCTCCAAAGCATTCATATAAAATTCACCAAAAGTATTTTTATTACAGGACCATTGTATGTCGTAACGGTTGGCGGCGGCGTCGGCGGCGGCATTGTTTTCCATCAACACATTTTTGCGGTCAACATTAGAGACAACATTGGAACAACAATGGCAACAATTCTTACAACATCAATGTCTTAAAGTTGATGATGATGATGATGATGATGATGCTGATAATGATGATGATGATGACAATATACGAGTATACTTATGTCACCAAATTACACATGAGGCAACCACAAAACGACTGTTGTATGCGACTTGTTAAATTTCATTTCATCGCATAGTTATTTTCTTAGAAACATTCTATATACTACTGATAGTTATATACATGTGTACAGTAAATGTAGGCACATGTGTATAGGGATATGTTTAATTGTGAAATGTGGCTGTACGTACAATGCAACAATGATGAGATACAAGAAAGGGATGTTTATTTCGGAAAGAGAAATTAAATGTTTAAATTTGATCAAATGATTGAAAATATTTAAACTATTCGTTAATCACTGTCTATTAGTTCTAGAATTTTCACCTCGAAATCTCTAAGAAAATGGTCTTTGTCGGTGGTGCGAGCATTCGAGACTATAATCAGTTCAACGGCTTCGCATATGTTTTTCACATACACAACTCTTTGCGCCAGTTGATTTGTACTGGAGAGTGATGTATTTTCCCTCCATTATAAAAACAATAAATATTATTAAAAAGCTAAAACTTCTTTGTATCCACAAAAGAAAAAAAATCTCAAAAGTATTTCGACTAGAAATGGACTAAATTGGCAGAAATATAATTAAAAGAAATTACTTCATTAAGAAGTATGGATATGGTAAGTTACATTGAAATAAATTTCCTTTAATTTTCTAAAAGAAATATATGCACTTGTCTGCAAGAAAATCCTTCTTTTACTTTTTCTTGTTTTTTTTTTTTTTTTTTTTCCTCCTGATGTTACTTTTACAAATGTGAAAATTCAAAGATAAAATAAACCTAAAAAAAAAAAATTATATATATAAAGAAAAATTACTCTAAAAATATAGATATAAGTATACTCGTATTAGAGCTGGCGCATAAGTAACAAAAACAAGCAGGCAAGCAAGCAATGATATCATGAATCACGAACAATATACGAGTACTTACTAATTTACAATTCGAATGAAGTGGCAACATTGAAATACTTTACACAAGTATAAACTTTCTTCATTTCAATTTGAACACACCGACGCACCATAATCGGCTCCTACATACTTCTTCAGATGGAGATGGGCACAAAACTTTAATTAAAATATTAAAATTGTATACGGAGTGAATGTAGCCGCGCCGACCGACTAGTTATAGCAACAAATTGAAATTGTAATTTTTAATTTGTGACTAGAAAACAAAATAAAAAATACAAAAAGAAAATAAATATATTTTCTATTCTACTCTCATCGTTTTAAGCTCTATTAGACATTTATTACAATTATACAATATAATATTAGAGTTTGCTATAATGAGCTTTATAACATATGGCTAAATTTCTCATATTGCAAAACTTTTTAATTTTTTTTTTTTATTTTTATTATTATTTTGTTTTCACAAAATGTAAAAAGTTTTTCAATTAGTATTAATTTTAATTTGTTTGAATGTAAATTTGAAAATTTTTTTTTTTTGGAAATTTTAATTAATATTTATTATCATATTTTGTTCATTGTTCTATGTAACGGTCGTGACATATGCACGGAATCAAATTTGGTGTATAAAACAAAGACAAATGAAAAGAGGGAATGGGACATATTGAATGTTGTGACTATTGAATGTGTGATTCAAAGTATATCACATCCGTCACGCATGAAATACACCTATCTGAAATCCATAATACTTCGATTTGAACCTCATAATTAGTTAATATACAAAATTGCGACCATGATCAACTCTAAAATCTGACTTCCACCATTTCTGCCATATTTTAATACTAAAACAATTGTTGCAAAGTGTTTTCTATTCATATTTTAGCGAACTGAAGACCTTAACCCCTTATTGATTTAAAGCTAAGCAGAAAAACATCCAATTATTAAAAGTTTATAAAGAGATCAGATCTATTATTGATTGAACCCTTGGCATTCAATATAAAGGTGTGAAACATTAACTTTTTTTATGTGATTACAGAAACCCTCACTTCTACAAAATATACTTCCTAACTAAGGACTACGCTCTTCTTTATAATAGAATTTTTGGCAATTTGATTTTTTGGTGATTTGACTCATTATAGATTATATTGATATAACTCTGATGAAACAAACTTATCCTTTCATTTTTATTTCGACGAACCCCACGTTCCCACTTATCCACCCAACAGACCTATAGGCAAGTCCGCATAGCATAAACACTTCCAATAATTATAAAAACAGTGGAGGAACTTTTCACACAACCTTTTTATAAGAAAAGATCTGAGTTTCATCACTACATGATTCTTTGTAAAAAACAATAATGTAAAATTATTCACTTCTCGTGAACTACTTACAAAATACTATTCCAAGAACTTTGCAAAGAGACTTGAATCAAAATAGAACTAAATGCTCGTACTAAGCTCCCTTATAGCAACCAAGTCAGAGTCTTATGAAAAGCCAGCTTCACACAGATGGTTCTGCAATGTATTCGTAGTCGATAGTTAATTCTTTCAAGGGTTATCAACGCGGTTCGGTTCTTTTGAAAGCAGAACAACCCTCGAATTCGACGTTCAATAAAAAATCTGCAATCTTTAATCTACAATGACAAATCTTCAAAAAACCTGATATAAACAAACTCAACTTGGAAGCCATCCTTTTGTATTATATTCGAAAAAGACAAATGGAACGAGACAAGAAGAGATGTTCCACCTTGGTACATTAGAGCTATTTGTGATGTACCAATGTATAGTTCATGACACAGCTCATTTATCAGAACGGAGCATTGATTTTGGAGGCATTTTGCGAGTCACTTTCCTATGTGCTCGTTCCAGGCTCCAGCTAAAAATTCTAAGAGATGTCAACACATGTCGCTACACTTGCGGAGTGCCGGGCTACTTTTCTGTTTATTTTCATTTGAGCTGTGACAGGATTACAAATAAAGCAGAGTGTCTGTTGGACCAGAATAGTCACATTCTATGGATTTTGGCTTCCGGTCTCTTAATTCACGGTCGAGCTTCCGTCACCGTCCTAAAAGTCCTTGATACGACAAATCATTCAGTATAGAAGGAAACTACTGGCTCATTGAACTTGCTACTTTTTTCTAGAGGTGTTAAATTAAGTAATACAAAAAAATTTTATCATTGATTTACAAAAAAAAAAAAAAAACTCCTTTTCCTTACGACATAAGGTGAGTGTCGTAGCTCAGTGGTTAGTGCGTTGGCCTTCTGATCTGTAGGTCGTAACAAAATTTAATACCGAAAAGATTTTTCTTTCGAACGGTACCCACCTAACGGCAGGGATTGGCAATTTTTCCGACAGTAACAATTTGCCAAAAAATTCTTCTTAAAAGAGCTCTGTGAAAAACTAAGTTAAACTGATATCACAAGGGTTCTGCCTTTCGGAACCGGCTAATATAAGTAGGTCCCTTCTAGTGCTTTCCAAATTTAACACGCACAACAGTATTGGAAGAGAAGCTCGGTGGTATCACCATGGGCATTTCTGGCCTAAGTGTCTCCTCTCAGAGAGAGGGCAGCCACATAACCTAACCTAACCTAACCTACGACATTATATTTTATATAATATAATTATATTTTTCTTCGATCACTTAAGAATTCTGTTGTGAGGCCCATTCGTGTAGGGGAATTTTTATACTTACTTCGAAGAAATTATTTCCGGAAGTCATGTTAACTGATATCAATAAGATTAGGGAAAATCTAAAGCACTCAGAATACGAAGAAGACTACTCACACTAAGACTTCACAATTCAGAAAGAGAGAAAGAGAGAGAGAGAGAGAGAGAGAGCTCGGAGGGCACATTCCAGACATCACACATCAGTAGAAGGATTCTGGAATCGAAATACAATTGGTCAAACATTTGTATCCCGTAAGTAAGCTATTCATGCACATCAAAACTTTTCGTTTGTTTTTTTTTTTCGTGTTAGACAATTTCTCGCTTCATATAATGTCTGAGAAACCTTTCTCAAATGGTCAGCCACCCAGCCAGCTAGCCAACCGACTAACCAATACAATAATCCCAAATAATAATTCTATTGTAAAAAGTTTTTTTCCTACAATTATTGTGTTTTTTTTTTTTTCATTTATTGTTCAAACTCATTTGTCCAAACATATTAATACATTAATCCGGATTTGATACAAATACAAGCATAGAGACATCAACCATCCAGCAATACTATTGTTAGTTGGTATGCAATGTCCAATGGTACTAATTGCCTTGAGACTTTCATACAACATCAAAATAAGAGAGAGAGAGAGAGAGAGAGAGAGAGAAGTAACAAATGAGAAAAAATTGTTTTAAACAATGCATTTACAATGGAAATGTAATGAAATGAAATAAAAGGATATCACACAAGTTCAAAAGTGTTACCATAAAAATAACAAAAAAAAGGCAAGTCTATCCTAGAACAGAGCAAAAGTAAATTCTCCAGAGCATTGCTTCCGCAATTAGGCTCAATTCTTTTTCTACTTTCGCCTTTTATTTTTATTAGTATATTTTTTTTTTTTTTGTCTTTTCTCATAGTCTTTTGGAAGCATTTTAGTTTTATTTTATTTTGAGTCGTTGATTTTTTTGTTGTTTTTTTTTTTTTTGGATTTCTGCTGATTTTTGTACTTTTGTAATTCGCACACTAAACTGAAATCAATCAAGTGTAGTTGCGGTGGCGGCAAGCGGCATAGACAATACGCTGAGCATGCTAGACTACAATAAATGAATGAGTGCCGCGATAGATGTGAGAGTTCAAAACAAAATAAAAAAAAAACGAGGAATCCTAAAAAAAAGGAAACATAAACGAGCAAAATTAAGAAAACTTTTTTTCCAACTAACGATATGTTGGATAATTTTTTTCAAAATATTTTATTTTATTTTATTTTCTTCCTTTCTATCCTTTTTTCTGTGGTGATAAATTAATTTGTGCGCCTTTTGTATGGCATAACCATCATTAAACCATTACCATCTATTGACTATGAACTATTTGCTTTTTGAAAAAAAATAATCAAAACTATTGAATTGAAGTTTTATTAATGAATAAATGTTGTTTTAGTTTTATAGATTTTGTAAAAAAAAAAAATTTTTTTATGGAGGTTTTTTGGATTTATCTTAATAATAGTATAAGATTATGAAACTGAAAAGAGGGTGGAGGTTACCAGAGATGATTCACCTTTTTATACAGAGGCAATCGGGATAGTTCGCTCATGAGTATTCCACTATGAATCGGATCTAATTGGACATAATTTTAATAGAAAACTAATAGCGATGGACTTGTAGGAAATTTAACGTCAGAGTCAGCAGGGTTTTGGTCCAGCTCTTCTGCCTGTATTATTGTGCGCGTTGGTTTTATTACTTTTTCGAAACTTCCTCATAGAATCAATTCAAAGCTTCTTCTTGGATGCTTCTAGCGGCTTTACTGTCGAAAGAAATGCCAATGGCCATAAAGCGCTAAAATCCAAATGTCGCCCTACAAATACCGCTCAACGAAAGACCAATCTTAAGAAGTTTCTGCTCTATCAAATCTCTGAAGGCCATCAGCCGATAGATACACAGGGAGATTTACATGTAACACATTACTGTATGTGCCGTAACTGTGTGCACTACCGTAGTGCGACTACACCCTTTCCGTGGGGGCGTGGATTCAAACTCTCTAAAAAATGACCCGAATCTAAGGTGAAACAGCATATGCATATAGATGGATGGTCATGGTAGTACACGGTCTTAATAAGCGAACTCAGAACTCAGAACTGTTTTAAGCTAGGCTTCCCTTAGCACGCTGACTCTATCAAGGATGACTTCTACTTTCAGACTACTCAGACAGCCAAGCTGCCATAAAATATCACTCCTCTTGGGAGTTCTCTTCCAGACTAGTCACCGAATGCTTCCTTATCCTACAAAAACTTTCTATGCAAAATAAGGTCACATGATGTTGGGTGTCGGGGCACAACGGAATTGAGGGCAATGAAGTGGCGGACGAACTATCGAGTTCTGGCTCGTCTTCTCCACTGATAGGCCCAAAACCTTTCTGTGGTATAAGCTGGGCATCGGTCAAGGCTATGATAGAAAAACATTACCACGACAAATTCGACAGGTCTCCACCAAGCGAAAGCTCTCATCAGCTTCAATGCAGCTTTTGACAGAATCAGTCTTAGCAGAACAAATCTACGCCTAGAAACCGGCTATTTCTCAAGAAATAACTGGTTAAAGTACCACCTCCACAAAATTGGATTATCCTCTGACACGGAGTGTAGACTCTATCTGGAGGAGGATGAAACATCGATTCACATCTTTTGCGAATGCCCAGCCTTGGCCAGACTATGCCTCAAACACTTTCAACTGAATTTCCCAACACCAGCTTCAATCATCAAAAGTTCGACAATATCAATTGTATCTTTTATGAAAACGGTAGAGGAGATTCTAGTGTCGTAGACGGGCTTAGGTACAAAAGGCCTCGTATGGTCGCAGTGACCGTAAGACTTGTGGTTGGCAATGCAATTTTGATGCAATTTTGAACTAAAGATCCAAATATTGAAGAATTTGCAAACATTTGCAACTATTAACAGACGGCTGTAAACAAAACAACAAACGTAGTTCAATAGTCCAAACGAATAATCGGTTTTTCGAGTATCCAATGCCACTCTCGAACTCAGAGTACATCATAACCTATACTCAAAAAGTAACATATACATTTATAGATATTTATTCAATACAAATAATTGTATAAAATTGTAACTATGGCTCATCATTTGCCACAAATGTGACCAAAGAAAGTAAATAATGAATATTAAGATGAAAAGAAGAAGCAAAATGTGAACAAAAATTGACACAAAAATGAAATCAAAAAAGGATTATCCAATTTTCAAAAACCATTTTCATTCAAACATATAAAACCATATTCACATATATTCATATATCTATTTGTATATATACAATAGTAAGTACATATGTACTCGTATACTGACCTTTTTTCCCCCATAGAAGATAGCGCATCATCAACTAAAATTTCTTCTTATTTTCAATATTGTCGCTGTTGTTGTTGTTGTTGTTGTTGTTATTATTATTCTTATTATTATTGTTGAAGTCACTATATGGTAAAATGCACAAAAGTAAGTACATGTTAATACCACTGCCTCCTATACTCACAACAACATCTACTGATGTTCTTGCTTGCTTCTACATATTATTTCTTCTTCTTCTTCTTCTTGTTCGTCCTAGTTCTTTCTAGCCGCAACCTCATACCTTCTTTAAATTAAAATCATCATAGCTTGTGTTCTATTTTCTGCTAAAGAAATGCCAAAAAAAAATATAGAAGAAGAAGAAGAAGAGGAACAAGAGAGAGCATACAAACATACATATGCCACCAATGCAAAACTTCAAAGGATCACACTAGTCATAGAAAATATTCAAAAAAAGAATAAGACGAACAAATATGAGCAGCAATAGTGTGAGCTGAGCAAGCAAGAATTGCCTAAGAAAATCTTCTATACAAATCTATGTTTACTGATTGGGGGAGAGTGGTGGTGGTGGTGGTGGTGGTGGAAAATCTCGACTTGTGCTTTTGTTGCTTACTATATTGTTGTTGTTGTTGTTGTTGTTGTTGTTGGTTTTGAAAGATTTCGTTTTCAAATAAATGCATTCGAGCATAAATAAGCGCACCTGCGGTACACTTTCAAACGCATTCGCATACGCATACAGCTGTGAACATAAAAATTCGATCGCCCAATTTACGGTTGATACATGATTGAGCTATTAATTTGAAGTTTCGAATATATAAAATGTTCATTTTCTTGGGGTTTAGTGTTACTTCGGTATTTCCAAAGACTGAAGTACCTATTTGAAAATTAGACGCATTCCGGGAGTTTCTTCCAAGCAGAAGTCACTTGCTGCAATGCCGACTTGTGGTAATTATGATAGAAATTTAGTCTTTCTTAGTGCAGCAAAATTTTCTGGCAACAGAATAATCGTACATTACCTGAGACTGCAGTGTTGAGGCCAAGAACGTATCGACCCCGTTTTGCATACCTTCGACTGAAGTGAAGCGTATTACGGGCAAAGCATTCTGCATTGATCGAAACAAGTGGTAGTCAGTGTGGACAATGTGGGCAATGTGGGTTATATGGCGGGTGAATGGGTTGTGCAACATGTGGTCGAGCATTGACATGATGGGAAATTAGTGACTCATGTTTGGTCGCCCATTCCGGTCCAATGCTCGATTCAAATAAAGCAAGAGCCATACAAATAGACTCATCGACCGTAGCAAACACACAAATCTTTATTATTAAACTGCTGGTCACCGAACCCCATTTTATCAGCATTCGTACAATTAAATTGGATCTGAGTCTTATAGAGAAGATAAGAATGCGTCGTAGGCTGCTGAAGTGGTTTGCTTTTTTTTCGATCTGATAAGTTTGATGTTAAAGCATCTTTCTCTGGTCGACCAATCACTGATTAAGTCGATAAAATCATAAAAAAAAAATTGAGCAAGACCGGTACATAAGCAGCGTGGATATTGATAGGGAACTAGGCTTTCATCACCAAATAGTTATCAACAATTTGAAGAGAATTGGATACACAAAGAAGCTCATTGCTTGGGTGTCACATGAATTAACAGTGAAAAATTTAAAGAAGCGAATTCCCATTTGCGATTCTCTGCTAAAACGGAAAGAAATCGAACCACTGGAGCCCATACGACAATAATGTGTGAAAAAGATCATGGACGAAACGAGGTGTAGCTTCGCAAATGGTGGCAGAGCCAGGATTGATACCAATGAAGGTAATGCTGTGTATCTGGTGGGATTGGAAGGGAATTGTTCATTATGAGCTTCTACGAGCCTGATCAACCGATTGATCTTGAGCTCTACTGTCGACAATTAATGCGATTGAAGCAAGCAATTCAATTAAAACGGCCAGAATAGATTTGATGACCCAGCAGAAGCTGATAGAGCTTGGCTGGGAACTTTTGATACATTTACCATATAGCCTGGATATTGCACCTTCAGATTATCAATTGTTTCGATTTCTGTAGAACTCGCTTAATGGTGTAAATTTAAATCCCTTAGGGGCCTGCAAAATGCACTTGGATCGACCAACATGGCACATATTTAGTTTCATTTTCGATCAAATTTGTAACATAGCTTTTTGGAATACCCAATATCTTTAGAAACTGATCAATGAGTACTTTATTTTTTCTTGAGACTTTCTTGACTTTCATATAGCATCTGGCTATTTGACAAATGAATCAAATTTCTTTTTACTAAATATACTAAATTCAATACACGAACACAAAGCCCGATTTTTTGAATTTATTTGACGGAGATCTATTCTCATATATTATGAGGTGCTGCTATTTCTCTAGTCACAACTGTAATCTACATACAAATGGACAAATATATGTAAGAGAATGAATACAAGAGACTCTCCTTCTCTCCTCTCTCTCTCTCTCTCTCTCTCTCGCTTGCTCTTTTTATGGATGGAATGTCTGAATATAACTTCTAACTACTCATAGTACTCATGTTGAATGTCAAAAAGTGCATTGAAGCGAGTGACAAAACGATAAACACATATACAAAGTCTTATTGTTGTTGTTGTTGTTGTTGTTGTTGGCGGTGTAATCACTTTGACATTTACGTATGCATACACTCGTACACTGGTATATAAGAAAAAAATATGAGTATGGATGAAAGAAGCTATATGAATATAAGTAAGTATACGAATGAGTACTCACATATATGTCTGAATGAATGAATGAATTATATGACAACTTGACTTAAAATCCAATTCAACACGCTTTATATGAAGGTCCTTCGTAGAAGCAAAAAAAAAAGGGACACATTTAAATAAGACAACATACGGATATAAGCATCTTGTCTTGCCTGTCTTATCTTCTTCAGTCATAAGCTAAATAAAATTTAATATTCAAACATTTCCATGAATATTGCTCATTGAAATGTATCCTTTTTAATGATGACCACATAGATTTTTAGCAATATTTAAATCAATTTTTATTTTTTTTTTTTTTTTCTTAAAAATATCCTCGCTCAGTAGATATTTCAATAATTATGGATATGATTAAAATATTTCTTTTTCTATTTCAGCAAAAAAAAAAAAAAAAAAAGAAATATGCACATTTTACTCCTACTCATTTTGCCCATAGACCCATAGAAAATCAATGAATAAAGAAAATATTTAAATAATAATTGAAATAAAATTTGTAAATACAGACAAAGGAAAAGAAGAAATATTATTGAAAAATCAGAATCGTATAATGCTGATGCAGTGATGAGAAAAATTTTACTGATTGTTTGGAATTCTCACAATAACATTTTCGAGCCCATAATAATATTTCGATTGAAATGTTCGAATCATAATCTATAGTATAGTGACAATAGTATTTTTATAGAATTTTTTACAGTGAAATTTGTGGCGAAAATTTTATTTCTCATCGCTATAATATAGAGAGAAGAGGATGCTATAGCTAGAGAACCCTAAAGAAAAACATGTAAGAATGAAGGACTTCAATAGAGAATGGCAAAACCCGCACCGGGTTGTAGAACTAAACGTTGATGATGATGATGATGATCGCCATAATATTGACAGCTACGATTCTTATCCGATTTAAATGTGTGTCTTCCTTTGTACTCACTGTGATCTTAGAATTTATTCACATCTTATATCGAACCGATTAGATTTGTCTTACTAACCATCTAAAGTACTCCGAACCCGCATATTTTCAAAAGTATTTTATGATTGATTCAAATATTTCCAGCATATTATGGACACACTAAGTAAATGCCATCAAACTGAATGTCCGATATATCGCCAAAATCTTATCGTCATTTGAAGGCATATTTTATGATTTCTTATGATTCGTTCGAGAGATGCAATTTTCGAATTTTTTATAATTTGCTTCTAGGGACACAATTGCTGAAAATGCTCAAAATTCCTGCTTACAAATGGATTTTTTTTTTAAACTGACCCTAAAGCATTTAGGCAAAGTATCATTAAAACTCAGACTTATCTCTAGTCCCACGGTAACTCGAGTCATCCTCTCTGGAACCATTAAGCTGATGCCATTATTGATGCTAACTTCAAAATATATTAAGTTCTTTACTTCACTATTTGTTACTTTCAAATATTTTCATAACAATCAAACTAATCAATGATGTCTCACATGGATCGTCCCTTAGTATCTGGCATATTGCATTTATCAGTGAGTACCTTTAATGAAAGCGCGATTTTCTTCAACGAATTCAACGAATTAGACAGCTTCTTGTTCTATGATCTACGAGTTGTTTTTTTCCAGTATTCCTTAGGTTAGGTTATGCGGCCGGCCCCGCAAAGGGGGCGCACTTAGACTATGCATCAATAATGCTGACTATCCTACTCCCTCTGTTAAGCGAAACCATTGGGATTTCCAAATGAATAGAGCGATGTACCTGACATCCATGGGTGCTAGCTCAGTGGTATCTATAAAAACAGCACTCCTCAATAGTAATCGGAACTTAAGTTTAACCCGTCAGTAAATCACCTACCTTCCCTCTAATTTGGCGCCCTCTGTGCATCGATTGTACCGATTGAACTCCAGTTTCATTGTATATGGCTATGGGTTGAGAATCTATTGTAAAAGCATAGTATGGGAATGGTATAATCGATGTTATCCGGAATTGTAATGCACTCCCCCGGGATCTTTAAATGCCCGTATTCTGATTGACCCCAGCGTGAAGCCATGTTTATCCTAATTGCTGATATAAGCGCTCTCTGCTTGCCAAATAGATCCACAGGGATTAGATGCAATAGCGAGTATAGTGCTTTTGGCGGGGTGCGGGTTCTAAGAGCGCCTGTTGCCAACACCACAGACATGCTTTGAATCTTGTCTATTAGCCATCTGTGTACCTCCTTATTTAAGAATTCCCACCAGACTATCACTCCGTAAAAAAGAATTGGTCTGACGACCTCGCAGTATAGCCATGATAAGATTGCAGGACTCATCCCCATCCTCATCATACTTAAATTCAACCATTATTTTCACTTTCATATTATAGTAGGTATTCAGACTACAAAGTATAATTTTGCTTCACCGCTTGCAAGTAAAAGAATTAATTTATAACAAATACTATAACTTACTTTCATCTCTTAGTCAATGTCTTACTATAAGATGCTTCCAAATTGACAAAATTGTTTTCTTCTATTTCTTGTTTTCGCTCTCTCTCCCCATATATATTCATATAATTTATTTTACTTATTGGATTTGAAAACGTTTTGTATTACGATTACTTACGCCTGATGGCATACAATCAAAGTGAAAAAGCGAAATAAAATGTATTTACCTCGTATGTCTTATATTTACTAGTCCTCTTCACAATTACATTAAGTTTTCATATTCAGTCATCTTTTGTGTAGTGTGTCCATTTCTTTTTTACTTGTCTTTTGTTTTAAATATTTTTTTTTTGGATTTTTTTGTATGTTTACCTAGAAGAACCCAAAAATACTACAATAGAATGTGGCATATGCTTAAGTAATATTTGAAGTACATCTATTCACACCGAATGATTTGATTTTCCTTTATTTAATTGTTTTCCAATTATTTTTATATTTTCCTCTTTTATTTCAACGCTTATTTCTATTTTTATCATTTCCTAAATCACAAATTTTATTTTACATTTCACTGTTCACTGTGCTCACCCGATATGTAGTGATCACTTGATTATTGGTATGTCATGACCGTGACGTTATTGACAAAATTACGAAATCAATAAAAATAAAATCCCTAAGCACTTCAGAAAAATTATAAAATACAGTATTAATAATCACAAATCCACAAATTTTTGGTTATTTTGATATGGAAATTCAAATGAATCACAATAACGATTTGAGGCATTTTCAGGAATGTGATTACTGTAGCCCAATATAAAGAAAGCAGGTTAAGCAAAAGTTGCACGAATGCTAAAATATACTAATTCTACTTGAGTATATGATTACTACAGGCCATCTTGTCTTTTGGAGAATATAATTAATTTGGTAGATTTAGGCTCTCTATGAAGCAGTCACACGATTGTTCTTATTCCATTCGATCATCTAACATTTGATTGGAGGTCTTTTTTCCTATCCAAACTGACTAGCATAAATTCATCAAAATACTGAGATAAAATCTTCAAACACACAATTTACTATTGATGAATATGAGCAATGACTGGAAATGATATTAGACTTCCTAAGTATTTCTAACACATTGATATTATGCACTCGAATGAAGACGCCTTTAAAATAAAAGCATCAGCATTCATATTGAGACTACATAGCAGTTCTAAAAAAAACACACACACACAAATTCGATGGATGGCTCTAGCATTTTATTATGCCCTTTAAATGATATAAAACTCACAAATGTAGAAAACTGTTGCATATTTCAAGGGGTTATATTGGATTTTTATTTTTTTCGCACTCTTACGTTCCTTGTATGAAGATTTTTCTTGAGAACAACCCTAGTGAAATTTTCCGGCGAATAATTTTCTAGAATATTTTAACCCCCTAGCGGCCTCCCAAACACCATTTTATTAAGACTCTCTTGAAAAGGGGTCAAAATGACGCTTTCGTGATAGAGCTAGCGGGTTAAAATGTTCTACAAAATTATTCCTCATGATTTTTTACTATATGTGCTTAGACTAGATATTTTGCTCCGATATGAATTTTAACCCTTTTATCGACTTATTCTAAGAAGACTCTGGCAAAAAATTAACAAATTTAATTTCTATGACCACAAAAAAATTTTTACCTGAGAATACAAAAAAATCTAGAGATTTTCTTATATGGCTCTAGGTCTTTCATTCCAAATTACAATCATTCTGCCCCCACAAATACTGTGTCACTATGTAATTGGGCTGTTTCTTTATACTTGCGCTCTATTCTACTTGCTTCTACTCTCATTGAAACTGAAGAAATTAAATAGGAAAAAGCAATAATTGCGCGAATGTGTTTGTGTGTTGATTTTTCAAATTTATTTGTTTAACTTTAACAATAACAACAACAACAACAACAACAACAACAATACACACAAGACAACATGACATAGAAACAACAACAAGAAAGGCAGAATATATATTTTATCATCGTTATTTCAGCGACAATGACGACAATAATAATAAACATTGGCGCTTATTGTCGTACAATAGCAGAAACAACAATAGTAGCAGCAGCAGCAACAACAACAACAAATATGTATGTAGTACCAACAAGCGTGAAATTTCGCATTCGTGTAAGATATGCATACTGTGCACATACAAATGTGCATACCCCATGGGGAAAAGGGTACTTCAAATTATTACTGCAAATATCATAAATGGCATGGCATGTTTTATTATCAATTCAGTACATATAATGATTTACTTTATTTGATATTTAAAACATTTTTTTTTTTTAATTAAAATTTTTTTTTCTTCCTCGCTTTGCACGGTGTAATTAGAATATTGTCTTTGCTGAATACTAGCAATCATCGAATTCATTTAATATTATTTGTTAAATAAATAACTTTTAAAAATTACTATTATTTAAAAAAAAAACAGTTTTTTGCACTATTTGTCACTGGTGACATTGTGTCCCCAAATAGTTACCGGTTTCCCTAAGGGTGTACTCGCATACGCGAATATACCAGTTTGGTTGATAACAAATTGGTATTTTAATATAAAAACACTCTAAGAATATTACACAAAATAAACGCCTGCCATATACTGGGTGATGTATTTCGTTAACTTTCAATTTTTTTGATAATTCTACCTTTTTCCAATAATTATACCTCAAACCAAAATGATCTTTGTGCTTCTTTTGAGCTGAAAACGAGGATTTTGAAATTAAAGAAATTTTTATATTTAATTATGTTCAATATTTTATTAATTTTAGTCTCTATTTCAACCTTACTTAAGGTTCTCACTAGGATGATCAAGAATTTTGAAATCCATAAACCCACGAAAAAGATATATTATTCTATTGAGCCATAAGTTTCAATCCCCGACTGTGATAACCTCAATATCGAAAACATATTTCTTTCGAATTATACCCACCTGATTGCCTCTGAGATCCAGGCTGCTATCAAAACACTTGTATCACACATTTTAATATCCAAGACCACGATTCTCTGACGCGGATCTCTCGACAAGATGGCTCAGGAGTAAAGTCTATCGAATGAATTAGCAAGAAATAGCACAACGCTAAAATTCTTCCCTGATTTTGCAAGCATAGCCACTCCACTGAGCACTCGTAAGCTAACAATAAAGAGGAGAATCATGGACAAGACAAATGGCCTCTGGAAACACTCTATCACGGCAAAGACTGCGCAACAGATCTGGTCACGGCTAGACTGCAACCGCACAAAAAGTTTGCTCAATCTAGAATCGTGTTTAGCATCACGACCGGAGTAATTACAGGCCACTGTGTTCTTGGCACTCATGATAGAAGGAAGAAGGGTAGTCAATCCTACACTTAACGTGTTCATGCCTGGCACTCGGCCGCAGGAGTATGTCACATCTATGTTTCCACAATTCAGACACAATTCATTAATTTTTCAACAGGTATTTCAACAAGTGAGGGATCTCACACGCTTCATTTTAAGCTCAAAATGGTTTGAGTTAGCGAGTTAGGGATAGAGACCATGTGGTAACGCAATGAGCCTATGATGGCCTAAGTGTGACCAGCCACCCCATACCTACCTACCTACCTACCCACATGTCGGTAAACAATTGACAATTATTTCGACAATAACACTTTGCGATTTTGTATTACCGGTCTTTCGATGAAGTACATAACATCCTAACTTTTATTATGCATATAATTTCGAAAGGAAGTAATTTTTCAACAAAATTGTTTTAATAAAAATTACTTAAATTTAAAAGTAAATTATGATTTTCATAGAAAATATTGTAGTTATCATATGAAAAAATGTAATTGACCGATTGTAGCGTTACTCAGAAGAAAAATGATCATGTCATTTTAAAGATTATTAAAAATAAATACTTTTTTATTTTACAAATTTTTTCCATATATCTCATAATTTCAAAGATATTCAACTATTTATGCATACAATTCAATTATCCTGTATACCCAAGCTGTTACTATACGTATGCTTGTATTTGTATATACCATATTTGATATAAGCTAACATTGACGCTGTATTATTATTATTTTGTAACTGGTTTGCTACAGAACAAATACTAGAGAACTCCTGTCTAGGCGCTAAAATATAATACTACAATAACAGCAACAACAACAAGATGAATAATAATATTGCGTGTTTATATACAAACATATGTATATACACATGAGTCTGTATGTATATAAACATTTAATATGTATATTGTAGCATCATAGAAGTGTCGTCTTGATATATTATCATTTTGAACAATGCGAAATTATTTCATTATTGTTGTACACATTGTTATTGTTGTTGTTGTTGTTGTTGTCATGCCTAACATGCCACAGCGATTGTTTCTCTATGACACTCAAACGCAGGGTGGGAAATATGTATAATGTATACGCCGCAGTTAGTTGTAAGTATTAACTATTGTTGTTGTTATTGTTGTAATTGTGATGTTATTGTTTTAATTTTTCTTCACCAACATTTATTCTGTCTGCTATTGTTTGTATTATTATTGTTTGCTGGTATATGTATGTTTTATATTTAATATGCTCATATATATACATACAGACACACTAACAAATAGAGACCTTGTCGCCTTTACAGCAAAAAAGTTCAGTATATACTAAGCATTGGTAATATGTTCATTTGCTATTATTGTTGTTGGAACTCTTACAAAATTATTTCTATATTTCTTATATATACGACACATACATCTACATGTACCAACTCCTTTTGTATGAACGTATCGTATAGTCATTGTCGTGTGGTAATATGTCAACGTAAAGTTAATAAAGTGCGCATTATTATCTCGTCCTTGTAATGATTTCTTTACATTCTTTGTATTTATGTGTAGCATTAATAGCAAACAAGTAATTTTTAATGCTTGTCAGGCTTGATTAAAATTGCTTCTTTTAGCTAGGTGCTCTGTGTGTAAACGAGTATATTCTCAAGGAACATATGTTTGTCTGTCTGTGTGTGTGTGTGTGTGTGTGTATCTGTGTGTATGTGTGTATATGTGAAGTGAAGCCAAATTAAAAGTGTAATAAAAATTAAATAATTAATAGCTTAATGAGAAGTTACATGATACATGTTGGTGATGGCAACAAAAGGCTTCAATTACATATAAATTTTGCTTCAGTATAAGAATATTAAAATTAATACATCTTCTATGTCATCATAAGTATATAAATTATTGGTTAACTAGCAAAAAACAAAATCAATTATAAACTTTATTAAATTCAATTGCATATCAAATTTATATAACATTTAGAGCAAATATTTACTATGTCCATTAAATTCCCAGACTAAATGTATATACTAAAACAATGTTGTTAAAATATTTGTATTTTATTTTTATAAACAACAACAACAAATTGTAAATTTTATTAAATATATGCATGCTAATAATGGTACTATGTCCCAAAAATTCTCAGACTTGTTAACTATTCAAATAAAATGATATGAAAGAGCTTATCACCCATCAAAAGGTATACGAGCAAGTATATAAAGAGGCATTGTATATATTGTGTATTATTATTAGGAAAGGATTGACTCAAAAGTTAAAGGACAATTACGTAAAAAAACTTTTGAGCTAACCATTAAAGTCTCAGACCACTAAAACTTGCTTAAACAATGTTTGTTAAAATCCTAATAGTAACAACACGAACAACAACAACAACAAAAATTAGTAAATATAGTAATATTCCTAAAATTTTTCTCGTATATCCCAAAAATACTCAGACTTTTTGGAGAATTAAACAGCGCTTTGAATTTCTAACCGGCGCTACCTAGCGAAGGCACAAGTTGGCTAACAAAGCATGCTAGATTCGACCTAAATGGATTATCAGTTTTAATGGCCACATAAGTAAGTAAGTATATCTTTTCTTCAGTATAAAAATGATATAAAATGGTATATTATAGATACCTTCAGATATCGGGTAACCTCTGGTTGTAATTGTCCTTGCCGTGGTACCGGGACACTGTTGCGGCTGACCTTATCATCCCCTTTATTCGTGGGACCATATGGCAGAGAAAACATAAATTATTAATTCCGAGGCTAAAGAGACTCATTCACACCAGGTCAATAGTGACCCAATGGCTGAAAAGCCTATTACCCAACAGATCAGTAACGATCTCCCGGCTCCTTGTGCCGATACGATCATAGCATAGGTTATGTCGAAAGATAGCGAAGCTAGTGATATGAACGTGGACGTTGCGGTCATAAATCCCAACGACAATATGCCCGACCCAACCACGGAAGATGAGAACAAACTTCTGAACTCTCCAGTATGTGACTGCAATGTAGCAGTGGAAGCGAAAAAAGTTCGGCTACGTAGTGCCGTAAAAAGAAAAAACGCTTCAAATATCTGCTCCGAAAAGGGCACAGTGTCGATGCAGTGAGGATACTTGCTCGACAGACAAGTGAGGATATTTGCTCTGAAAAGACAAAGATCGAGCAGTATCACACCGAAGCAATGCACTAAAACAGCCTTGCTTTGTGTCTCAAATAACTGCCAGAAAGACAGCTGTAAGTACGGAAACTGAAGGAGAAAGGACAGCAGTACCCATTCCGGAGGTGGAAGTAAAAACAGCCCAGATGTCTTACAAGGACGCACCGACCTGTGCTAAGTTAAGTCGGCATCATGCCACTCGACTACCCCAAAACAATATGAACTACAGACCAGCTTAAGTCCATACAAAATTCCATTTTGGATGCAATCATAAAAAAGGGTGCTGCAAAGCCCTTCTTGAATAGTTGCACTTTCAAGCTAGGGTGGATTGTCATATCATGTGGCAACATAGATACAGCGAATTGGCTGAAGGTTTCAGGGACTAAACTACAACCGTAGAAAGATGCTCAGCTGAAAGTCGTTGAAAAGGCAGACATACCACGCTCGCAAATTTACGTCGGCTACTTCACTGAAGCCGACCGTAGTATGGATGATATTTTGAGCCTCCTGGCTGTTCAATTTAAGGCCCCTATTTGCCAATTTACAAATATTGCTTTGAAAAGCACTTGAAATAAGCCTTCATCAGAATTAAATCTTTTGGAAAATTCATTTCAGTTATAAGTAACATTATCTATATGAAAATAATAATCATAAAATTGTTCAAAATATTCAGTTTTGCTCTAAAGTAAAGTATGACAAGCACACTTTCAAATATAATGGCATCTATAAATTCAACCAAGGCTATACATCTATGTATCTATGCACCTTTGAATGAGCTTAAAAGAAAATATAACATCTTTACTCATATGGTATGTGAGTACTTGTATGTATAAGCCAGTCAATGTTAGTGTTGAAACATACATACATATACAGTATGCAGTATGCATAGAAGATACGTAGGTATAGATAAGTACTACACGGAGATGGGTACGTAAATTCAAGTGAACATCTAATTTAAAATAACATGTTGAGCAATATTGCTTCAACTTTTCCATATACTCGTACGTACTACTACTACTACGCGTAAGCGCATACCTAGCAACATCATCAGCCCCATCATCATCATCATCATCATCAACGCATATAAAGCGGTATGCATATAAGAAAATCATATATACAACAGTACTCCTTCTGGACTTAGGTGTTTTTTTTTTTTGCTGCTGCACTTTCCTTTTTCTCTATTTTCTCACCAACACCACTACGAGTACTAGCACCTTCATCTTTCAATATGGCAAGCCGCCACCAAATCTTCGCCGCATACAATACTATGCATACTATGCATGTTGAAGTAACCATTCAAGTATGAAATTAACAACGAATGAAAATATTGGAGATATGTTTGAAATATTGCCTCGTTTATGAGTATCAATATGGCTGGCTTATGCACCTTATATACTGTATGGAAAGGTACATGACATGATATTAGTAAATTTGTGAAAAAAAAAGTAACTTCGATAATATCGAAATTTAGATGGCCAATACATAGACTTCTTTTCTTGAATATATCTACCCTTTTCTGTGTTTGAAAACTAAATACATGGCATTCGAAAATATGCTTTTCTATAGGAGGCATGGTTTTTATTTGATCAAGTCTATTCTCAAGCATTAGTATTTATTGATCAATATAATCTAATGTAGCAAGTTTTAATTGGATAGCATTGTATTTAACTGTGCAATGGCTGAAAACATATTTTCGAAATGGTATTTTTCTATGGAAGGTATTCGTAGTTTTCATTTATAAGTATTGGTTCATAGACTAGTTCATTCTCTTAGTAAAAATAATTGCATTTGCTAAACTTTAACTTTGTAGCTTCAGATTTAAGTGCATAAAATCTAAAAAACATATATTCGAAAATGTATTTTTCTATGGAAGGTACTCGTAGTTTTCATTTAATTATGTCCATTGAAAAAGTCTTTTATTTTGTTAGTAAAAATAATCGCATCTGCCAAGTTTTAACTTTGTAGTTTTATATTTACGTGCACAAAGCCAGAAAACATATTTTCGAAATGGTATATTTCTATGGGAGATAGTAATAGTTTTCATTCAATTGTAACCGTTTTTGGAGTCATCCATTTTTTGGGTAAAATAATCTCCGATTCTGCTTAATTTTAGCTATATAGTATAATATTTACGTATACTAAGTATGAACAAATATGTTCGAAAACTCATTTTTCTATGGGAGGTACTCGTGGTTTTCATCTAGATATGCTCGTTCTTGAAGTTGTGTGTTTCTTTGCTAAAAAAATTATTATCTTCTAAATTAAAGCTTTATAGCTATATAATTAAGTGCAAAAAGTGTGAAAAAATATGTTCGAAAATGAATTTTTCTATGAGAGGCATTCATAAATTTCATCCGATTATGACAGTTTTTAGATGATTCTATTTTGGTGGTCAAAATAATTTTATGTTGCAAATTTTGGCTTTATAACTTTATATTTACGTACCCAAAGTACGAAAAAATATGTTCGAAAACGCATTTTTCTATGGAAGGAATTCATAGGTTTCGTCTGACTAAGACAGTTCTTAATTTTTTATATTTCATTGATCAAAATAATATTATGTTGCAAATTTTGGCTTTATAACTTAATATTTACATGCACAAAGTGTGCAAAAATATGTTCGAAAACGTACTTTTACATGACAGCTAGGCTTAGTTTTCATTCGATTACACCCATTCTTAAAACATTTCATTTCTTGGCTGAAAATAATATTATGTGCCGAGTTTTAGCGTGCTAGCTTAATATTTATGAGCGAAAAGTTTGAAAATATACTTTCCATAACATACCTCTTTATAGGAAGTAAATATAAAATTCAACCGATTCAATATTTCTCATATTTTACATGCCTCCTTAAAGGTTTTACAAAAGTGATCACAAATTCAATATATGTACCTATTTGAGTGTAGAGTATAATGTAGATGTGCTCTACGAAAGTGGCTGTATTGGCTGTGAGCATAAAATCGTCAAGAGTCAAGTGTGGTGGTGGTATTATGAAAGGATATTTAAATAAAATTATGTTCACTTCAGATGTAAGTGTATTCAAAATTTTCGTTATTGTCCTTTTTCTCTTAGTTTATTTTTTTTTCAATTTTTTTTTTTTTTTCTCTTTTACTTTGTTCGAATTATAGCAATTTTACTTTTTTCCTCCTTATTTTTTATTCTTAATGGACAAAAGATTTGCATACAGTGTTCTCTGATTATTATTTTTGTCATCAAAAATATCAAATATTTAAATAATTATTTGAGACTACTAGTGGTTTTAAAGGACGTTGGGCGAGTTTCTACCTTTAAGCCTTCTAAATTTGTCAGAGATGATTTTTAAATGCAACCAAAAAGTATTAGTGAATATGAGCATTATTTAATACATATCCAAGCCCATTTTTAGCAGAAATGTTCAATTGCAAATTTGTAAAAATGGATCAAAGTCCTTGAAATTCAATACAGATGATTTCTGATGGACGACATAAAGTTTTTCTGAGTATAAAAATCATTTCGCTCATTTCGCCCATTTCGCCCAGTTTGCCCGCGTACCGTTGGTAAATTCGAAAATTATTCAACCGTACCTAGGCCTTTGAAAGTTTGACACTGATGGTCACTTTTGTATTTATATTATTTCAATTTCATAAACAAGTTAATTTTGTAGAGAAGCGCCCCCAAACGGTGAAATAGGAGTCAATTCTATTAGGGATGTTGAGGAAAGAAATTCAAGGGCCTCGTTTATATATTTCATCATCCAAGAAGTGATTCCTGGACACTCATACGGTTATTTGTTGATGAGTGTGGGGATGCCCGTAAAGGGTAAAGATAGAGGATGAATATGTTCGTAAAAGATGCTACATGGTAACAATTATTAGGGGTGAGTCATGTTTTTATTCCTCCAGAAGCACTCCCAATAGGCCTCTAAGAGGTTAAGATAGAGGATAAATATGTTCGTAGAATATGTTAGATGGTAAAAATTAATAAGGATCAGTCATGGCTTTACCCTCTAGAGGCACTCTGGGATCGATGGATGTAAATTTTACAAAAAACCCAAATTTTGTACAGGCGGAGTTGGGATGAAGGTTAAGCATGCTTAGAAGAAATATTGCCAATTGACACTACTAGCGTTCGGCTATACATTTACCATTTAAAGACTCCTGGACACATATGGGGGCATTTATTGATCTTCAAATCCATTGAACTTCATTTAATTGGGAAAACCTCTCTAAGCAGCAAAGAGTAAAATATTTTAATTTTAAAAATTAATAGGGGTCGGTCATACATTTTATTCCTCTAGGGGCATTCTGGGAGCGGTAGTAGCTAATTTAAAAAAAAAAAACGTTAATTTTGTAGAGTAGCCCCTATAACGAATGTAGATAGAGCATAAGCTTCTTGAGCAAAAAAAATGTCAAGCATATAAAATTAATGGGTGTCAGTCATACATTTTATCCTTCTTGGGGAGATCCTGGGCATTTTTATACCCTGCATAATGCAATATGCATGGTTTATTCATTTCGGTCAGATGTTTGTGTCCACTTGAAGGAATCTCCGGAGATATAGACATGGATATATATTCGTGATCAGCGTCGATTAAATTTTCGATTTAACGATGTCCGTCCGTCCGCCCGTCCGTCCGTCCGTCTGTCTGTCACCTGGCTGGTTCGCACGATAACTTGAGTAAATATTGAGCTATTTCGATAAAATTTGGCATAAGTAATCTATGATCCAAGGGTACGGAGGGGATTGATATTGGGCATGATCGGTCAATAACCACGCCCACACCAAGCATTCAAAGCGACTAACCTCGAAATTTTCAAAATCTTTAACTTGCTATAACTCACATAATATACAACTTGGGACAACAATATTTGGCACATAGACTTATATTATACTACTATATAACCTCGCCAAAAGTGGTTGAGCCACGCCTACTTTTTAGCGTAGCTCTCATACAAAGTGTCTGTGCTTCTTTTAAATTGAAACAGCTGTAACTTCTACAATCTTCTGTCCAGA
The DNA here is from genome assembly GCA_963854835.1 of Megamerina dolium. Lineage (NCBI taxonomy): Eukaryota > Metazoa > Arthropoda > Insecta > Diptera > Megamerinidae > Megamerina > Megamerina dolium. The sequence continues at coordinate 19,960,248 of OY978528.1, forward strand.
ATAACCATAATTGACACTTAGATTAACACGGTAGTCGGAAATAATATGGCAGAAAATCAGAGTGCCACGCCCACTCCTTTTTGGGTCTCCCATACAAAGTTGCGGAAATTAAAAAAATGTTACCGGTTATAACTTGCAAACTATTCAGCGTAGAATAACGAGATTTAAGGTGTGGATTAGTATTGTACGAGCAACTAGGCTCACAGAAAATGGGCGCACCACGCCCATTGTTTATCGTAGCCCCCATACAAATTTTAAATTGAAACAGCTGTAACTTCGGCAATCTTCTGTCTAGAATAACCAGAATTGACACTTAAATTATTATCGTAGTCGGCAAAAATCTGGCAGAAAATCAGTGTGCCACGCCCACACCTTCATGAGTCTCCCATACAAAGTCAAGGGAATTAAACTAAAACTTTTAAGCTCCATAACTTACAAACCATTTAGCGTAGGACAACGAGATTTAAGGTATGGATAAGCATTGTACGAGCAACTAGGCTCACAGAAAATAGGCGCACCACGCCCACTGTTTATTGCAGCCCCCATACAAATTTTAAATTGAAACAGCTGTAACTTCGGCAATCTTCTGTCTAGAATAACCAGAATTGACACTTAGATTAATATCGTAATCGGCAAAAATCTGGCAGAAAATCAGTGTACCACGCCCACTCCTTCATGAGTCTCCCATACAAAGTCAAGGGAATTAAACTAAAACTTTTAAGCTCTATAACTTACAAACCATTTAGCGTAGAACAACGAGATTTAAGGTATGGATTAGTATTGTACGAGCAACTAGGCTCACAGAAAATGGGCGCACCACGCCCACTGTTTATCGTAGCCCCCATACAAATTTTAAATTGAAACAGCTGTAACTTCGGCAATCTTCTGTCTAGAATAACCATAATTGACACTTAGATTAATATCGTAGTCGGCAAAAATCTGGCAGAAAATCAGTGTGCCACGCCCACTCCTTCATAGGTCTCCCATACAAAGTCGAGGGAATTAAACTAAAACTTTTAAGCTCCATAACTTACAAACCATTTAGCGTAGGATACCCAAATTTAAGGTGTGGATTGATATTGAAAAATTAATTAGATATACCAGAAAGAGATACGACACGCCCACTTTTTATATAGCTTCCGTACAAAGTCTCGGATTTATCTTAAACATTAAAACACCCATAACTTACTAATTTATACGCCTAGGTCAACCCATTGCAACCTATGTAGTTTAGTATTATAGGCAGAAATTGATCCTCCAAAATTGATGAGGTACGCCTGCTTCTTAATGTAGGTCCTATACAAAGTAGTGGAAGAAAAGGATGGATATACGAGCAAACTTTTTATATATACCTCTACATATGCAGGGTATAATTTGGTCGGCCCCAGCCGACTGTAAGGAGATTTTTTAATTTCAAAAATAACAGAAAATAACAAAATATTTTGAAATAAAAAAAATTGTCTAAAAAAATTATTTAGAAAAAATATTGATGTAGAGGAGGGGAGGGGGTGTTGGTTTTTGGACATATATTTACCATTTTGGTGGCAATTCCTGGACCCTTATGAGAGCATTTATTGATCTTTAGTCTACTGAACTTCATTTAATTGGAAAGGCATCCTAATAGAAAAAAAAAATTGTCGAAAAAAATAATTTCTACTACAAAATATCACCATTCTTACCCACTGTAATAGAGTCTTGTAATAATATAATCGATGTGTATGGACATTGTAATAAATATACCAACATGTTTATACAATAAGTAAGTAAGTACCCTCATCTATGGTAAGTAAATATACAATAATCAAAATAAAATCAAATTTCAATCGAAAAAAGAGTTTTTTTTTTTTTTCTTTTTTTCGTTTTTTATAAAATCACGTTATACAACAAAACTTGTTAACTGCAAAATATTATGTTTTCATTTTAATTTTTTTTTTTTTTACAACTTTTCATATAATAATAATAATAACAACAACAACAACAACAAAATGTTTAAAAAAAATCATTGAATTACTACTTGGCTAAGCTAACTTGCTATACATATGTATGTACCTTATAGTACCGATGGGATAAAGGGTCGGAGAAAAAAAAAATGAAATAAAATAAAATACAAGAAAAATTGCAGTAAACAGACGATGCATGTCAATTGGTTAATACAATATAAGCAATAACAACAACATATGTACGTACGAACAAGGTACATAGTTCTAACAATGAACACATCAAGTGTTTCTGCTGCAAGTGCTTGATACTACACGTATGTACTATATATATGTAGGTACATATGAATACTCCTTATAAGCATATAGTATGAATTTTCAAAAAAACACACATAGGAATAAGCACTCATAAAAGAAAAATAGGTAAGAGGTCAGCAAAATATAATGTATTGCATGTTCATATTTGTACCCTCCAAGCTTCAAGTGAGTATCCATCCAATGAACCAAACTATGATTGTAAGGCAAAATGTAAGGCAAAATTGAGAGAAAAAAAAAGAAACTTCTACAACATGAAAAGTATTGCAAAAAAAAAAAAAATGCACATATGTTGCATGCATCAGTAGCAATTGTGTTATAATTTTCTTCCATAATTTTTTTTTTTTATTTTTTTTCCTTCACTTAAGTGAATTACTACGATTCTTGTAATAGGAATTTTTTTTTTTTCTTTTAATTTTTATTTCATTTTTCTTATTCTACAATATCATCATTTTAATTTTCCAATTTTTATATGAAAATATCAAAATTTTCAAACAGCTAAGAGATCTATGCTATATCTTAGTTATCATCATACATCATTGTATGTGATTTATAATATAATTCTCTATTCATTACAAGGATGTTGATATGAATGAATACATCTTAGACATATCATATATGCACTTTCAAAAGTAATGGTACTCTAATTCATAATGACGCTCAATTGTCTGCTCAATGACCCTACATTCAATGGAGATTTCTGAGCATATTTTTAGTGATGCTACAAGCTAAGTGACAACCATTTCAAATAGTCTATTTCTTTTGCTTACAATCAATCACAAACAAGCAAATATTCAATATATAATTTCCATGTGCATTACCATGCGACGATCAAATGATCGCAGAACATACTTGGTTGGTCATCAGAGGAAAGTGGTGACCATTTCAAAAATATATGATTTGATTGCAATAACAGACAAATTTTCGTAAGTATTTTCAAATTTCAAAATTATTATGAAAACTTTTGTATAAGAACTTTTGTTTGTACCATCACATAGTCACATTTTAATACTTTACACTAAAAATCTAGAGCACATTTGTAATTTGCTTTCATTTGTAACATCTATACGGAGATGTTGCAAATATGGAAAAGATCAGAATAATGATCAAAGTCGATTTAGCTATATTTCCCTATATATCTGCTCGATAACTGCCATAACTGCCATAATTACAGAGCGATTAAGCTGAAAATTGACACATAATAATTGTTTTACTAACAAACTATTATACACAAAAAATTGTATTATAATTTTTCTCATTTCAAAACTGTTATGAATATTTTTGTATCAGAACTTTTGGTTGTACCATATATAGTCGCATTTTAATACTCTACACTGAAACTCTAGGGCACATTTGTAATTAGCTTTCGTTTGTAGCATCGATAAAGAGAGATTGCAGATATATAGAAAAGTACATATCAAGGTAGTGATCTAAGTCGATTTAACTATATTTTCCTGCACACGTGTTCTATAAATGCCATAATTATGGAGCGATTAAGCTGAAAATTGACACATAATAATTGTTTTACTAACAAACTATTATACACAAAAAATTGTATTATAATTTTTCTCATTTCAAAATTATTACGCAAATTTTTGTATCAGAACTTTTGCTTGTACCATCTATACTCACATTTTATTACTCTACACTTAAAGTCTAAGGCACATTTGTAATTTACTTTCATTTGTAACATTCATAAGGAGATGTTGCAGATATGGAAAAGATCAGAAGAATGATCTAAATCGATTTAGCTATATTATTCTGCACGTTTGCTCGATAAATGCCATAATTATGGAGCGATTAAGCTGAAAATTGCCATATAACATTTGTATCACTAACAAACTATTGTGCATGAAAATTGCTCAAATTCAATAAAAACCACGCCCACCTCTCATACAAATATATGATGTCGAAGGTATATTTTCACATTATTTTGCAAGAAAATATAAAGCTATAAAGCTGAAATTAGGTACAAATAGATAGTACTATCGCAGAAATATTGTATTAGAAAATGGGCGTAATCGAATAAAATCTACAACTACCTCCCATACAAAAGTATATTCTTTAAAATGTGAGAATATAACATTTTTCGGATAAAATTTTAGAATTATCGAAGAAAAATATTACAAATAAAAAATTTGTTTTAGCATAGCATGTGTTTAAAAAGAAAATGGGCCCAATCAGATGAAAACTACTCATATCTACCATATAAAATCACGTTGTATGAATGTATGTTTTTACACTTTATTGATGAAAATATAAAGTAATTTAAATCAAATTTGGTATATGAAATTAATTTTATCATATAATTAATAATTTTGAAAATGAACGAAATCTGATGAAAACTATGTGAATCTCCCATACAAAAGTATGTTGTTGAAAGCATATTTTGACACTTTTCGAGAGAAATAATAAAGTTATCAAGCTGAAACTTGGTATCTATTATTATTTTTACAAATAAATAAACATATTCGATACAGAGCTAAATCGGATAAAAACCACGCCTACCTTTCATACAAATTTATGCTTCCATTTGTATGTTATCACATTTTTTTGAGCGAAAATTTCAAGCTATCAAAATACAACTTGTTATATCATATTAATTTGATCATAGAAAAAATATATATAAAAGCAAGCGTAATTCGATGAAAACTTATAACATCTCCCATACAAAAGTATATTGTTGAATGTGTTTTTTTCACACTTTTCTAGCGAAATTTTAAAACTATCGAACTAAAATGTCTTATATGAAGGTAATATCATCACAAAAATTATATAGTATAAAATGGATTTAATTGCATGCAAATTATGCTCATCTCCCATACAAAAGTATGCTTTCATGTGAATGTTTTTCATATTTTGCGCACAAAAATATAAAATTATCACTACCGAAATTTAGTAGTTTTAATTATATTTACCAAAAAATGAATGGGTTCTAAAATTGGCGGAATCGGTTGGAAAAAACGCCTACCTTCCATACAAACTTATGCGTTGGAGATATGTTTTCACTCTTTGAACATTAAAATATGAAGTAATCAAACTGTAATTGTGCACATATGATTATTTTTACCATATGATTATTTTTTTTTAAAAGTTACGCCTATCTCTCATACAAAAATATATTCTCCAGCTACCATTATTTTGATCAATATATAAGTATTTTTAAAAATGGACAGCTATTTTCTACTTTGTATCTATATGTAGGGTATCTAAACATCAATATTGCCTTTTCAAATTAATTCTTGTAAAAATTCATTTTATAAATTGCAACTTGTAACGAATGCTACTCAATTTAATTGCATAACAAAATTTTGTTGTTGATTTCGCAAGTCATTGTTGAGAATAATTTTTATTGCTGCACAATCAAAAAATGAGAGAAAAAACTTTAAAATAAATTGTATTTTTGAGAGAAGGAAAATTAATTGCATTTTCAAATGTATGAAAAGTCATTCATAACACACAAAAAAAAAAAAAACCAACAAAACCTAAGAGCAAAAACCACTTAAGAACATACAAGCAATTTATATGAAAATTAACATTGTCCCGCAATTATCTTCAGATCATTTTTTGAAAGGATTGAATTGTTCAAAGTGCATCAATCCCATAAATTTTTGCAAAAACAATGAAATCACCAATACCATTAATGATACTAAACACAACAACAACAACAACAACAATAACAACATTAAATAAATTACATACAAATTCATATATGCCGATCATAAGCGTGGGTACACATGCACACAATCACTGTGCTGCATGAAACATCTAATGATGCCTTTAAATTGAATCTAATCATCATTAACAATTATGTGCTACTTGGTCTTATATCGGATGCACGTATGTATGAATTAAGGTACATACTCCATTGCTTCATTGCAATCGCATTCACACAGAATCCACGCTTAGTGCCACATAATGTCTCATCATATGCAAATAATTAAGCGCATTGACTCTTTATACGTGAGTGTATGTATGTATATGTGTGTGAGTCTATCTGTGCGTATTACTGTTGAAATATTTCCCTAAAGTCCCATCACGAATTTGTCGCCAATTCGTTGTTCTTTGTAATCTCTCTGTGTGTGTGTGTGTGTGTCTGTGCATGAAAATTGTCTGCATAATGAACTCACATACACACACACACACATATATATATACAACGACCATACATAATAGTACTAATATACTCATAGGCTTTATGGACTTTACAGCATTGCAAGTCAGTAAGTGAGATAATAGATAGGAGCAGCCGGAACCAGACCAGTATCACGCATACGTGTACGTATCATCAGACGCAATACGCTTGATAATGCATGCATTCAGGTCAGAGGTGTGCAATAAATTTGAATATTAATTGTCAACCATGACTACTTTTTCTGCTGCTGATGTTGCTGCTCAATGACTGACCTGTAGAAATGGAAAGAGGTGAAATGCACTTAACAGTGTGTGTTGATCGTACGTAACGTAAAACAGCATCCACTATGTGAACTAAATTGCGACCAATCTAAATTAAAAATAATCATTTTCAATAGCTCCAAAAATATTTCAGAAATGTGCCAAAATTATAATGAGTTGTAGAAAAATTTAATAAGGCATACAAATGGGTTGAAGCAAATAGAGGCACTTTCATACAGATCCTCCTTTCCTATTGAGGCTTCTGACAATCCAGGCACATATCTGTTGTGTATCATGATCCTTGCCAAGTTTGTCGAGATTATTAGCAAAATCTCATATCTGAGACGCTTCCATAATTTTCATTGGGAAGCGCTTGAAGTACGGTGATGTCTACTATACTTTTCTGAGGTTATCAACTAGCCAGATAGAATCAGGTTTCCTATAAAGGCACCCGCACTTTACCTTAGAGATGTTTGACTTTCCAGCCGTATATTAAATAAACCTGGTCCATGTAATATTTGCTGAGTCATCGACAAAAGGGCCCTACGCCTCAAACCGAAGAATTTTAGGTCACTCATTTTAGGCGCGCCACCCAAGGGTGTTCCTACTAAATTAGAAATGCCAATATATAGTAGAGCTAACAATTGTTACTGAACTTTTTTTGTGATAAGTTCAGCAAAGGTTGTTCTGACCTCGACATGTTTAGTATCATGTTCTTGTTGTTGTTGTAGCAGTAGGAATACGGAAAATTATGATTAAAGTATTGTTGTTGTTGATGTTGTAGATAAGAAATACGTCGCAATCAACTGGGGCCGTCCGCAAAACCTCAGCATTTAGATATGTGAAATTTGCGCTGCAGGAGAATAAGGGTTAAATTATATGAACGTCAATATGAGCACGGAACCAGCCGGATCTGAGTTCTTTCAATGAAATAGACGGCGGTCGACGTCCAAGCATTTTGTTCCGTTGTGTACTACATCACATCATCCACTTTTAAGTAATAAGCTACCCTTAATGCAAGCCTATAGTTTGCCTGATCTTCCGTCACAATATTAGCCCTGCATATTTCACGTGGCGGCAGTTCTCTCATCATTAGGTCCTTGTTTGGCTGCCCATTTATATGGTAACCAAATTGAGGGATCAAAATGACTGCAGTATAGTTCGCATCAGCCCGGCTTTCTAAATCGCTCTCAGAGTTTTCTTGTCTTTCTCCAAATCCTTCCATCAATAGATTTCTGGAGACTTAAGATTTTCTTCTCCTGCCCAGACTTTTGAGTGTAACAACATGGGTGAAACGTTGTCTCAGATCGCAATGGTAAGCATTATATGGAGACCTCCTCTTGTTCACGAGGTGAATACCGTTGTAAAGCATGTGCTAGCCAGAAAACGAAGATTGTGACTACTGAAAAGGCCCAACACCGACGCCAGGGAATACATCATGGATCAATCGATCTCATATGATATGACGGTGATACCATCTTAAGTGCTACTGTTCCTTGTAGGACATCTAGCGTCACTCTTCTGTCCTTTGTTGTCTTATTACGAAACTCCCCGAGTGATGTTCTGCAGCTGAGAAACTTGACAAGGCATCGCTGAGAGGTAACGGGCGCCAAGAATTCATCACATCCATTCATGAGGATGGTATTGCAGGCAATGCCGAAGGTTTCTTGAGGTTCAGTGCGACTAACATGGTGTGATGATATGGCCTATTTTGGTTTAAACCGCCACTTATTCGTAACTATATTATATAGTGTCATGGTAATGCACTTCCTAAGCCGTGTTGGTGTGGTGTCAGTTGAAGGTGTTAAGTTGAAGTTATTAAAAACGCTGCCTCAAGAAACAGAAGGGTAGCCTTCACGAATATATGTACCTGGAAGGTGGATAACTACTAGTTTTGCATTTGATTCATAGATTCAACTACCAGCCATGTTAGTGAATGCTTATTATTATTATTATTATTATTAGAGGGTTATATTGCACTACGACCCTAGGTCTATTATGCACCCCATCATGGGCTAAAGTATTTCTCTAAGTCCAGCATCCATAAGGGAGTTTAGTGTAGATCCTACCCTAATGGACTTCAGCAGATTTTCCGGTATTATAAATTCCCCGAAGTTTTTCTTTCTTGTGTGCATAAGTGTTGGGTACGTTCCCAACACAGGTTTTGCAGATTCATCCTCTTCCCTATAATATCGGCAGATTTCATCCGAGAAGATTCCCAGTTTCGTTAGGTGATAATTCAGCCTGCAGTGTCCTGTCAATAATCCCGTGATGATTCTTATATTATTCTTGTTTAAACTCATTCATTTCTCAAGTCGTTTAGGTTATAGGTCCCTAAAAGTGTCTTGTATTGGGACACCCTGGTAGGTTTTTTCCACTATGATTGTCTTTCTGATTCTTCACTCCTTTTAATGAGCATGGATAAAGCTCCTTTGTACAGACAGCAGAAGGGTTCTGGGTCTACAAATGCTGTTGGTGCTCCCTTGCTGGCAAGTGAATGCTTAAAAGAGTCTACTATTTTTTATTCGAGTTGCTAGAATCGATCGCAGAAGCTGAACCATTAAATGAGCTAAGAAAAATTCTGCGAATATAAACGATAATGACAATAAGCATGTTGATAATTATTACTATTAATATTATTACATTTTGATGGCGCTATAATCGCTACAAGCGGTTGGCCATGCACAACCAAACAGACAGCCAGCCCAATCAACCGTCAGACGGCAGTCAGACCAACAAACGATTGCAGCAGTCACAAACAATTGGTCACGTAAAGACACCAACAGACCACAGACCATAACGCACATAATGTCACTTTAGACGCTGCTACACATTATCATCGAGTCATTTCGAAATTGGCGCACTGATGGCATGCAAGTAACTCGTGGTAAAATGTAAAAGGTTCGCGCCATTAAATTGGCAAATTATTTGGTGTCATTATCGTGTGAGCTCCTTACCATCAATTATTGTTGCTATTGCTGTTGCTGTTGCTGTTGCTGTCGCCGTTGCAATGTGTTCTCATTCGATTGGTGCTAGTATACTTATTTATAAATGAATAAAAGTCAGCCGCGTTGCGACAAAATAAATCCCTCAATGAATTTGAATTAACTCGACAGTGCATTATAGATGTAAGCGTCTGTGCATTTGTATTGAATACTGCAGTGCGGCACTATAGAAAACACATGGCGATTGGAGAAAAAGAAAAAAATTAAGAAATTAAAAATGTAATTTCTTTACGACATTTGTCAATTACAGTGCTAAAAATTGTTCAAAAAGTTCATTCCGAAAGAAAATGTAAAACATGTTAAGATTTACATCAGATGAGAGAATAAAGAAAAAGAGCTTTGGAGAAATAATTTTTTCGGGATGGACGCCCTATTCTCGAATAGACAAATAAACGAAAAAATGAAAATGTATCTAAACATATTTCAGGTTGCTGAAGCCAAGAGTGGGATTGTTTTGATTCTAGCAGACCACATTTCATCCCCAAACTCTAAGAGCTTGTGAAAAGTAATTGAGACACCCAGAATCGCCCTTTAAAGGTGTTAAATGTGTAACCAACCCCTAAAATTATAAATTTAAGTATGCTTTATCGGTTATCTCGAGCGAATGGAAGAACACGCTTCGGCTAAGAAGGTATTATATTCGAAACCCGCTAGGGTACGAAGCAAAAGAGACATACCCAACCTCCGGTGGAAAGACCAAGTACTAGGGAACCTGTCAGCGCTTCGAATTTGTAACTGGCGCCAGCTAGCGAAGGAAAGAGTTGGCTGACGAAGCATGCTAGATTCGATATAAAGCGATTTTCGGTTGCAATGATTAATTTTATTAAATTAATTAATTTAAACACGTCGGCCATAATCCCCTACAAATTTGATGCTAAATTGAACTAACATCAACTTTGTCGAAGGGCCCCCTAAAGGATGAAGATAGAGGGCTAGTATATTTGAGAGAAGTAATTAAAGGCATTAAAGTCATTCCCTACAAATTCAAGGTTCTCATTAAAACTGAGAAGGCATCAATTACGTAGATGGACCTCGATAAGGAAGGGAAATGCAGGCAAATATTTTTTGAAACAAATGTTGGCGCAGATGAATTAAAGGGCGTCACTCAGAATGTCCTTTCAAATTTGTAGAAGGACCTTCCTATGCTGTAAATGTAGATGTTAAATATTTGGAGAGAAATGTCGGAGTTAAAGGGCATCGCTCATAATCATAACCTAAAAATATAATGTTGTGATTAAAATGAAAGAACATCAATTTGGAAAGAGTAACACCCCAGCGACTAGAGATAGGTTTTAGGTATATTTTTGGGTAATGTTTGAGTTTAAAATTTTTTCCAACGAAAGGAGCTCCGGAGATAGGGACGAAGTATTTTGTGGGAAATTGTTGAGGCAAAAGATTTAAAAGGCATCGGTCGTAACCTCTTACTTACTTACTTATGTGGCCATAACAACCGAATATCGATTTAGGCCGAAAATAACATGCTTCGCCAGCCATCTCTGTTCTTCGCCAGCTGGCGCAAGTTAGAAATTCCAAGCGCCGTCAGGTTCTCCAGTACTTGGTCTTTCCACCGCAGGTTTGGTCTTCCTCTTCTGCGACGTCCTCCAGCAGGTTCCGAATATAACACCATCTTAGCTGGAGCGTGTTCTTCCATTCGCTCGACATGACCTAGCCAGCGCAGACGCTGGATTTTGATGCGCTTTACTATGTCAATATCGGCGTACAGCTCGTACAACTCATGGTTGTACCTTATTCGGTACTCGCCACCAACGCAAATAGGTCCAAAGATTTTCCGTAGGACTTTTCTCTCGAAAACCCCAAGCATTCGCTCATCCGAGGTGGAAATTGTCCAGGCTTCAGCGCCATATGTTAGGACAGGCATGATGAGAGACTTGTAGAGTGTAGTTTTTGTTCTTCGAGAGAGGGCTCGACTTCTCAATTGCTTACTCAGCCCAAAGTAACACCTGTTAGCAAGAGTTATCCTACGCATGATCTCCAAGCTGACGTCATTACTGCTGTTAATGCTGGTTTCAAGATAGACAAAGTCCCTTACTACTTCAAAAGCGAAGTTGTCAACAGTGACGTGCTGTCCAAGATGCCGGGACTCATTGTTTGTTGACATTAGATACTTCGTCTTGCCCTCGTTCACCGTGAGACCCATCCGACGCGACCCTCTTTCCAATTCTGAGAAAGCTGCACTGACTGCTTGCGTGTTCATGCCGATTATGTCAATATCGTAGGCATACGCTAACAGCATGACACTTTTGTTGAAGATAGTGCCATTATGTCGTAGATCAGCAGCTCGTATTATATTCTCCATAATAAGATTGAAGAAGTCGCACGATAACGAATCACCTTGTCTGAAACCCCGTTCGGTATTAAACGGTGCGGAGAGGTCCTTCCCAATTTTCACTGCACAACGAGAGTTATGCAGTGTCATTCTACAAAGTCAAATGAGCTTTGCAGGAATACCGAACTCAGACATTGATGCATAGAGGTAATCCCTTACCGGACTGTCGAAAGCGGCTTTATAATCAACAAATAGGTGGTGTGTGTTGATCTGTTTTTCTTGGGTCTTCTCCAGGATTTGGCGCAGTGTGAAAATCTGGTCGATGGTGGATTTACCAGGTCTGAAGCCACACTGATACGGTCCAATCAGGTTGCTGAGCATAGGCTTCAACCTTTCACACAGTACGCTCGATAGAACCTTGTATGCGATACTCAGGAGACTTATTCCACGGTAGTTGGCGCAAATTGTGGGGTCTCCTTTTTTATGTACAGGACAGAGAACACTGAGCCTCCAATCATCAGGCATGCTTTCATCCGACCATATTCTGCTTATGAGCTGGTGCATGCGTGTCAGCAGCTCATCGTCTCCGGTCTTAAACAACTCGGCAGGCAGGCCATCAGCACCTGCAGCTTTGTTGTTCTTCAGCCTTAAAATGTCCGTTTTAACCTCGTCATAGTCGGGTGGTGGAACATCAACACCATCATCTGTAATTGGAGTTATCGGGCAATCTCCTCCACTGGCGGAATTGTTCGTAGCATCGCCATTCAGTAACGTGGAGAAGTGTTCCCTCCATAGGCTCAGTACACTCTGGACATCTGTAACCAGATTCCCATTTCCATCACGACAAGAAGAGGCTCCGGGATTTTCGAAGAATTTTCGAGTCTCATTCTTGTCGGTACACATCTCTAACTCCTCACACGCTCGTCTTTCCAACTCCCTCTTCTTGCGCCTGAAAAGACGTCTCTTTGCACTCCTTTTCTCTCTGTACCGCTCCTTAACAGCTCGCGTTGCGCCTGCACGCAGGGTTTTTCTGTAGGCGGCGTCTTTCTCTGCGGTAGCGTCGCGACACTCCTGATCATACCACTCATTCCTCAGAGGCCGGTAGTAACCGATTACCTCCTCGGCAGCAGTAGTCATGGAGTGGGCTATATGTGTCCACCGTGCGCATGTATCATCAAGTGGGGGAGTGTTCTGCATAAGCAGATCCGATAGTCGAGTGGAAAATGCATCTGCTGTCTTTGGTGATCGCAGCTTACTGACGTCGAGCTTTCTCTGTGTGGGATTTCTCTTGTTATTTGCGACACATAAGCGTATGCGCACCTTAGCTGCAACAAGGTAGTGATCCGAGTCAATCACCACATGATCAATTTGGTTTCTTGTTCTTTGATCTGGAGACAGCCATGTCGCTTTGTGGATGTCGAGATGCTGGAATCTGGTACCACCAATTACCATGTTTCATCCGTCGGAGCGTGGGCACATATAAGGCTGATGTTGAAAAATTTTGCCTTGATGCGGATTGTGGCCAGCCGTTCGTTCACAGGCGTGAACTGTGAGACAAGATGTCGTAGTCTCTTGCTGACCAAAAATCCACATCTTAATTCGTGCCTTTCAGCATGGCAACTGTAGTAGATGTCACAGGACGCTCTTTTGGAGCAGCCCTGTCCTGTCCATCGCATTTCCTGGAGAGCGGTGATGTCAGCTCTATATTTTTCGAGGACATCAACCAGCTGGATAGAGGCACCCTCCCTATAAAGGGACCGGACATTCCAGGTGCATATCCGTAAATCATTGTCCTTTTTTCGTTTGCGGGGGTCATCAACAAAAGCGGTAGTCCTTATCCGAGGCATATTTGTTTTTTTCATTGGGGCGGTTTTTTATGTGGCGGGTCCCAAACCCAACGCACAACCTCTAACCGAGGAGATTTTCGCCACTCACTTCAGCCGCCTCCCAGCGGGTGCCAGGAAGACGTTGCCCGGTGGTCGCCACATGGAGGGCCTCCATTAATAATAATGAAAGCGCCGTCACATAGTAAGCAGAGCAAGCTATATGACTACCCCTCATTAACAATAAAGGTATCATCACATAGCGCTCAGATCAAACTACATGACGTGAGCCAGTGAGTTGACTTGCGATGAGTTCAACAAGGATTGCGCTAGCCCCACCCGGTTGAGGCAGTTAGACACGTTACCTTGCGAAAACACCACCAGACCACCAGACGGCCGTAACCTCTCCTCTACAAATAAAGTGGAAGAAGCATTAGTTTTGTAGGAGACCCTTCCAAGGCGATGGATAAATAGAAGTTTAATATTTTTGGGGAAAATTTCTTCGCTTTGGGAACGATTTATCCCCCTACATTCTAAGAAGGTACGGTCCTTGAAAAGGATGAAATCGAATGATCATCATTTTCAATTTGATACGAAAAATATACCACAAACTTCACAACGCGGATTGCTTTGCAAAATGTAGTACTCGATTGCCCCTTGGAACGTTGGGTTTACAATTTTTAGTACATGGCAGATAAGTGAGCCCGACCGAATGATTTGAAAAGCAAAGTTTGCCGGAATAATTCCTTGAAAATTATTTAAAATTTCAACCTTTCGAAGACTGAAGTTAAAAGTTCGTATAAAATTATATTCCCCAAACTCCTATGAGCCTCGATTGAAAAAATAAATCACAACAAGAGTGACATTTTCCAACGAAATACCCTATAATTTGTAATCACTTTAATCTGTAGAGTTTCATTTAATTACAGTTTGCAAAGCTTATCCTTCTGATGTGTCTTGTTTTACAATTACACCTTGCGGCAAAGGCATACACTTGACGCCATGAATGACTTCGAACATGAGCAAAGGTAAGTAATATGCCACTGCATACATTGCGACTGCAACAAAAGCAAGCTGACCCGACTAACTGTCTATGAAATATTAAAATAAACATTATTTTTACTTGCAACACAACCATATAGTACTACACATAACCTTGTCTATTCACCCATCACCCTTTTTAGCTATATGTACTCATCATTAGGCAAATACTCATATGAGTAGTACATATCCTGTGTTCATATCCTGTACTTTGTTAAATTACAAATGACAATGGACCATGTCATGTGGTTTTTGAGTAACTATATATGCGTGTGTGTGTGTGTAGAAAAGTTTCAGGGTCAATTTACTTTTACCGCTTGTTGCTTGTTGCATGTTGCAACCTTAATTGCTAATGTCACACAGGTATGTGTGACATTTGATAAGAATGGTTTGCAAGGATTAAGGTTTTTGAGTTTTATGTACATATTTTTTTTTTTTTTTTTTTTTTTCATTCGAGTCAAAAGCGTATTTGGTTGCAAGTAAATGTTGCTTATAATATTTTATATAATAAATTAAATATAAAATAGTATTTAATCAGGTGTGCATGAAATGCTTACAGCTACATAATTTTTTTTATTATTTTCATATTTCTTTCGCCTACCGAACCATGTGAATTTGTTGTTTTTATTTTGCTTTATAAGTGAAAAATTGCTGCTTAATTATTATTTGGCTTTTATAATGCAATTATGATGAAATTGAAATGTTGCCGCTGCTGTTGCTGTATCAGCACAAAATATTTTGCTTACAAAGGCAACCCTACCAATTACAATAAGAGCCTATATATGGGTGGTCGTTGTGCGCGATATGTATTGCAATGAAGTTTCACGCATACCTGCATTTTCCATACTCTCCGAAAGCTCTGAAAAACTATGACCGAATGTTGCTTATTCGGTGTATGCTAAATGCGGAAAATATTACAGGCAGTTGCATAAAAATTGCCAGAAAGCAAAGTTTTTGTGACACCACAATTTCTGAGCTTTATCACAAAGCTCTTCCAAAAGCTTCTTTATCGAATTTCAAACCTCAATATGAAGATGGCAGCACTCATCAACAAAAGCAAGGGAACGTTTTTGTGCATCGTTTGAAATGAACTCATCAAAATTGCAACGCGTGAACTTTCCCAAAACTCGAGAACAATCGGGGGAAGAAGTGTCTGGACTTACTTATTCAATTCCTCTAACTTCCACCTGTAAAGTCTCGAAAATGATGGAGGAATTGGGGCTGGTATTCACTGTCCAGGAGTGGCCATAACCCAGTAGTATAAGCTCACAAAATATTGCGCGGTCTTCCAAACAGAAGACCGTCTTTGCAGCTAGAATGGCAGCTGAGCTAGCTCTGACTAGAACAGCTGCCGGATCAAAAATGCATTCCTACGTAGACAGTCAAGCGGCGATTAAAGCAATAATCGCACACTGTACCACACCCAAGAATGTACTGACGTGTCAAGAAACGGTAGAACGATTATCGGATGGTAGAAGGCTACAAATATATTGGATACGGGGACACAAGGGTATACAGGGAAACGTGACTGCCGATCGAATTGCCAAAGAGGGCGTTCATCTACCCGATACCCAAACACGTAACATACCAATGCCACTATGCACGACTCACAAGAATCTAAACTCAAGTATGATAAGGAAAGCAGCAGGAAGGTGGATAAGTATAAACACCTGTAGGACCACCAAAATAATGGTTGGGTTACATATGAGTAACGACAACTGCTCCAAGTTGATTCTGTCTCTTAACAGAGCAGAGTGCAAAACTATGGTTGGCGCAGTTACGGGACACTGCCTCACGATATCCCATGCTCACTAGATGAGTCTCACAGAGAACGACGGATGCAGGAGATGCAAAGGGCCAGATGTAAAGGTGACTCTGGAGCATCTGCTTTGCAGCTGTCCAGCACTCTGTAGAACTCGCTTTAATTGCTTTGGTGCCCCGGAGTTCCGCGATATAGTTGAAACAGCGACCTTAAGCAAAAGAGCACTCATAAAATTCGCAATGAACATCGAAATATTTAAAGAATTTTACAGCTCGTAACTAGGCCTAGACAT
The DNA here is from genome assembly GCA_963854835.1 of Megamerina dolium. Taxonomy (NCBI): domain Eukaryota; kingdom Metazoa; phylum Arthropoda; class Insecta; order Diptera; family Megamerinidae; genus Megamerina; species Megamerina dolium. Next base: position 19,977,105 of record OY978528.1, read on the forward strand.
TTTAGTATCACTAAGAAAACATATAGGATCTATGTGTGACCTCTTCGCGGAGTTCTGCCTGTATAACCTAATCTAACCTGTATGAATTGACCTATGAATTGTTGCCACATCCACCACACTCTCCAGATAAGGTACATAACGGTTATTCACTGTCACGAGGTAGATAAGCAGCACTGTTCCAAAATGCATCGAAATGTATGGCCCTAAAAGAGGATCAGAAAGAATTTTAAGAAAGATATTTTCATTGAGTCTCGGACATTTTCACTACTTCTCCTCGTATTTGACAGATAGGACCTTAACATTGACAAACAGACTCCTTCTACTATGGTATTTATGCTTCGAGGTGACTTTTAAGGTTCATGCAGGCATGCAGTCTATAAGAAGGCTTCGTTATTTAATGTCCAATCCTTAAATATGATGGATCATGGGGAAAATGTTGCTTAGTACTACATTTTATTTTGAAGGTTACATGGCGTTGGTTGGGTGTTTCTTTCGCTAAAAAACATTTTCAAAATTTCGAAAGAATTTCATCAAAATATTTAACATGGATCGATCTAATACTTAGAGAGCATGCAGCGGTGAATAAAAGTCACGCAAAACATATCGAACAAACTATAGTCATACCATATGGTTAAATATAAGAACGAGTAGTATGTATGGCATTGCAGCATAGTAGTATGTAACGACCACCCCTTCGTAGGGCGCTCTGACCAAAACATTCAAACATAACCCCTGCTAGGGTCAATGGTGCAAAGGTGCTATCGCAGCAAAATACGAGTATGCAACATTTAATTTAGCCATTAAATCTCACTACTGCATACTGAGGCTACATACATGCCTCTCTCCCTCGGTCTCATTCATTTTCTGGCCTATGAATATATACATGTATATATGTATATATACATGTTGTGTACCTAGAAGCATACAAAATACAATGTATATTATGAGGGTTCTGGTTTCCTTCTTCAATTAATGCATCAAGCATTTTGTTGGCACTTGTGGTGTGGCAAATATTTTGCCTTTACTCGGCTCGGCTGTTGGGTTACTGGTTTTATAATAACAGCAACAACAACAACAACAACAGCAAGTATACGCATGGAAACGGAAACTGTTGGTGTAGCGGCATATCCTATAATCGTATATATGTATATGAAGGTACGAATGAACGCATATTGTTGTAGCTGAATATGTGTACGTGTGTATGGCTGATGGTCAACGCATTAAATTGCATTCGCATATGCAACCACATTCATTACAATATATATGGGCATATATAAATACATGCAACTCATCCATATGTACATATATATGCATCATACTTATAGCTTATACCCCATTGGGCACATATTCCTTCTTGCTCATTTTACCACCACATTCTTCCAGTTGTTGCAGTATATTTTTGTTCTACAAGCAACTAGTATTTTATTACTTCTTCTTCGTTATCATCTCATTCTGAATACTTTCTGTCTCACTCACTCTATTTTGCACAGCCACATACTCAACTCTCACCTATTTTTTGTTGTGCTGTCCAATGCATATGCATGCATATATGAAGCGTTAAATTAAAAGTGGCATCATACTCGTAGCATCATAGCACAACTGCAACAACAGCTGCTACTATGTATTATTGAGGTTGTTGCCGCAAGATGTGGAAAGAGAAAGAAAAGTGCGTTTTCATTATTAATCTCATGTTGTTGTTGTTGTTGTTGTTGTTGTTGTTGTTGCAACATCATTTCAAAATCAAATGAAATGAAATAACTATTTTACATGATGGCGAAAAGAGATTGGGTTAGCATAGACCAACAAATAGAACGAGACAGTCCAATATAAGAAAGAAGAATATATGCAGAATTCAATTAAAATGCGTATTTGCACATTTGTGTGATTCTATGAGTGTGTCTAAGCAGGCTTATTAATTTATTAGCTTTAGTGCACCGTATAACAGTGATGACTTAAGCTTCAACAAAATGTTGAACTTAGAAAATTGTAGGTATGAGTCGTGTATGGCTATCTTCAATGTGTTTATTCCCAACCTCAAATAAAAATAATGAGAAAAATGCAAACATTCTTAAAAAAAAAACACACAGCATCACCCATAGAGAATTTCCTAATGTCCTTACTTACTTGCTTACTTAGTTGGCTCCAGTTAGAAACTGCAAGCGCCGATAAGTTCTCAAGTACTTGATCTTTCCACCGGAGGTTAGGTCTCCTTCTTCTGCGTCATCCACCAGCGGATTCCGAATATAAGACCTTCTTAGCCGAAGCGTGCTCTTCCATTCGCTCGAGATGACCTAGCCAGCGCAGCCATTGGATTTTGATGCGCTTTACTATATCGGTGTCGGCATAGAGCTGATACAACTCATGGTTGTACCTTATTCGATATTCGCCACTAACGCAAATAGGTCCAAAAATCTTGTGTAGGACTTTTCACTCAAAAACTCCGAGGATTCTCTCATCTGAGGTGAAAATTATCCAAGCTTTGGCGCCATATGTAAGGACAGGCATGATGAGAGACTTGTAGAGTATGGTTTTCTTTTCTCGAGAGAGCACCCCGACTTTTCAATTGCTTACTTAGCGCACAAAGTAGCACCTGTTAGCCATAGTGATCCTTCGCAATATCTTCAGGCTGACGTAATTACTGGTCTTAATGCTGGTTCCAAAATAAATAAAGTCTTTCACTACTTCAAAAGCGTAGTCATCAACAGTGGCGTGCTATCCAAGACTCTGGGACTCTTTGTGCGTTGATACTAGGTACTTCGTCTTGCCGTCTTGCCGTCTTCACCGTGACACCCATTCGACGCGACTATTTTTCCAACTCTGAGAATATTAGCTCGTATTAATTAGCAGCACCAGACTTGATGACTACTTCCTAACTATCCTACTGTCCATTAATTTCTTCTCCTCAACATTTTTTCGAGACCCAGCCAGAAATGTTTAAGACAAAATGTGGCCAAAGTCTGGTATTCGCAAATGAAATGGGTTTGGATGTATTCTCCTCCTCCAGGCACAGTCTACAAGAGGAGACGTCGAAAATTTTAAATTTTTTTGGACAAAAGGGAAAGTTCATGGGAGCTAATTATATAAAAAAAAATTGAATTTTTTAATGAAGACCCCCAAATGGTGAGGAGACAGGGAAAATGTGTTCCTACAATATGTTATGGATGGAAAATTATTGGGGTTTGATGATACATTAGAGCACTCTAGCGATAATTCCCGATCATCTGTGAGGTTATTTCGTGGATTTCTGGTACTTCTAACCATTTTGGTCCTTAAAAGCGAGATTTTATTCTTAGTTTGGTCTACTTATTTGTCTAGACGCGTAAGCCACTAGAACGATTACAAATAATGTCAGTAATATTAGTGAACTTCTTGCATCATCTTCATTGTAATAAAATTTACAATAAGATCAGATTAGTAGTTTCATCGTGGAGATATGGCCTGAAAAATAAAATTACGTTCAGAAAAAAAATATTCGAAATTATACAATAACTTGAAAAGCCGAAGAAGAAATTGTTCCATTAATGAGTGTCTTTTGTATTTTATTAATTTTTTTATTTTTATTTTTTAATTTTTGTTAGTTTTGATCAATTTTGAAGTTTTGTTGTTATTAACGCCAAACTAAAATGTTTCGAAATTATTAGGTCGGAATAATTTTTTGTATAAAACTTGAGGCACCCTAATGTGCAATGTTGTACATATTTAGTTCATGAATTTATATACATTTAAAAGATGAACTTTTATATAATTTATATAATTTTTACACAATATTAATTTTTTGTATAGAACTTGAGATACCCTAATATACAAGGTCTAAATCATATATAAGTTTTAAATGAATTTTAAGGACGAAACATTGTGAAAATCTATTTTCTATATAAATTTTTAGTAGGGAATCATTGCTTTCTATGGATATTGAGGTACCCTAATATACATGGTTGTTCATGTTTTATGTATTTATACGAATATCAAAGCCGAAAATGTTTGAGGACAACTGCAGAAAATAGATAGTAGATTATTTTTAGTCGAGCATTCTTTTTATTTTACATCTTGAGGTGGTCTAATATGCATAGATGTTGATATTTCATGTATTTATATATTGTACATTTTAAATACTTTAGGGTGCCAAGTACTACATATTATTACTACTACTACTAAATGCCAATCAGTTGTATAACATCAGGTAATTTGTATTGTGACTTCAAATATTGTAGGTTTGAATGTAAATATAAATCATTTCAGAATGTTATATTTGGTTTTTTTTTTTTTTTTTTTGTGGAAATTTTTGCAAATATAATATTTTATTTTAACGAAAATGATGTGTAATTTTTCACAAAACATACCGAAATGTATATATACTACATACGAATTACACAGGCAGAAAAAGATTGCGCCAAAAAGTATGCAACAAAATGCAATTTATTGCAATCGTACCATCTCCACCACCCCAACCACCATCAACGCCTACAATAATAACGACAATTTCTTCTTAACAATTTTACATGAAGTATACACACATACATATGTATTGCAATTCTCCATGCTCCATATGACATGTGGCATGTTTCATTGGACACATATAGGTATACGATATGTATGTATGTTGCCATACAAACACACTCAAAATTATATAGATATATGCATAGACATGATGAATTTATTGCAGTTTAGAATTTTTGCAATATGTGCAACATTTGTATCTACACTAGGCACTAGGTTTTTGTTGCAATCATCCACCATAGAGTTCCCCCATCTCATTCCATACGATGTCTGATAGTGCAACGAATTTAATTTTTTTTTTTTTTTGTTTTTTACAATATTATCTTGTTATTCTTATTGTTGGAATTTTTGGTTTATCATTGTTGTTGTTCTTTTTTTTTTTTTTTGTTCCTATCTTTTTTTTTATGTTGTACTATAAATGTCAAACGATTGGCAACATACTCGGTACTGAGTGTACATACAAGTAAAGCGATATACTCTGCGTATATATTTGTGATATTTATGAGTGTTGTCATTGTAAATTTTATGTTGTGGCAGGCAGTTTGATAACTGCAATAGCTGTGACATTCTTGCAATGTTGCAATGCTATACTAAACGTTGAGCTCCATTGGAGAGGAAAGCTGGTGGTGGTGTATAGTATAGCTTTCATACAATATACAGGGTGCTCATAAATATTCACTTTTTTTATTTTTTGTTTTCAATGGAGAAGAAAAACTTAAATAAGGGAATGAAACGATATGCTAAGATCATGGCAATTCATGCAAGCGATTTAAAAATAACTGATTTTTCTGAAGGTCGCCTGATCATTTGTTCGCAAAGTTCGCACAAAGTTGGAATGACGATGTGGAAAGTGCTGTTAAGTGTGAAGCAGATCCACAAAAGCTTAGGAAATTGGAATTTGTCGTCCAAGTTCAGGGCATTATTAATAAAGTCCCTTCGAAATCATCAAAAGTCTTATCGAGAGACCTTCCAAGAATGATAGAATTAGAAGATTCCGCTCATCTGAGTGGATTTTTGACCGCTGTGACGTCACACTGCTACAGCTGCGAGAGAAATGACAAAATGGCGAACAAATTTAAAAGAAAAATGTATGCAATGCGAAATAATAAATTAATAATGCAACCCTTGGACCAATGTGACGTCACATACACAGTTGATGTTGTCAAATTCACTGAGAACCGATTAGATGAGTAAAAGATGAGCGCAACCTTAGGATTCTGTCATCCGTGGAGACCTTAATGTTTCGAAAGACAATTATTAGATGCCATATGTGCTGCGAAGAGGTCCGTTTATGTCTCAGATAATGAAAGAGCAACGTGTCGTCTGCAAAAAAGGGGCTCTTAAATAAGCTAAATCATTCCGAAACCCCGAATATGTTTTCGTTTTTTTTTTTTCAGAAGGAAAAAATTTTGACCAAAATCATAAAATAAACCAAGAGAATGACAGGTCGTTATGCTCGGCGCATCAGTTTATGAATAGCGTACGTGAGGGAAGGCCATACATGTTCCAACAGGATTCTGCTCTCTTACATAAGGCTACGACTATGCAACAGTGAATGTCTGAAGATCTATATGATCACATTATCCCAAACATATGACTTCCTAGCTCTCCCGATCTCAATCCTTTGGATTATTACGTGTATGGTGTCCTAGAAGAGAAGACTAACAAACATTCTCACAACACAATAACTTCCTTGAAGTCGTTATTGATGTAGATGGCAATTTTATTGAATAAATCTTTAGGAGTTAATTTGTTCATAAACAAAAAAAATTCGTATGTCCTCATTTTACTGACGCACCCTGTATTTGGATGTTTGGAATTCTAAATTTATCGGAGCGAGAATTTTAGAATTTTAGAGTCATGTATTTAATGAAGTAAGTATTACAACGTTCCAGTCCCAAGCGAAGGCAAATTATCTTCAATACTTGCTAGTTCGATTTCCATTTATCTAGTATACATTTTCCAGCCGACGCGCCTTCGTTGAATCGACTCATTCTTTCATGCCTCAAGCACTGCACTTTTCTCAGCCGGCTCCGTAATTTACTCGTTCGTTATGGAAGTCCGGAGCTCGGATAGAATATCTTCCGTATCGACTACTGCCTTCTTTAGTTATTTCACATTTATCTTTCTATCAGCGAGTCTTCTTTGAATCAGCACCTACGTTCATGATTCAGGCTTTTCTCTTGTCCACTTTCAAGCACATTCCAAATTATATGAAACCACAAACGGAACACAGAAAGACACAACTAACCTAAAAATGAAAGGTAGAATGTCCTACAGATCCGGAGTAGTTATGGATCCCTGGTCGAATTTTCCTCATTACCCTCAGGTTTCTTTCTAACATCAAAAAACTTAAAATTTTTGGCTATTTTTGCAGTGATTTTTTATTACCGTTAGCGTAACCCAAAACATATTTGGTCAAGGTGGCAGCAAAGCGCTCATGGGCTCTTCTGTCCTGTGAGAAATTAATAAATGCATGAATTTAATGAAAATTAAATTCAACGCAATAGTTAATCAACTCTTGAAGACATCTTGTTAAAAAAAAAAAAATGCGAAATTAAAGCATATAAATCGCATTTATTTAATTCGCAATTCGAGCAATGCAATTGAATGACCTTCTTAAGCAATTATACACAAGATGTGATAAGCTTAAAGGATACCAATTATATTTTACGGTAATCACAATATCCGAATAATTACTATTTATTTTGTTTTTTTTTTTTTCTTTTGTGTTGTCGACACTTTTATTGTCTCAAAGGTGAAGCAAAAGATATTTTCGAAAGCCGACCAAACAATTTGTTGAACGAAAAAAAAAAAACAGCAATAATCAACAGTCATTTCAGTCAAGAAAAAGTAAGTAATTTGGCTACAGAAAATTCTTCAAATACTTGGAAGGAACAGTAACAATGACTTTCTTTTGAAGTCTATAGCATATGAAATGGTTGAAATGAAAATAAGACCGCATAATAGCGACGACGATGACGACTACGGCAACGGCGACTAAGTAAATGTGTAAAAGAGAATTTATATGCACCAGAAATTACCTTTCATTTTCTCATCAAAAACCACTTGAATACAACAGGCAGCAACAGCCGGTAATAGTTAAGCAAGTCATAAGCGCAGGGACAGAGTACGCAGTCAGTTGGCAGCAAGCAACCAACCAACCAACCAACCATCGGTGTGGCAATGACAGCGCAATTGAAAAGAAGGACATTCTTAGTGGATGGTGGACTAGTAACTCGCACTTCCGTTTCCGCTCTCAATAGACAGAGCAATATTGTTACGGTATCATCCTGTAGCTTACTCTGTTCCTCGGCTCTTTGCTATCTAATGACTCCCTGGGTATTGCATGCGGTTTTGCCACTCTGCTTGTATGAAGAATCAAAAGCATTTTAATAGTAATCATCAGCGTCTTTCACTTTTCTTCCTTTCCTTATTCCCCCCATCCCCCCATTTGCTCTATCTCTCTATCTCTTGCCAAATACTGTGACGTTGAATCTTTGGTGCTTCACTATCTTTGCTGGTTATTGTTGCCTATGCGATATTTGAAGTAGCCAACTTGAAACCGAAAGCTACATAATATAGACATAGAAAGCGTTAAATTAAAGCTTAAATGGTACTTAGTATCGTTTGCTGAATGGAGGACAAAGTAGACAATGGACCGTCGAAAGACGGAAACAGCCGGAAAAAGGATGAATCAAAAGCATAACAGCAAGTATTTGATATATGTAATTGCATCTGCTGAGGCATGACTGAATGCTAAGGGTTTTCATTTCATTCTTCTATGCAAACTAAATTGGATAATTTTCACGTAAATTTATTAAATTCGCTTGCTGACGATAGGTATGAGCTCGAGCGAACCTCGCATTTGAGTGGACGCTGACTACTCGACTGATCTGCTGTTATGAGTTAACAAATTGAATTTTTTTCTCTAAAGCAGCTTTAATATTTTCTCTAATTCTCTGTCTCCGTCTCCCTCATTCTTCCTGCTTGTCTTTTGCTTTAATATATTGTTACTAGTTTCTTTGATTAGCTGCGTGAATTAATATTGCAATTGTACTTGAATATTCATGTGCTCTGATTTTTCAATTATTCTTACTTTCCATTACGGTTGGTTTTAAGATTTGATCAAATTGGTTTTTAAATTTCAATAAATTCTTCTTTTATATCTTCATCGTTATTTTCTTTCCCCTTATTCACTCCTCTTGGGAGCATAGGGCCTCAACTCAAGACTCTTCCATCGTACACGGTTCTGTGCTGATATTTTGCGCGGTCCAATGTTGTGTTGACATCGGCTAGCTCACGCAATATCGACCTACTCTGAATATTATTTGGCCGACCTCAACCTCTGCTCCCTTGCGGGTTCCATTCTAGTGACATTCTTGCAATGCTGTCTGAACGTTTTCTTAGCGTGTGATTTGCAACAGCACAGGTTCTTCATTCGTTAGTCTCCACAGCCCGTCGTTGCTGATGATGTTCGGCCAGAATATTCTACAGATGATACGGAGTCATCTCGAATGACGAAAGTTTGTACCTTTTGTGTGACGGTGTGACGGAGATTAGCTATGTTTCACTTCCTTACACCAATACTGACTTCACACATGAGCTGAATATTCGCAGTTTTGTGCGCCTGCAGATTCGCGAGCTCGCCCACATTGCATGCAGTCGACCGAACGTCGCCCTTGCTTTGTTTAACCTACAGTTGACATCTTCATCAGCTCCGCCGTCTGTCGTAATAATGCAGCCGAGGTAACAGAAGCTTTCAGCAAATTCCACCGGGCATCCATCGACCATTATATGGCTTGCGTTTTTGTGATTAACTCTCATGGCCTTGGTCTTTGCGATGTTGACCTTCAGTCCGACAGTACGTGCCAGCGCGACTAAGCTGTCCGCCTTCGCTTGCATATCGATAAGTCTCTGTGAGAGCAGGTAGATGTCATCGGCGAAGTCCAAAAGTGAATTTTATCCTACAACGCCCATTTCTAAAAATGTACTTGCTTATTTATAAAACGAATCGTATCTGCTGAGCTTTAGTCTTATAGCTCATCTATATATTTGTAAGCAAAGTTAAGTCGTAGAATATAAATTTCTCTCCAATTTCGCTCATTTTCAAAATGATCAATTAATTGTTAAATATAATCAAAAATACTGGGTTTAAACTTCATACATTTACATTCTTGTTCACAAAGTGAAAGAAAAATCAGAAAAAAATTCAAGCATAAGCATAAATTTGTATGGGAGGTGGGTGTGAATTTCATCCGATTTAATTCAATTTTTAGAATTTCCATTAATTTGTAAACATAATCATTTGTGTAAACTTTCAACTCGATAGCTTTATATTTTAGAGGAGAAATGGTGAAAACAGGCATTCCACGACATACTTTTGTATGGGAGATATGCGTAACTATTATTCGAATCAATCCATTTTGGAACATATATATTCTGTAATCAAAATAATTTTATATACTAAATTTCAGCTTGATAACTTGACATTTTCGTGTGAAAATTGTGAAAACATTCATTCAACAACATACTTTTGTATGAGAGGTTGGTGTAGTTTTTATACGATTATGCCCATTTAAGAACTTATGAATTATTTAGTTAAAATAATCTTCTGTATTGATTTTCAGCTTAATCGATCGACAACTTCGACTGTTATCGTGAGAATAGTCAGATTGGTATATCTGAATCGACTCAGGCAGTGATTCTGATTAATTATCTGTATGCAGATTGACAAAAACAGAATTAAGGTAGAAATGTATAGCAGAGAAACACGTAAAACAAATCACCCCATAAACAATAACAAGAGTTTTGAGAAATCGCCAATTAGAAGAAAAATAGCATCGATGTGCTCAATTTCTGATTAAATTCAGAACTATACTTGCGCATACCGCAATGTTTTGATCAATGCAATATAATTTTAATATAGCAATATATAGAGAAGTCCAACTCTCGGTATCGGTACAGAGCGGAATTCGGGATGATGGAAGAACAAGCCGAACTTATGGAGATTTCGTGCCTTCTCTTGCTGACCTCTAAAGCGAGCAAAAGCGAAAAAACCGGAATTTACTGATTGCTCTGTTCAAATTATTTTATGTTGCCTAGCAGTGATTATCTGGTGAAATAGAAATTGTTGGTTGCTTGGGCACTATACTTGGTAACAAGCATTGGCACGATCACGATCTTACGCATTGACGCATCGACAAAATCATATTCGTAGACCATATGAACCGATGAAACAACCATTTCAATGGTTTTTATTATTTTTTTAACCCTTAATAGAGAGTATTCCATATTTGATTGAATTTTCTTCCAATATTTCCTGAGATCCTCAGGAAAGTGACTATAATTTTGCTGCCTCATTTCTACTACTGTTTCAAGTACTCCGAAATTTAACCCAAAAAAGTTTTGCTTTTTTAATTTTAAAAGAATTTATAAGTTGAATTCAATTTTTATGAGCTTTCCCTGGAGCAAAAATTATAAATAAAATACATTTCGAAAACTATAAGCATAATTCAATCATGCATTACGAATATCAATACACATATGGTAGATGCTATTTCCGTTACGACGGCAATAATTGAGAATTATCTATTGGCTCAAATTGTTGTAAGAATCTTTTATTTTCTTACTTTTATTTTATTTGTCTCTCTGCAGCGATTATTTTATTATTATCTGCATTTGCACGTCCATCAATCGTTCAAACATAAGCGTCCTCATCATTGACATTGGCAGGATACTTACATATATCGATGTACATATATATGTGGAGGAGCCATCGTAAGCAGTAAGATTTAATTAATTTTCTCACACACACACACACACACACACAGACAAATACTAACTATGTACTTGTAAATGCACAATGGTCAATGCGGCTAATCGAAGAGATTGAATTGAAAGTAGCATTATCATCATCAATATCATCATCATGATCATCATCATCATCATCATCATTGTCAGTTTCATCGTTATTGTGTCTATGAGTACCTATGCATTTATAAATGTTGTAAATGTATTTGTGTATGGAATTGTATGTCCAATGCGACACCAGAATACACACATACTTATACACATACATATACAATAAAATACATTCACATCATGTCAGCACGTAGAATTGATTAAAAGACGTGTTTTGATTTCATAATCACTTGTGCTTTCTTTAGCTTCCGCTTCAAAATCATTTGGGAAGAAAAACGGCATCTTCCTTGTCCTTTTCGTCCTTCATATGTATTGCTCTGATTGTTGTTGTTATTACTACCAAAAAGATATTTCATCAATGATGCATAGATTGCATAGATGTATATGGTTGTCTCTAGGTATGTTTGAATAAATGGCTCATCATTGGTCATCATTGGTTGGATATTTTTGGTCGAATTGATGGTTAAATTACAGACTGATTGAATGGGCTTGGTTAGCATACACTATCATTTTAAAGGGTGTCTTTGGTTCACATATTAGATTCGATTCCTAGATTTGAGTTCAAAATGTCATTCAATGCTATCAAATTAATGATTTAGGTTTTCAATTCAAAAAGAGCCCACTGTGTCACATAAGGACTTACAAAATTCCATGATTTCATGTTTAGAACCCCGAAAAATTATTTTCCAAAAACATACTAAACCTAAGACTTCCAAAGTGTTTACAGAGTTCACGATTTATAGACTTGCAAAATTTAATTTCAATGGGTGGTTGGTGCAGCAGCTCACTTGGTTAGTACGTTGAACTTCTATGAATGAGTCGTAGGTCGTGAGTTCAACTACCGGCTGAAGCAACTTTTCTATACAAAATATGATGGAGGCTTAAGAAAATGAGGGCAAATCGACAAATAACCGCTCAGCTGCTTAGGAATCATCTCTAGGGGTGTAAATTGTATGATCGATCCTCATTATTATTATTTAATCAATATTTTACCGGAAGATACTATTGCTCTATTTCCAACTCTTAGGGGGAACTCCCCTACAAAACTCATGCCATTATAAACTTTACTCCCACCACTTCCACCAGTCGCATTTATGGTAATAAACTGTATGACTAACCCCCATTACCATTAGCTTCCCAATGAGACAAAGCATTTTCGTATTTTGCTGCTACAACAACAACAACTTTTCCGAAACATACTTAAATCCTACTTCAGCCCATTAATGGAGTTGCCGTACAAAAATTACGTATGATCCAAGAATGCTCCTAACGTAAGATCGACAACCATTCATTTTTTCACTGTGTCTTTTACTTCAGACATAATTAACCTCTATCTTCATCCTATAAGTGAGCTGTCATATAAAAAATGATGCAAAAACATTTGAAAATCGGAAAACATACCTATGGTCGAACAGAAATCATCGCTATTGGGTAAAAAAAGGGAAGTAACCATAAAAAATTTGGTCAAACCTATATTTTCTCCAAGCATATTTACCCACTATTTGCATGCGTTACTATGGCGGTTATACCAAATGACCGAAACAACACTTGAAAATCGACAAATACTCACATGACTGTCCAGATATCGTCTCTACAGGAGCGAAATATAAAACGGACCCCTTCCAAATTTTTCCGTCCCATCATTTGTTACCATACTTGCCTCCTCTCTTCATTTTTTAGGGGAATCACATAGAAATTAAAATTTTTTACAAAATTGTCTCTGACCGACCGCTTTCATTTTTTAAACGATCACTCTTTCACTGATTATTTGCTTACAAATTTACGTGACTTCACACTGGAAGCTATATGGTTTCAAAAAGGCTCCTACTTTTATGCACAGAGTGCCCCGTAGTGTATAAAATATCTTACCGACAGCTTTTCATTTGTTAAACTGAAATTCTCTCATTAATTATTTGCTCACAAATTTAAGTGACTTCACACTGGAATTTATGTGATTTCAAAAGGGCTCCTGATTTTATTCCCAGGGTGCCCCGCAGTGTATAAAATATCTGACCGACCGCTTTTCATTTTTCAAAATAACATTCTCTCATTAAGCATTTGCTTACAAATTTACGTGACTATACACTGAAAGCTATGTGGTTTCAAAAAGTTCAACATTTTGCAGCATTTCATAATGCCGGTCTTCATGGTAAAGACTTCATGGAATCCAAAAAAAAAAAAACAACACCCCACTTAATCAAAATTTGTCAAAAAAAAATAATCCTGCATCAAGGGAGCTGCTGGATAATATTTTTTATGGAAATATTTTAAATCGAAGCATCACACTTAATGGACGGACAATGTCAAAAAACACCCTTTAGTCTTCAACTAATGCTTAAGTTTATATGATGCATTGCTAATGACGATAACGATGATGTAAATTTATGTTGTCTTGCATAACAAAATTTTACAAAAAGTCATTCTCTCTCATTCTCTCTCACTCTCTCTCTCTCTCTCTCTCTCTCTACATCTGCCTCACACATTTTGCTGCTGCTGCAGTTAGTTTCATTTATAATTTGACAGCTATTATGTGGTGTTGCCACATGTGGCTAAAGGTAGGTCTGTCTATATGGCTGTGTGTGTGTGTGTGTGTGTGTGTATAGGTCTCTTGATGATCAAACGGATGTTGGCTGTCAATTGATTTGCACCAAGTGCTTCTCACTCTCTCCCTCTCTCTCTCATTCGCTCTCTATTATTATCACCTTTCGACAATAGATGGTTTTTTGAAATTTCTTGTGATTTTGAAGCATTGAACCACACAATGGAATCATAATTTCCGTTCACATTTCTTTATATTTGAAAAATTTTCAATTTCCGTTTTACTTTTGGGAATTTTTTTTTATTTAATAAAATATTTAATAAAAATTGAAATTAAAGTTATTCAAATGTTTTTTTCATTTCTACGCTTTTATAATTTAAATAAATTCATACACACACACACACACATTAGTGCTAAAAAGTCACAATTGACACAGTCGAGAAGAACAAAAAAAAAATTTAAGAAGCGACAGAAAAAATTAATCCACCTTGCAGCACATTGCAATGAAAAATCGCTTAATGACACCATTGACACTACGACCGAATAAACGAATGAACAAACGACGCCTGTAGGCATAATTGCACATGGCATGCGAATACCTAGGTACGTACGAGTACGTACCTGTATTGGTGTTTGGTTGGTTTCACAATTCAAACCCACCCAGCATGTCGCCAGAGCTAACAATCTCCGTTGATAATACTGTTGATAATGACGATGATGGCGATGGTGAGGCTGCTGCTCCAAACGAGTGGCAGCATCATTTGTCAGTTTTGCAAAATTGCAATTGGATTTGTTACCTTTTATTCTTCCTACTCCAATTTTCGTTTTATCATTTTTTTTTTTTTTTTTTGCGTCGTCCATTTTTTTCCCCCATTTGTTTATTTTTTACCTTTTGCTTTGCATCCGACATTTGCTATTTTAAATGTATATCATCTAGCATATAATATGATATGCCGAAGGGCTTTAATATAAATATATACAGAATACAGGGTGTTATATAATATTTATTCCGACCGCGGTGCGCCGAAGGAAACCTCTCAATGAAACTTTAAGCTCAATTCAAATTAAAGCTTTGTTGGAAACTACTACTGGCCTAGTTTCTCTTCGAGTATCGCGAGCCTTAGAGCTTCATTTATACTGCTAAGAGGTGATAGGCACCACTTAACCGGGCACCTTTTGGATCCCTCAGTAAAAATATTAACCTAGCTTGGAAAGATCAAGCAAATCTTTGAACCGTTGAACTACCGGCTCTACAGCTCATGAGCGCTATAATATTAAACTTAGGTTCGGTAGCTCTAATGCCAAATAATGAAAATTTTCTTTTGATCGTCAAGTCAACAATTTGTTTGTTCCTTGCAAATATCTTTGAAAAGTTCTCCATTTGAATGAAATCTTTGAATATTTACAGTCCAAATCAATGAAAATTTTTAGGAACAGCCAAGCACAAGTCAAATTTAATAGTACATGCTGCTGCATGGACCGTTTCTGTAGTAGCGCAGCTGTGGTGTAAAATCGATTAAAACCAACATTTTCTATTCTGATGACTACCTCTCTAATAGTGTTGAGCGAATTTGATCCCATTACAGTTGAGAAGACCTACATAAGCGAAATGAGTTCAACATTGCATTATTCGCAAAACACCAATGCCGGATCGGAATCAGCAAAACAGAAGATGTTTGTAAAGAGGAACACTGTACTCTACGTAGATGCTTTGATATTTTCCACCTTCCATGAGAGAATCTTTAGAATTTTCTATTAAAAAAATCTCAAATTGAAGTTTTCCACTCATGGAACAACTTTTTTTCTACGTTGCACTTATAGGCTCTGAAGGGCGCTTTGGCCGAACTTCTCTTTCAGTACTGTTGTACTTCCAGTTGAAGTTTTCCACTCATAGAACTTTTTTATGATGGTCTTATAGTACCTGAAGCTTTGCCGAGCTTCCTTTCCAGTACTGTTGTGCGTGTAAAATTTTGTACAGTATTAGAAAGAATCTAGTCATATTAGCTAGTTCCGAATGGCAGAATGCCTGTGACGTCACTTTTCTGAGCTATGTTAGAGAGCTTTTTTATGGCAAAGAACTCACCTTCATAGTGCTTAGTAGTTATCTGTCAAAAACAACTATTTGTAATTGTGATCATCAGAAGTGCCATCCCTAGATGAAGAGTGCTGAACTGTGTTGATAAAATAGGGGCCCAACAAAGTGTAATAGATTCAGAACCATGCTCTAAACTATTCAAGAGAAAAAGCTTAGAATTATACAATTGGTAAGGAGCTAAAATTGCCGCTAACCGTTATGTTTGTAAAGTCGAAATGTAAGCTGCCTCTAATCATATTGTTGTGATTGAAACTTGTTAAAAATTACAACCAAGCTACACTCTAAAACTCAAGCAAATTGTTTTTCCATATTTTCAGAGTACCATCAGAGAATTTCAGCGCAAAAAAGAAACGTTTTCCTAAATACGCTACAAACCGCATCGATTTTTTTTCATAGATTTCTTATTTCCCTTGAAATGTCTTGGTAAAAGATGGACTCAAAAGGTTTTGAATAGTTCTGAGAATTTTAGGGCTGAGAGAAAGTGCTCAGAACTATCAGAAAACTACGATCGGGTTAAATGACACATTGGCAGATACTATGGTACTCAGGTAGAAGTTCCAGGATGGAGTGTAAGTCAAGGAAAAAAATTTAACATGACGCATGCATACCTTGAAAACCCTCCTCGAGAGAAAGAAAACATTTTTCTCAAGCCAAAATTTATAATCTCACAAAATTTTATTTTTCACCATAAATTGATTATTTCGATCGAATCAAACTTGATGAAGATTTGAAATGAACACAAAAAATACAATATGAAATCGCTTTTATAAGCACCCTGTATTTATGTTGTATTATATTTGTCCATTCAAAAAGTCATTCACATCCATTTATTCATTACAAATGTTGGCTGTTTTCTGTTGTTGCTGTCGTTGCTACTGCTGCTGTTGCCATCGTTGTTACTGTAGTAGCTGACGTTAGTATTGTGTTTGTTATTGTTGGTTGTTATATTTAAGGCTCCTTTTTACTTTATAGGTACCAGCAATATCATCAGTAATATAGGGTACGATATAAAAAAAAAACTACTAAAACGAAGTGGAAGCAAATGCTGCGAAGACAAAACTGAAATAAAAATCACAAACGACAAGCCATCAGCCCATTTGATTTTTTGTTGTTTCTTCTCTGCTATCATTTAAGTATTTTGCATCTGCTATCACATCATTGTCTTATACTAGTTTCCGTTTGGCGTTGCAAAAGGTATATGCACGTATATATATTGTTGTTGTTGTTGTTGTTGTTGTTGTTCTACTCCAACATAACAGCATATTATCACACCACATACGGCATCACCATCAGAGAGACACCACCATCCACTGACACAA
The DNA here is from genome assembly GCA_963854835.1 of Megamerina dolium. Taxonomy (NCBI): domain Eukaryota; kingdom Metazoa; phylum Arthropoda; class Insecta; order Diptera; family Megamerinidae; genus Megamerina; species Megamerina dolium. Next base: position 19,994,479 of record OY978528.1, read on the forward strand.
ACCAACATAAAACAAGCAAGCAACCAACCGACCGATTGAGCAACATTCAGCTGAATCGACGATGCTGTTGCAGTGCTGCCACCATCTACTGGCAATATAATGAAAATGCAATTAATTTTTCCAGTAATTTTCTTTCATTCTTCTAGCTTCTTTTTATTCTAGCTACGACCGCTCTGTACTCACTGTCTCACTGTTCAGGATGGTGGAGTTGTGAGGCCTTAATTTTTGATCGCAACAACAATATTATGATTCCTGCTGTTTTATCGCCGACAGTGAAACAGTAACAGCATTAACTTAGCTCAAAGCTACAGAAATATGATATAAGTAAATAATAGGAAATATGTAGAAGAAAGTAAAAAAAAAATATATATATATTACCGAGAAGTAAAAGAAAAATATATATATAAGCGATAGTCGGAAGCCCACTCACATTAAATGAGGAAACCAATTATTTGCGCTTATAAAGAGATTTATAATAAAGAAACGGCAGCAACAGCATCAGTCAAACGCACGCAGCGACACAACGAACGAAACAAACGAATGAACGAAGCAACGAGCGAACGGATGCAATCGTTCATATCGCATGCGAGTGTCTCCCTACTCGTTATTAGTTCGTGTCTATGATACTCGTACAATTACTCTTCAAAGGGTAAATCAATAAGTTCTACGATAGTTTGAATATTAAAATTTTACATTTTATTAAAAAAAAAAAGCCATAGAAGTGCTGCTTCAGTTGCTCGCAGTAGTCGATTCAATATCTGATCCACAAACCACAATAAGATCATCCACATTGATTGGGATATTAGAAGAGACTTTGGTCTCTTGCCATCGCTAAATTTATCAATTTATAATCTAAAAATCTGAAAATGAGGCGGTTCAGTTAAAAATACAGAAAAACTCTGATTAATTCGAAAACCGTAAATGTAGTGTTAAGAAATTTCAAAAAAAAAAAATATTTTTAAACTCAATTACACGAAGAAAAATTCGTATGCAGCAGACGAGATTAGTATGTCTCTATTTATTTGGAGTCACAAAATTTAATTATTTTACCCAAACAGATCACATTTGATCCCTAATCTCATAAAAAGTGATGAAATGATGAAAGATGAATTAAAATACCCAAAATGGTATCTTTTGAACCAATTTATCCGCTATTTCCATTGTTTAGAGGCACTCCCCAACAAAATATAGGAATTTTTATCACGTTCTTTCGGATCGTTTTCAGACTCAGCTGAGGTGTAAAATATATGGTCAATTTGTACTCTTGAATATTTTTCCTGAACATACTTACTACCTGCTTTTATTCGTATTTCCTACAAAATGAACTAAAAAACACAGGATAATTGATAAACGACCACATAATTAACCAAAAACTCATCCCATAGAATGGTAAAATATATGACCAAGATCGACCTTCATTAATTCTATTGCCACAACATATTCCCCATAGAATCTTATGGCTTACCAGGAAGGGAATAGCAACACCCTTTGTAGGCCCAGATCCCTGGACAAAGAAACTTTATCTATGCTCATTAAAAGGAGCGAAGAATCAGAAAGACAATCTAACACTAGGAAAACCTACCAGAGTTGTCCCAATCCAAGACACTTTTAGGGACCTATAATCTAAAACGACTTGAGGAATGTATCAGTTTAAACAAGAATAATATAATAATCATCACAGGATTATTGAGAGGACACTGCTGGATGAATTATCACCTAACGACACTGGGAATCTTCTCGGATTAAACCTGCCGACACTGCAGGGAGAAGAATGAAACTGCAAAACATGTGTTAGGAGCGTGCCCAGCACTTATGCATATAAGAAAGAAAAACTTCGGGGAATTTACAATATAATACCGGAAAATCTGCTGAAGTCCATTAGGGTAGGATCTATACTAAACTCCCTTATGGATGCTGGACTTAAAGCAATACTCGAGTCCATGATGGGGTGCATAATAGACCTAGGGTCGTAGTGCAATACAACCTTCTAATAATAATAAAGGACTTACATTATCCCATTATCCCATGCTAAAATGAGTTCCTACTAATATTTCAAACTTGCAAATTTTAATAATAAAATTTCGATAAAAGAATTTCAAATCCAAATTAGGATTCGAAGAAAGACTAATCCAAAGCAATCAATATTTTCGATTGCACTATAGCAACTCATTGAACTACCCTTCAATATACGTTTGCTGATTAAAGTCAGAAATTTATCACAAACAGAAAAGAAGAAGGTGTCAGTGCTGAGGGAGTAATATCAAATCGAAGCGATAGACATACGAACTTCAAAGAAACAATAGAAAAATGAAGCAAATGCAGACATAGACACTACAACATTAGAGAACAGAGAAATAGCTTTTGATTCCCCTATATCTCTATACTAATAGTAACAGTAGGTACGTATCAGCAGTGATATGTAGCAGCATAAAAATTAAAAGTAAAAAATGGAGGGTTAACTAAATGAATGAGACCGAGTGAGAGGAGTGTGATTAGAAATAAAATTAAAATCAAAAATTGAAAATGCATTAAAATGACCAATGTGTGACTGAAAATAGTGAAAATTTGATTCGCTGCATTTAAATTTGACATAGTTTTCGACTTGGTCTTTCTTATTTCGTTTTTAACCTAAGAAAAAACGATGCAAATTAAAATATTCGCTACTAGAGGGGTAAAATGTTAGACCGGGATCCATGATTTTTGTTTTTTCTCCACAACATTATTTTCGCACAGAGATTATCAGTAGTGCTAGTGGGTAAAACATTATCTCAACTCCTCTAAGAAGCTTCGGTACAAAGAAATTTCGCTCCCACCGCTTACAGAGTGTCCATGGGGTGATAAAATGTAGGACCAACCGCTATTAATTTTTATAACTCAACATTTTTTCGGAACACGCTTACCTCCTATCTTTACCTGGTTATGGAGGCTCCCCCATAAAATGCATGTAAAACGTATGAAAATGAACAAATATCTCCATAGCTGCCCAGGAGTTGAACGCAGTGCCATAAAATATATGGTAACGATAATGGTTGTACTGCTTAGCCTAAGGCCTTTATGCACTGCGACCAACTTGATTTATTACGCACCCCTTTGTACTTGGATATTTAGTATATTTAATATATCGAGAAATCGAACCAGCCCTTTCGAGAGTAGCATTTGAAGGACCTGGTTCGGAATAAAATATATAACAACCCTCATTTAAGATTCCTTGGCAATATTTGTTGCGTCATAGACATGGATCTATCTATACTTCTTAGTGGCGCTCATCTAAATGACATATAATTATGTATGTAGATAAAGGTTGGCTACCCCGAAGAAGCGCACTTAGGCCCACATAGGTAAATTGTGTTACCACATGGTCTCTATTCCTAACTCGCTAACTTCAACCATTTTGAGCTTCTCTAAAATAAAGCGTGTGAGATCCCTCACTTTTGCTATTGAGAGGCTTGTGGGGTTATCTGAGTTGTAGAAACCTTGATATGAACTGTGCCTATGGCAAATTGCCGGACATTTACATATCAGATATATGTAGAATTGACTCCACATCTTCCTCACCTCTGCAGATTCTGCAAAAAATCATGTCTTCGCTGGCCTAATCCCTAATCTCCTAGCATGTATTCCATGACCTGATATTAATTACTCCCGTCGTAACCCTCAACACGCTTCTATTTAGACTGAGCAGACTTTTTATGTGGTTCTAGTATAGCTCTGACCAGAGCTGTTGCGCGATCTTACCCGTGATATAGCATTTCCAGAGGCCATTTGTCTTGCCTGTCATTCTGCTCTTATTTTTAGCATACAGCTGCTCGATGGAGTGCCGATGCTTACAAAATTAAGGGAGAGCTCTAGCGTCATGCCATTTCTTGCTAGTTCGTCCACCCTGCAGTTGCCAAGAACGTCACTATAACCCGGCGCCCACATCATGTGCAGATTATACTGCTCAGTGATCTCATCGAGAGATCTGTGGCAGTGAATCGTGGTCTTAGATGTTAAAATGTGCGATCCTTGTGCGCTGAAAGCAGCCTGGCTTTCCCAATATCTCTCATGGAGATTGTGTTCTCTTTGACTATGGAGAGGGCTACGTCTATAAACTTAACTTCTACTTGGAAGACACTACAGGGATTAGGCAGCCTAAAGGAGTGATTGATTCGTAGGGTTTTAAAAAAATGGCCCCACGATTAAATCGTATCGACTCCGACTCCACTTTATATAAAAAATTCTGCAAAATTTTACACAATAAATAAATTCAAACCTACGATGAATACATCTCTTTGAAAAAAAATCGACAATGTGGTCACATAACATTACATGCATTTATAGCTTAAGCTCATTTGCTCACTCACACTCTATGTGTTGGTAAACCGATAAGATTATGATGCCGCAATTAGTGACATCTATGTATGTAACAATTCCAGTACAGGTGCAATGGTTAATGTTAAAATGATGTTCACATTGTTCACTATTTTGTAATGTATTACCATATCTCTACATAGTACATAGAGATAGATTTGAATATTCTATTTGAAAATGCTCTACAATTTGTTGAAGTATGAACAAATGGAGCAAATGAACAGAGTTGGCCAAAAATAATTGTTATACGAAGCTAAAGCATAGACAATACCACAATTACCATCACAACATCAATACTTGAGAATTCTGATTATAACTCTGAGTAATGCCAAAATTATTTCTGGTTAAGTATTGAGCTTTCGTTTTTTTTTTTTTACAATGAGTCAAAAGAGCCAATTGATCTGGTCACCTCATCTTATGTACACTAGTACCTTTTAAATTGCCATTATCCACTCTGAATTCGTATTGTACTGATGTTGCCACTAAACAGCATTCTAGAGAGTACCTTCATTAGTCATCACCATCATCATTAGCACTTGTAGCTGAAAAAGAAAACTCCATATCCATTACCTAACCTCATTCGATTGTGTTACTGAGAATAGTAAGTATTTGACTGTGAACACATCAAAAATTCGAATGTATTCCTAATTCATTTCGCATGTCATTTTTGCGTCATTGTCTCATTGTTTACATTACCATTTGTTACCACAGCAATACTTACGTACGAATACTAAAATATACCACTCACAAAGAAAGCTCTTTTCATATGACACTACAAATCTATTTAAAAACCACAATTCAAGTGTTCGAATAATATCAGTTGCATTCCATGTAAGCATCTAATGTCAAATGTAGTTGATGAACTGATGCTTCAATTAACTAATACACAGAGTTGCATTTTGTGTGTTGTCTGTATGAAGTGTCAAAATTAAAGTCAGTCGGTCTCAGCTCATGGCTTCGATGTACCAAATCTACGAAATTATCGTTCACAGCTGGCAATGCTGTGCTAAATGTTGAAGAGTTGATAACACAACCCCGCTAACAAAAAAGTAGAATGAGCAACGGATCCGAGTAGTCACATTCTAATGATTTTTGGATCGCTGAATCTAAAAACCCTACAAAAACATTGTTTTTCGGCTATACTTTTTACATGTTTTTTCCAAGTTATAAGTAAACCTGAAGGTGATTGAGTTAATTTGACCACCGAGTCAACGTCCCAAAATCCATTGAATGTCACTACTCTCATTCGTCTGATATCCTACTTCTTTTGTGGGACTCTGTAATTGATCTTCACTGATAACATTAAACTGTCCAGCTTCAAATGAAATTTGTTAAAGGAAATTTAGAAATGGAAGCGGTTCAAATGATAGACTCAGGCTCATTAGGAATTAATCACAACCTACTCAGACTCATCAGAAATAAATCACGATCCTGTGACACTATCAATAACAATGTTTAGGTCCGAAATGTATGATCGACCTACATTAATTCCGCAATCCTAGTTCAATTCATGGTCCTGGGGGAACAAAATTGAAACTTTTATAAAACTGAAAAACCATCAATTTTGTAAGGCAGCTTCCTTAAAGAGTGAAGAAATAGAAAAAGTTTATTTGGAGGAAATGCACCGATTAAAAAAATAATGACTCTCAGTCATATATTATACCGCTCTATGAGCGACTCCGGTCAATTATAGGGTTATTTGGTAATTTTAAGGTGCTTTGAGTTCATTTTATGCAGTCGCTTCATTAAGGAATAAAGATAATGAGAAGGTTAATTTCGAAAAAATGTTGGATTGCAAAAATAAATGGAAGCAAGTAGTATGGTTTATCTCTGTTGGGCCCCCCGGAGACGATAAGAGCAAATTTTTTAAACAAAAAACATCAATTTTGTATGAGAGCCCCTCTTACGGGTACATATAAAGGGCAGGTATGTTTATAAGAAATGCTCGGTAATACATCGAGGCATCGAGGGTGCAAATTTTATAAAAATATCACATTTTGTAGAGGAGCCCTTCTAAGTTGAGCATGTTCAGAAAAATGTTAAAGGGTACGAATTATTGGAAGTCGGTCAAACATATTTACTCTCCATGGGGAGGGTGGGAGGCGATTCGTGTTACTAAACATAATGAATGTTTCATTTTTTTTTGTTGATGTTCGACAAAATTTTGAGAATTAGACAAACCAATGGAAGTCGAATATGCATTTTAATCATCTGTGTGAGATCATCTAGCTATTTTAATGATTTCCCAAAATTCTTCTTTTAGGTTCAATTTCGATTTCAGCGCTCACAAATAAAAAGATTTTGCTCATCAGTTGGACCATGCCTATATTTAGTACATGTGCCTGTGTAATCAGTGTGAATAAAGTCTCTATGAGTCTCTGTGAGGCTTAAGGCCTGCGGGATCACACATTATAACATCGATAGGCAGACTGTCGCATTCTTGACTCAAGTGTTCCTTTCTGAATTTCCAGACCATGGGGATTCCATTAAGAACATGTAAGTTGACGATTAAGGACCAAATAGCTAACAAACAAAGGAGTTTTGGACACACTTTATCATGGGTAAGAGAGCACAACAGATCTGGTTGATGTTATGCTGGAACCACAAAACAGAAACGATTGCTTTGAGAAGTTAATCTGGCATTTGGCAAGGCTTACAAAAATTTTTGCAGGTCAGACAGCTTCATAAACTTGTATTGATATGAAAGACCTCGCACCTGCTTCCATATCGATGCAACGAAGCAAAAAAGGGATTACTGCAATGCGGATGACTCTTATTTAATTTTATACTCTTTTGTTCCTATGACTTTTAATCTTTAACAAATGCTTATTGAGCATAGTTAATTGTTGTTTAAATAAAGAAAAAATAATAATAATAATAGAAAGGCTCTTTAAATATGCTCTACAATTGAGCACTATCAATGGCCAAATAAAACATAACAAAATCAGAATAAATAAATTTGTTTTGGGCCGTAATCGTTACCCTTCGTACTAATACTTTTCTATGGGCCATTTCCACATATAAATATATGTACTGCATTCGTACATTGATCCAATTTCAAAAATTGGATCGTGTAATCTAAAATTAATCCTCCAAAAATTTAAACAAACCAAAAAAAGAAAGAGTTCTGCATTCTGTCACAGTGCTAAATGGCGTCAGTGCAACACGAAAATAAAACAATTCCGGTATGTTAAACATGTTAAATGGATTTAACAAAAGGAATCTACGATATGTGTAGTTAGTGCAGTGTAAAATGTATAGAATGGGACACTAATAAAATACATACGAATAATCACACACCATACACATGGACAAATAGACAGACAGACAGACATACAGACAGACAGACAGAGATACAATTCAAAAGGGACTTAAGCAATCGAACCGAAAACAGAAACACGAACGATACGAATGCAATGACATAAAGTACATACAATACCATTGTAAGGGTAAAGTATAAAGGCTCAGACCCAATTGGAAATATTAATGAGTTCATGGCGATTGTAGAGGAAGCTATGGATGGCTCATTTTAGATCAGAGCAGTTCAAGTTCAAGGGATTCGATAAAAGTTTGATCAAATCATTTGGTATTTCAATGAGAGCACATCAAGCCGAAGATCTTTTGTCCAGCCTTACAAACTTACTATGAACTGCTTAGAGGGTGAATTCTAACTAGGTGATTAGGACTGAGGATCTCGCCTCCTAAACAAATCCAGAATATGTGTTCTGTTCTTTCCCATTCCTCTTAGTAAATTCGACAGGAATCGTTCAGCAATCAGACCAATTTTTTACAGTGATCAGTTAGTAGTTCAGTGTAGAATTTGTTATCTTTAATGATAATGCTAAAGAGAGTATTTACCTTAAAATACTCAGGCTCCTTCGGCAGCCGCATACCCGTTTGGGCTCTCTAGTATTCGATTAGTAGACTAGACTAGTATCCCTTTGGTTATTAAGATATATGTTAAGCTGTTGTTCACTCCACAGAAGGGTTCGGGATCTATGAAAAGAGTTTTTGCAACCGTAGTGCCGTTCAGTGTAGAATTTGATATCTTTAATGCTAATGCTAAGAAAAGTATCTACCTTAAAACGCTCAGGCTCTTTCGGCAGCCGCATACCCGTTTGGGCTCTCTAGTATCCGATTAGGCTTTGTTTTTCCCTTCGGTTATTAAGATATATGTTAAGCTATTGTTCACCCCACAGAAGGGGATCTATGATAGGGGATCTATCTAGGGGTTATTGCACCCACGATCTGCCGTTTCATTGCTCTCATACCCTGATGTTACGGTACCCATAGTAGTGACACAGAATACCTCGCTATAGGGATGCTGAAAATTTCAAAGCTAATTGGAATGAGAAGTTCGTCAACGATTTTAGGGCATCCTGATTGTTTGATAGAACACCTTTGTTGTTACCGTGAGTGTCTGTATGAGGTAGATCTAAGGCGTGAACCTCCTCTTGAAAAATGAAAGTTTTATAATTCTTCCCAAAACACTTGAAGTCTGAAAAGAGTTTCAAAAAAATATTAACTCAAGAAGTCTCTCATTCCAAAATCATTCTTATGCCCTCGAGTGAGGCTCTACGTTTCCGTTACTATGAACAAAGGTTCCGTCGATAAATTTTGCACTTCTTCCGGGTAACCCATGTTTAATTACATAAAATCGTCAAAGCTGATTCTCTCGCTCAACAAAAAAGAATGTAGGGCAGGACACTGTCTCATAACATTCCACGCTCTGAAGATGGCGGATGCAGTAGATGCAGAAAATGAGGTGTTACAGAAACATTGGAGAATCGACTCTACGGCTTAGGAGCCTCACAGTTCACCGATCTCGCTGAAGTAACGACAACTAAAGTCCACAATAATTATCAAAGTTCTCTATAACGCGAGAAACCTATGAGGTTTTAAATGAGACCTCGTTTTGGGATACACAATACGGGTCGGTGCAAATCGTAAAAATCATCAATTATGCTGCCGAAAAATGCTTTCTTCAGAATCCCTCTAATTGAGGGGTATATCCAGCGTTTGATTATTTTCATCTTCGCCAAAATGTTGTTCTATTCAAAAATATTTTACCTTCTGGGATCTTATAACGATGATGATAATGTTGATGGCAATGTGATGTGTAATTGATTTTATCGGCCATGTTAATTTTGATTAAATATGCAAATCGACACAAATTCACATTTTGCACACACACACACACACACATTTCATTGTAATGGCATACATATGTGAGTGTGAGTACATGAGTACATGAGTAGCAGCAGTAACGTCTCACGGTAAATGCAAATGTAGATTACGTGTTTTATGTGCATCTGTATATACTTTAGAATGAGCTAATGACAATTATAATTATCATGATGATGATGATGATGATGATGATAATTATACCAATGATTATTGCATTGTATGTAATAATACAAGAAGTACGAGTGACTATGATGTTAATGGCTTGGGTTATTGTTGGGTGTTCTGAGTTAACTCTGAGTTGAGCTGAGTTGAGTTGAGTTGAGTTGAAAAACTATATTGACAATTATTATGTCATACACGGTGTATTATCTCGTTATTTATGCTGCAGATGACAAAATACAATTTGTTGCTTGCTGCATGTATCTACTTTAATTTTGACATGCTCTCAGAATGCACACTCTGTGTAGTAGGAATGTGTTGTTACTTGTTCATGGATTAGGTTGCAACAACATGATAATTTTAATCATTTGAATAATCTGTATAAATTTATGTATTTTATGAAAGCAGGGTGTATTTATCTGTTTGAATTATTATTATTATTATTATTGGGATATTTGATGATCCCTCTAATGTTAGACTTACTCTGAAGCCTATTGGAACTAACCAATTACGTTGCATCGGACAGCTTCATATGTCATTTGGATGGATGATGATTATGAAACCATTTAACTCTAAATATCTCTAAATATGGTCCAATCCGAAGGAATTCACTGCATGCTAAACTTTAACCCTCTTAGAAGACATGAATGACCGCACTTAGATAAAAATTGAATCAATCAATATATGGTGAATTTTATGTGAAGTCTATCTACTATTTTGTCGTTTTTATAAATTTGATTTTACATTTTTCATTAGATATGACAGAAGTTTATGTCAGTTTCAACAAAATTCTATTTAGTGATTGGTCTAAGTGATTTTTACATTAGATCTCATCGATTTGTATGTCAAAACTGACTAAGAATTATATCGTCAGCTTTGGGAAGAAATAATAATGACTGATTATGACACTGAAAAATATCTCCACGATCATTATTGAAATTTGATTGCAAGGAAATTTCGACAAAATATTGTAAATCATCATGAAAATATCATAGAAACCAAATATACGACAATTATGATATGTGCCAAACCCAGTTGCCCAAAAAGAATCGCAAAATTGATTGCATTTCCATCAGAAAATTATTACTGCAAAGTACTTAGTTTGAAAATGGGTGAGAGAATTAATTGTGAATATTTTTTTTTTTTTTGCAAATGATTGTGAATGAAAGAAGTCAAAGCAGCTCAAACCATAGGCAAGACATTATTTAGGGTCAGAGTAGTTCGGCAATGTGCTGGTCTCTTTAGATGGCAAATGAGTCGTTGTTCGTTGTACTCGTCATCATCATCATCATCATCCTGTATCTCCCACTGGAGCATAGGGCCTCAATAAAGCACTTTCACCTAGTTCTGTTTTTTGCCAAAATCTTTAGCTCGTTCCTCGTTTTTTCGGACTCCTCGATTTCTTTTTGCAATATTCTTCTCCATGTGTTCTTAGGACGTCCCCTCTTACGGCTGACTTGAGGGCTACAATCAAGAGCTCGTTGTACTCGTCATCATCATCATCAATTTCTGTATCTCCCAGTGGTGCATAGGGTCTCAATAAAGCACTTCCACCTGGTTATACCTATTTTTCGGCAAAATCTATAGCTCGTTCCACGTTTTTTCGGACTCCTCGATTTCTTTTTGCAATATTTTTCTCCATGTGTTTTTATGTCGTCCCCTCTTACGGCTTCCTTAAGGATTCCAATCAAGAGCTCATTGTACTCGTCATCATCATCACCAATTCCTGTATCTCCCACTGGAGCATAGGGCCTCCATAGGGCACTTCCACCTGGTTCCACCTGTTTTTCGCCAAAATCTTTAGCTCGTTCCACGTTTTTCCGGACTCCTCGATTTCTTTTAGCAATGTTCTTCTCCATGTGTTTTTAGGAGGTTCCTTCTTACGGCTGACTTGAGGGCTCCAATCAAGAGCTCATTGTACTCGTCATCATCATCATCAATTCCTGTCTCTCCCACTGGAGCATAGAGCCTCAATAAAGCACTTCCACCTGGTTCTGTTTTTCGCCAAATGCTTTAGCTCGTTCCACGTTTTTTCAGACTCCTCGATTTCGTTTTGCAATGTTCTTCTCCATGTGTTTTTAGGACGTCCCCGCTTACGGCAGCCTTCAGGGTTCCAATCAAAAACTTAATGACAAATCTCCTTTGCATCATTTCGCAATGTGTGACCCAGCCCTCACCATTTTCATAGTTTTATGTAAGTGGCCATTAGTCATTGGTCATTGATTCCAATTGTACTCGTGTAGGGCTCTTAATTCTAACCAGCACATCGTGCAATCAAACAATTTGTGACAGGCTATAGACTAGTATCGTCCAAAATTGATTAATATCAAGGAAGGCGTTTTCAATTATTGATTTGATTTTGGATCGAAAAAAAAGGCGTAGTAGCTCAAATCAAGGTATCTAAAGATGAATAGAGATCTACGAAAGTTTGGCGATGAAACTTTGAGGGTCAGGCAAGTTTTGCCACGAGCAGATTGCATTTAAAATGAGAATCGTCCATTACTAGCTGCTTTCATCTTACCAAGCACTTAACCTGAACAGTAGATCGAAGAGATAGGAAGCTTAAGAGTTGTCGCTGACAAAAAAATCGGCCATAATTGATCCATAGTAAGAATGTTTTACTTCATTAAGATAGCACAAGGTCACACAACCATACTATATTTTGTGATACCCCAAAAGCCAAAAGCTCTATAAAGCCAACTTAGAGTCCCAACGTTCTTCTATCTGATCTTGGCACTTAAATTACGAATACAAAATACATAAAATTGATTTAATAAATGTAATACGAAATGAAAATCACACAAAAAATTCCTATGGATTGCAAAAGAATTATAGTTTGTATAGTTTATGGATTTTTCTCTTGCTCCTTTTACATACTTTGCAGCACATATTCATATAAATGCAAATTATATTAATACTGCAGTAGTTTTACAAAAAAAAAAAAATTAAATTGTATGTGAAAAGGATAATAAAAAAATATAATAAAAATAGATTTGTCAATTGAGAACGACAATTGCTGACAATTGTCGCATTTTTGCTTCATACCAGGGCGCACTAAATGCATTCGAATATGGTTTCAATATGTAAAATGTAAAATGTAAATGTGTGTGCGTGTGTGTGTGTGTGACGACTACTACTATTACACTTATGGAGTGTATTACCAGGATAATGTATGGTATGAAAGCACATTTTACATACCAACAACTCTACATACAATCCAAACAAATATAAAATATATTTACCTACATAGTCTATTCTGTAGTTACTCGATGGTACATTTAAGAGTATATAAATTTTAAAGGATTTACCCACACAACGAACAATTTGTTGTAAATTGTAAATTGAAATCAATGCACTTTAGAGTTGCAGCAATTGCTTCAGCACCACCAACTACCACCATCAGAATCTCCATTATCGGCAGCAAATGGATCCTCTACCCTCTATTGAATACACAAATTAACTCTTTATTTTGAATATGTTGTTCGTTGGATTGCCGTTATTTATATACCTTTAAAGATACATGGAAGAACTAGTACAATACATTAAGGTATAATATATGCGAAGAGAATAATTTATATGGATTTGAATGCAATTTAATGATGAGCGTTTGAATTTTAATTGAAAATTATATGGGGAATGCAGGTATCTACTCCTAAAAAGCATATATATGGAGAAGTGAAAAGTGGTGAGAGGAAAGTCGTACACATTGTCAGTCAAAAGACGTAAGACCAGTGTGATTTGAACAAGATGCTGGATGACAGAAATGAGACTCTACAATTTCACTTTTTCAGATGTTCAATCGCCTAAGTGTAAGATGCTCCGCAAACGAACATCGGAGTATCAATTATCCGAAGCAATTAGATTTCTTGTCAGTCTTAGTGCCCTATCTTTCATTAAAAAGGTAGAAGAGATTCTAGTGTCGTAGACGGGTTTGGTTACTGGTCGCAGTGCCCGTAACACTAGTGTTTGACCCTCAGAGGTATCAGCCGTGGCGCTCATATCCTCTAACAGACTTTAGTCTGATTTCGCATGGACCACTTGATGAACAATTATTTTGTCCTTGCTCCAACGTTACGCTCTCTTTTGATTGGGACTATCTGTCCCCTAAGAAAAGATGATTAATGTCTACTATAGAAAATAGTGCGTGCGCAAGCTCTTTGAAACATGAGTTGAAAATATAATCAACAATATAAAACCATAAACTTTTGCAAATATGAGCTCAATATGAAACACATTATATACTCTCCTACAATTTCCAAGAAAGGCTACCTGAAATTTACTCAGGGAAAGCTCGTGCAAGATTTTTGAAAATATTTAGATTGGATATAAATATTCAAAATATTAAGGATAAGCTATACTCAGATATTAAATTTCTATATTTGAACTGAAAAAGAAAGAAATTGTTTTAACAACTCAGTTTGACAGATGTCGAATTCTAGCCCTATACTTTTGAAACCGCGAAATGGATAACCCTTTATATAATTTTAATTTTTTTAAATGCTTGACTTATTTCAGCGTTAAAGAAACATCTGTGGTCCAATTCTAACCACAGTAAATTTCTGTTCTGTTGTCCTGTGATTTTGCAAATGTATGGTGCCTATTAACTCCTGAACCAGTGGCGTAGCCAGGGGAAGGTATCACGGGGAATCCCAACCTTGGCCGATGGAGTTGTTAAAAAAGAAAAATAATAATATATAGATATTTAAAAATCATTCATAAAAATGTTTTTCTTATACATATTTTTCATCTTACCCCAACCCCCCTTACCAAAATCCTGGCTACGCCACTGCCCTGAACCATCAATATCTTTAAGACAGTTTAATAAACTTGGAAGGAGTTTCCGAATTTGATTATCCATCCTCTTTGTTCTAAATTACATGCAATCTACTGAAGTCAGTTCAAAAAATTTATCACTTTTTTCATAAAATTCAATTCACTTTATTTCATAAATGTTACTTACATTCGTAATAAATAAAATAAAACAAATTATATCCAATATGGGGATAGATATTTTTATTACATATTTAACCGGCTATATAAAATTTAATTTATGCTGACCTTGTTGGAAATTAATTAAACTCTCTCTCTCTCTCTCTCCATCGTCATCTCTCGCTACGTACCTTTGCTATTGAAATCATTTTAACCACGAAAAATGCATTTATTTTGATTCAGAAAATTTTATTATTATTTCAAACGTCATCATAAATATGTACAACAAAAACCATAAGATTTTGATGTTGTAGCATTTACTGAAGAAGCAGCACATTGTGAATAAAAATGAGTTTTCCTGTTTTTTTTTTTGTGGTTTTTCTTTGATTCGTTTTGATTTCATTTGGTTTTGCTTCGCTTCGGCCAAATGCCAACAAAATTTTGCTCAGCATATGAAAATTAATTAAAAATATGTACCTACCAGTTTGGCTATCTTCATGGTGTCCATACAGCACCACCATGATTACTGCCAAATTTTATACGCGAGCATAACTGAATTTTAATTGAACACTCAATTCAATTCGATTTTATTACAAATTATTTTACATAGAATTGATTTGCTGTATCTTTTCTGTGAAAAACTCCATCTCGCACCAAATAAAGTTATACGATTTGAAGGAGTTGGCGCTAAGATTGTTTGGGCTGTTGAAATTTCTAATTACGAAGCATATAAATGTAGATGTTCGTCAATTTAATTTGTTCATAAAATCTTTGTGTGAGTTGAAAATATTAAAATTTAATTTCTTAGAATCATTAATTGTCGCTCGGATGCGATAAGAACACGTGGGTAGCACACAGTAACAATTGTTCGGTTGGAGAAAAAAAATTTTTGTTCAATAATCTCAATAGCTAGTTTCAACAAAGAAAATTTAAAATTTTAAATTGTTGAAATCGGCTGAAAATCTCGCCTAGCTCCCATACAAAAATATGTTTCCGTGTGAACCTTTTCACATTTTTCGAATGAAAATATAAAGCTATTAAGTTGAAATTTGGTATATAAAATTTAATTTTTAAATGTATGAAATAGTTAAAAAAATTAAATATATCGGACCAAAATTACTTCTACCTCCCATACAAAAATATGTTTCCAAATGCATGTTTTCATACATTTCATATGAAAAAATATTTGTGATCAAACTGAAACTCACTAAATATTATTACATTTACATCCTAAAATACAAGTTAGAGAATCGACGAAATCGGATGAAAACTAGGCCTACCTCCCATACAAAAATGTGTTTTCAAATGCATGTTTTCGCAGATTTCACACTAAAATATTTTCGTGATTGAACTGTGACTTACTGAGTATTATTATATTTACCTTCTAATGCACAGGTTAGAGAATGGACAAAATCGGATGAAAACTACGCCTACCTCCCATACAAAAATATGTCTCCAAATGCATGTTTACATACCTTTCACATGAAAAAGTATTCGCAATCAAACTTAAACTCACTGTATATTATTTTATTTACTATTTAATATACAAGATAAAGAATGGGCGGAATTGGATGAAAATTACGCCTACCTCCCATACAAAACTATGTTTTCAAATGCATGTTTTCGCATATTTCACACGAAAATACATTCGCAATCAAACTGAAACTCACTGTATGTTACTGTATTTACTATTTAATACACAAGTTAGAGAATGGACGACATTGGATGAAAATTACGCCTACGTCCCATACAAAAAAATGTTTTCAAATACATGTTTTCACAAAGTTCACACAAAAAATTTTATATTATCACATTGAAACTCACTCACTGCGTATAATTATATTTACGTTCTAATACAAAAGTTAGAAAATGGACGAAATCGGATGACAACCTCCCATACAAAAGCATGGTTCCGAGTGTAACGTTTTACAATTTTCACACAAAAATATAAAATTATCGTTTCATGTTTAGTTTGAAAATATATTACATTACATTTCTTCCATATTTTCCCAAAATTTCAAGTACTCACATTAAAGACATATCACTTAAATCGAATCTTCTTTCAAATGCATACCATTCCAAAGTAAATTCTAAAAGAACCCGTCATATCCCATAAATACTTAAACTACCACAATTGCCAAAAAAAAAAAAATGCAATTTTACATAAAGAAATTGCAAAAAAAAAATGAAAATCCATTTTATTTTCAATTCAAAATATAGCAAAAAATAAAAAAAACACCATCAATTCTCTATGTTAATGCATAGTTGTTGTTGTCTGCTCTAATACTCGCATTACAATATGGCTTACTTCTATGATGAACACAATATCACAATTTCAATACATTCAATGTGCATTGACATCGACAAAATAGTAACGAAAATAACAATAACAACAACAACAACAACAATTTTGGTCTACTAACATTTCAATTTGGTAAACAAAATATTTGGTTTGATTTCTTTTTCGGTATTTTGTTCTGTCTCCATTTGTCAAATACATATGGTATGGTATACTCTAGCTATCTCATTCACTCACAATATACTTTCATTGCAAATGTGCATAAAAGAGTGAAGAGCATTGCTAGAGCACACACTCATTTATTGTCAAATGCTTGCTAGAGTGTGAGAGACTAAAAAAGTGCATTTCAAGTGGTACTCGTCTCTGCACAGGCAAACAAATAAATGGGAAGTGACGAAGAGTTTAGAAATCGTTGAGACGATCCGACGCCATCTTGAAATCATTTCTTCTTTAATACTGCTTAAGCTGAGTCCATTGATATATCGATCGATGTCTCTCTGAATTCTTAAGTAACGATATCTCGCTGGTCTCCGCTGGGGTTGCTGAATTGATTCGACTCAGCCAAATCACATTTTACAATCGCTCTTGGAAGGGTAAAATGTATTACCCGCTTTCATTAGTTCTTCTTTTTCAATCACTGCATTCATGACCAAAATAATCTAATTCGAAATCGAATCGAATCAATAGTGCGTATGAGGACAATCCTGTCCTAACTTGTTATAGGTCACAATTTTCGCTACAATCACCTTACCGAACGCTAAAGGAATCGCACACTCTTTTTAAGTCTAGATATTCGAAGAAATTATGAGAGTCATTTAGTAATGACTCAATCCTTTGTTGAGTTTTGGTTGGATCTACAATGTGTCCGAGCAATTCATATCCATTTTGTTTGGATTAACTAGTTTAGTAGTTCATACTCGTATTGGCCCCGTATTTCTGTACAGTGCAGTAGATTATTCAAATTCATCCTGGACAGATCCTCAAGGCTATCGAAGATTAATTTACTCAGCGTTAGCCTTCGTAGGTATAAGGTCATAAGACTTTTTGATGGACTGCCAAATATATATGACGCAATGTAAAACAGTTTACTTGGACCACAAAGCTGCCACCATTTTAATAAAATTGAATATCAGCCCCCAAATTCCATACAATTGAAATAAATAATGAGCCTGCTTTACCAAAGCGGGGGATATAAAATTGAAAAATCGTATATTTTTTTCCTACCGAGTTTCCATCTGAACTTTTAGTCAATAGATTTTACTACCACGCTGAGATCTGAAGCACCAATATCGGCACACTATTTTTGAGTAAACCCTGGGCCAGTTGCCAATTGGATTGAGGTCTCTCCGACAGCTTTTTTAAGATTAATGTGTTGTTTATGGGCTTCTAAGCTATACCTAAAATATCGTATTGACAGAGTGCAAATACCGATCATAGGAGACTCGACACAATATCAACACAGATTACTGACATTTTCGAATTAGTTTGTGAGCGTTCTTTACTTGCTTGGGTTGCGAAGTTTTAATTGCCTATCTACTTCGATCAGTTGTCTTTAATAGTGGCGCGATATTAGTTTCCGCATCGCTTTGATAGATTTGGAAGCTTACACTTCATGTGGACGGTCGAATTTTGACAGTCTCTTATCTCAGAACTTGCTAAGAAGTTCAAATTTCGAGTACACCGAGCAGTATAATTGCTATTAATAATCAGTAGGTTTCTAAGTAGTACAAAAACTGCATTCCATACAAACACATACTCGTATGTACCCACATATCATCCAACATTGACAAATTTCATCCTTATTTCCACCATCAACAATCAATAGAGAGTCGTCTCAAAAGTTCTGCTATTCAATATACCACACATACAGAAATGTAAATGTTTGTTTAATGTTGTTGTTTGTTGTTGTTGTTGTTGTTGTTGTTGTTGTTGTTATTCAATGGTCTACCAGACTGCTTGTCTGCTTGCTAGCTTAACTCAGCCTAGCATACAATACATATTCGCTTTGTATATAGAATACGAAAATCTTTTGCATATTTTCAGGCGGATATTGGTGTTATTTGTCACCTGCTTTTATAACGTTTACTTGATGCTGTCAATATTTGTTTTTCAAATTATTTGTTAAGGTTTCAAAATGATCATAATAATTATGATTATGAAAATAATGATGATGCTGATGATGATGATACTTTTGTTGATTGACTTTATCTATATGATTGTTATTGTAGAAGTGTAAATATGTCCTATCTATATATACAAATTAAGCAATTTTTATGTCGCTACTACTAAACTTTGATTTCATACTCGTATTTTTGTAGACAAAAAAAAAAAAATTCCTATTACCATCGAGCAACATTTTACAAATAAACAGATAGATTAATGTCAACATATTCGTAAGCAAATATATTTGAAACGAAATGAGTACAGTGAATACTACAATCTGTTGATGAAAATATGTAAATTATTTCAAATAAAATATTATTGATTTCAACCTGAAATTTGATTAAAATTTAATTGATTAATGATTAATTTAATTTACTAAACAATATTTTAATTATTTAAATCCAAAAGAGAATTTCAAAAATAAAGAAAACCTAAAGTGAAGAAATTTTTCATTAATCAAATTTTTGATTAATCGAATAATTTATATTTTGATTAATAAACATTTTATTTAATTGATTAATACTTTAATCAGAACCTGATTAATCAGACTCTTAGATTAAGATAAAAATATTTCACTTCTGTTTGTTTATTTATTTAATTTTCTAAATTATTGCATACTTTTAGGGGGAACAAAAAATATTTAGTTAAAATAAAGTATAATTCCCTTAATACATGGTATATTGCATCTAAGAAATGCAAATACTTAAAGATATTATATCACAGATGGCAATTAGCCGCTGCTCAAATAACTTTCAAATTCAAAGCGACTTCCAAAATGAGAAAAGAAACCCCATCATCTAAGACCACATCAAAGCCATCACTCTCAACTCGTTGCAAAGGCAATTAAATTCAATAAATATTGAGGTCGCCATTTATCATCACAATCTTCGTCATCAATATTCACATTTTAAACCTCCACTAATAAGCCTCTGAGTACTTGTTTAATTAATAATATGCAGCAACGCCAAAGTCTTGTGTATTTGATTTCCTTTAAGCGCATCGTCTAATCAAGTAACACAAAGTCTTAAGGTGTTTGCAATTGCCTATGTTTTTTTTTTCATGGTTGTTGTGAAACTACCGTAAGTCTTTTAGTCATACACAACTCTACCTGTGTTATCAAAGTATTAGTTACCAACAATTTAGTAAGAAACAACTTGTATAGACAAAGTCTCAATTCAAACAAATTTTTGAGTATTTTCGTTTTCGATTTGCTTCTTTAAATTAACAACTCAATATGGCATCAATCGTTTATTTTAGTTTGTTAGCTTATTTGTTTTATTTATTTATTATAGTTATCTCGAAAGATGTATAGTTTGATAAGTTCTTAGTAAGAATTATATATATATATATATGTGTATCATCATCATTGATAAAAACATCTAACAGAAAAAGATCAACTGCGAATAAGTTTCACTTCACTTTGATGATAATAATAATTATAATTTGAGACAAAAAGTGTATTAAATTCTTTCATTCGTTGAATCAAAAAAAAAAAAAAATCATATAAAACTATTTTTCTATTTGATATTTTCGGATTATTTTGTTAAAGAAGAAATTCAAATATTTTCTACTGTAAATTACTTAAATAATAATATGCAATTTTTTGAAGAGCCTAAAAGTATGTATTACATAGAAAATATTGTAACAGACTTAAAATAAGCCTGTTACAACCTTTTACTTATGCACCTACAAAACTCCAAATTGTTATAATATTAAAAACCAAATATAATAACAAAATATACGTATATAACAAATTATACGTATCATACGAAGTTCATCTGATTCTTCCTCTTCCCCTTGCTGTCGTCATATGGTAAATATCAGCAAACGTATATACACATATACATACTCGTGTAGTCAGTTACCATGACGACAATAATTTAATTATTCTTCTCTTTTCTATCGTCACATAATAATATCAGCAGATGAATACACACATACACATACTCATGTAGTCACTCACTATGACGACAGAAGCAAAGAAGGAATCAAATGAATTGTCACCGAACGTAAAATATAGCATCATAAGAAATCTATAATTCTCATGTGCTTTATATATGAATACGTACTAAAGACGCATGACTGGCCAACATAAGGCATGACAAGAAAGGGTGAAAAACCCTAACAAGACGCATGGTCAAGTAAGTCGTGATACGACATACCGTGGAAACGATCATTGCGGATATTTTTGAAACGGCCAGTTCGAATAGCCTTGCTACACGAACGAGTGCTCTTATAGTCGAGTGGGCATTAAACGCTAGACGACTATAAGTAGTTCTTGCCATAAGCGGAGCTGTCATTAAACGAAAGATCGCTTATAGCAGCCGCCTGCGAGCCATCAGCTCTGCCCGGGGTCATTTTGACCAACCATATATACCAGGAGCAGCCATCCGCCACCCCGTTGGTTGTTCCTATATATATTGCTAACAGGTCTCCCTCTTCTAGGTGTGAGGCCAGGGTACTGAATACAGGAGACCCCTGTATCAGGCTACCCTACACAAGTGTCAATCGCTTGGAGATTTCTGCTAAGGCGGATCTGCCAGACGACTGATTCATTAGGTGCAACCAGGTGGCACTGGTCAAACCTATAAATTGTCATCCTATAAAGTAAGGTTAGGTATTCCAGATTAGGTATAGAGTAAGGAATTGTAATCGAATTGTATTAAAAATTGAAAAGAATAAATAATAAAAGAAAATAAATCAAAGTAGTAGTAGTTCCATTCGAACCGAGCCGAACACTCTTCTAGTGTCGGTGAATTGATTATCAATAGGCAATCGTGTGGAATTCGGTCTTCCTCCTACAACAAGAGTTTTACGCTGCTCTCTTGTTTAACCCTGGCAGACTGAGTAATACGTCAGCTGGAAACAAAAGGCACGCGTTACAATATATACAATAATTTTACCCCAAAATATGCTACATATTTAACTCCATGCAGAATATATACCACCGTCCAACAGAGGGTAGTACTAACCAACGATTTGCCTCCAGACCACGAACTACATCATTCAGGACATTTGTCGTTGTGTATCGGCAGTTGATGAGTCATCAACGCATTACTGTTGCTTCAAAGGCAAATGCATTTTGGTTATTCCCAAGATCATTAAGCCTTAAGTGAATCACTGAATAAAATTTGACGATATAACAGTGGCTCGGCTTCCAACTTCATCGGCTTCAAACACATAATAGATTCAATTTCTGTACAAATTTAATCTTGAACGTATGAAATTCAGTATTCTTCCACAAAATCTTCTATAAAGTCGATGGTGCAAATCGTTATGTTGAATTTGAATCATCATCAACTCGACGCAATAACGTTGATGAATTGAAATAAGAAAAAATAATTAATCATATGAGTAGATTTTCAAGTATGCTGCTAATAGACGTGTCAATTGACCTATTATATATGCCGAAAAATGTGCACATTTCTTACCGAACGCGAATTTTGCAGATCATCTAAGTCGAAATGTCATAAAATACTGAACAAAAGATCGTTATGCGATTTTTTCTAATGAAATGAAAGGCCTTAAGAATATCTGCCACTCTGTTCTGCATACCCCTTTCCTATCAGTAGGACCTTGACTAAGTTTTTAAATTCACATGTTATAAATTGTTTAGTTCCCATAATTCCCCTTAAAACAATTCTCAATTTTAATTTTGGCTACAATCATTATCTATTTCTTTATCTATCTCTCTCTCACTCTCTCACTCTTTTTTCCCCTCTCTCTCTCTCTCACTCTCTCTCTATCTGTGTCAACTTTTGTAATCACTGTCACTCGCTATGACTTCAATTTCCTTAGTGGCTTCACGATAGATTGAATCCTTCACGATAGATTAAATCCTCGCTCTTTCTTTTTATTACCTTACGGATCCGATTAGAGGGTTTGTCTAATTATTTCTGTGTGGAAATTTATACTAAATCGTTATGGACTTAAACACATTATTATTTTCCTCTCTTCTTCTTCTTCTTCTTCTTCTTCTTTATTTGCCAATTCTATTCCGAATTTAGGCGATCATACACATTACATTAAATACATATTACATTTCATATACATTTAATTTACATTTACATTTATTTTAGTTTATATTTGTGACTATGTCATGGAAGGTTTCTCTAATTCTCGCTGTCTCTAGTAGCGTTCCAACATTACTAATTCCAGTGTCTTATATTTCTTAGCCAGGATAGTTGTTTTCTGCGGATACCTCGCCTCCCTTCTATTTTTCCTTGCAGTATTAGTTGAAGTACATTATATTTGTCATTTCTCATAATATGACCAAGATATGCGGTTTTTCTTCTTTTAATGGTAGTTAATAGTTCTCGATCATGCTGTATTCTTCGTAGTACTTCAGCGTTTGTTACTCTATCTGTCCAGCGTATTCTAAGGAGCCTTCTATATATCCACATTTCGAATGCTTCTAGTTTATTTATATCAGCTGTTTTAATTGTCCATATCTCCATAGCATACAGTAGAACAGACAGCACGTAACATTTAACAAATCGAATTTTTAGTTTAGTATTGAAGTCATGACTATTCAGAATTTCCTGTAACTATTTCCTGTAACTAAATAAATAGATATTAGAAATGGTCTACTTATTTCAACCGATTTTGAATAACAGAACATCTGACATCTCTTAAATGACAATGCCGATCAATAATTTGGCACAAACTTGCTTAGAGAAAAAATTTTTGGTCCCCAATGCGAGAAAATTTATTTCATTGACGGTCTACTTTTAGGCATTTAAATTAATATTAACAGATGGAAAAGGAATATGAGATTTATATTTAATTCAGCTCCTGAAAGTATGCTCCTTTTATTGTATATTTTCCATTCTATGAAATATTGGTATCAAATAAAAATAATCTACAAACCTCTTTAAATATTTTGTGCTTAAATTTGTCAAAACTTTAAACAATGATCGAACGTTCACGAATTTTTTTTACCAATCTGCCGTATTGACAGGAGATGACAGCTAACTTAGACTATTCTTTTTTATTGATTACAAAATGGTTTTTTTTTTTCAAGAAAAAATATCCACACAAATGCTTTCATAATGTTATATCTCAAATAAGTTTATCAATTTAGCAAATGTTTTCAAATATTTTAAGATTTATAATAAAATTTTGTTCACAATCGCAATATGCAATATGTTAACATATGCAATGCCTAAAAGTATGCTATAAGCATTTTAATAGTCTATACTAATATAATTTCTTAATTACATTTAGAATTCTTTACTACTTCGATTTTTTAATTAAAAACCTATTAATCATCATAATTGATCAGCTATATTATACTCTAGAGATTCGCCTATCATATAATTGGATATACTAAAAGTGCAAAAGAGTAGCAACCCAAAAACTCCTCGTCAATAGTCTGTACTACAATAGTATTATTTTCTAATTATCATTATTCGATTGTGTTTAAAAACTAAAGAAGAAAAAAAACAATATATATATATATAATAGTTATAATAAGACTATTCATCTATTTTTTAATTGCCTAAATGTATACTATAATTTTTCTTATCTTTTCATGTCACACGCTAGTTTAATTCAATTGATGTGCTCAAGAAAATAGAAAAAAAAAGAAAAACCAAAAATATTTTAAAAATATTGCAACAATAGCAACAACAGCAATGCAATTATTCTATTGAAAAGTTATAGTTGGAATAATAACAACAACAACAACAGAAAGCATCATACATACTGCAGACATAAGCCGATATGAACTTACTTAACTCATATAGAAATGGCCGAAAAAAAGAGAAGACAAATATTTAACAGACATCGAAAAACAACCAAAAAAAAAAGAAAAAAAGAAAAGAGGCTCCCAGAAGAAGAAAAATACAAGAAAGACAGAGTATTCAACTAAAATGAGGACATGTCGAAAAGAATGTCCACCCCCACTTAGACTGCTGCTCTAAATTGCAACCAAAACTAACCAGAAAGCTAACCCAAGCTATCAACCAACTAATATCGTACGCGCAATACACAAGTAGACCCATTGCCGCCGCCGCCACCGCTGCCATCACCATTCATAGACACTATTACAATCTTATCACGATTTTTCATGTCCGGCCATATTAAAGTTTTTGGTCTATGTCTTTTTAGGACGACCTAACTGGCTTGATTTGCTTTTACTTACATCTGCAAGAGTATGTGTAATTTTCTTGATATTTCTCGTGTTTTTTTGCTGCATAAGAAAATATTCTTTGTGTCCAATCTAGCTAGCAACAAATTAAGCCGGAATTTCTCATATACCAACGGTGTGTGATTGTATAAGCCATTGATGTCGCCAACATTGTCTGCCTGGGCCAAATGCAATACGCAATGTATGTACAGTTAGTTTTTGCCATATTCATTGGCTATTGCAGTATGCAGTACTTATGGTAGAGTTCGTTGCATACATACAATGACATATATCCTGATATATGATGCATGAAGGAAATGCATGAAAACAAAAAACTCCTATTTGCCCTTCTATGGCCGTGTTCTGTCAGTATACGAATACGAGTACTATACTTGTATCTGCATACATGCTATATGAATGTATATTTATTTATTCCACCTATGTTCTTTTTTTGCAACAATTACTCACTCTCTCTCTCTCTCGCTCTGCCCTTTTGCAAGCACCATTTTTTCTGTGTATGTAGACATTCTTAAGCTGCCACTTGAAGGACATTAATGCTTGACCAAAGATAGCAATGTAAGTAATTTCTTATTTTTTTATCAATGCATTTTTCTTCATTACACATAGCCAACAAAGTGATTGCATTTACATTGTAATACATAACTTTTTCACATAGCAATAGCAATGTAGACCACATACTTTGCTCTCGTATCAAATTTAAGCGTCGATAAGCGCCCTCCAGGACTAGAAGGCAACGACTTCTAGCCCTAAGGTACCAATTTGGGATGCGTGAATGGCCGCACTACCCACCCTTGGTAAGGATCGAGGCCCATCTTAAACCTATGAGGGGGACTATGGAGTCCAGCACCCGGTTGAGAATGCAACTCCATACCGAGCACCGTGCTCTACCCGCGCACCATTCAAGTATAGTTTATATTGAGATTTTTCTAGTGTGATAGTTACCATAATCGCCCTGGAATCATCCCGAGAGCCCTTGCACACCCTTGACACACCGCCATTAATTCTTTAGGCCCAATATTTGCTTTGCCTCGCCCTTAAGAGATCTTCTTTTATTTTTAGAAAGACATCAAATTTGGAGAAAGCGGCTCTACGGGGATAAAAATATTTGCGAGAAATAATGGGAAAGAGACTCTAGTGGAGGACAATTTGGTGCTGATCATTTGTAGGGGAGCCCCATTATGATGGGCTTAATATAAGGAGTATGTATGTTAAGAGAAAACGTAGAATTTCCAAAACAATTAAGCATTTTTACAACCAATCGTGATTTGACATTTCTCAGGTACAAATTGTCTTTCAAAATTGTATTTACTGATTGTTCTGCTATTCTGATCATATCATTAAAATCTCTAAATCTCTTCTTCTTCTTCTCCTTCTTATGTGGCCATACGAACCGATTATCGATTTAGGCCGAACATATAATGCGGCGCCAGTCTTCTCTGTTCTTCGCTTGCTGGGGCGCCAATTGGATATTCCAAGCGCTGCCAGGTTACCCAACATTTGGTTCTTCCAACGGAGGTTTGGTCTTCCTTTTCTTCTGCGTCCTCTAGTGGGTGCCGAATTAAATACCATTTTCACTAGAGCGTCTTCTTCCATTGGATCGACATGGCCCAGCCATCGCAGCCGCTGGATTTTGATTCGTCTATAAAATAAAATGAGAATAAAATGAGAATAAAATGATTCGTCTGCCAATGTCAATGTCAGCGCACAGCTCATACAGCTCATCATTGTACCTTATTCGATACTCGCCATTAACGCAAATAGGTCCGAAGAAAACTCCAAGCATCCTCTCATCCGTGTTGGCGATTGTCCAGGCTTCTGCGCCATATGTTAGGACAGGAATAATGGGAGACTTGCAGAGTGTGACTTTCGATCTTCGAGAGATGGTTCAACTACTCAATTGCTTACTCAGCCCAAAGTAACACCTCTTAGCACGAGTTATCCTACGCATCATGCTTCAGGCTGACGTCATTACAGTTGTTGATGTTGGTTCCAAGTTAGACGAAGTCCTTCACCACATCGAAAGTGTAATTGTCAACAGTGACATGTTGTCCAAGACGCCGGTACTCTTTGTTTGTAGACAGTAGGTACTTCGTCTTGCCCTCGTTCACTGTAAGACTCATTCGACATGACTCTCGTTCCAATTCGTTCTCTAAATCTCAATTGATTATTTTCAAGCACCCGATATTTGATTTGATTGTCATGTTGTTCATCACTTGATGTGATTGATCGTCCGGAATGTTCTGCGTCTTCAATGCTTTTTCGAAACCTCTTTGAACAACTTGCACCATTCATATACTCGGACCACCTTTTGCAATATTCTCAGCATTTCGTCTGGAGAAATTTAATTCCACGCTCAAAATTCAATGAAACTTCTTTGTTTTAATAATATCAGATATTGTAAAAATCGAAAAATTTACTTTTAATTGTTCACAAAACAAAACCATAATTATTTAAGAAATGTAGATCTTGTCATGAAATTTCACAAAGATGACAGAGATTCCCTTTCGAAATTTCAATGGCAGTTAAATTTTGAATTTTCTCATAAATGTTGCCCATAAATGTTTGCCCATAGCTGTATTTCAACTGCCCGTTGGCACCCAAGGCGCAGTGTGAGCATACTTTATGAAAAAACGACAGTTTTAGAGGGCATCCCTCAGAACTAGCGAAGCTGGGAGTAAGTATATTTGGAGGAAATATTTAAACAGAAAAATTAATGGGAGTCACTCATACATTTCATCGCTCTAGGTGCGATCTCTGGACGATTATGGGGTTATTTGTTGATTTTCTAAAACTAATAGAAATCGATCGTAAATTTTATCCCTGCAGGAGCGATTCTAGGTATTTAATGAATGTTTCATCAATAGCTTTCATCATTTCCTTTGAAGTTATGAACCTGACCACGTTTAACCAACCCCTGGCTCGAGATATGCTGAATTTGGAGCATATAGTGAACGAGGGAGGGTACAATGTGGAGTACAATGGTACAATGGTACAATGCAAAAAATTTATCCATGACAACTATGATTGTTTCTTCTCATCTACAGTGGCTCACAGCTTATTTCGTACAGTGTATATATTTTTATGTACATGGCTGTAACATCGAAACTAAAAAACTTATCGATAAGTTTTGAATGTAGATGTCTGTGTATGTGTTTAGTAAACCTAATAAGAAAACGGGGAACCCCAAAAATTTTTCTTTTTGTTATGCAAGAGAGAAAAACTATTGATCTGCTGATTTTCAGCTCACATCTTATTTCGTACACAAACTTCAATGTAAGTAAGTTTCATTCTGCCGCGCAGTTACAAAGTTTTTTTGGAATTGTATGAGTTTTTGGACCTTTTTAACTATTATAACAATTTTTATTATTATTATTTTAAATAGTTAAAGTGCTGTAAATTAAACATTTAGCTTTATGGGTCATCGTACAACGATGGAACAGCGTAAACTGGTAATTAACCATTTTAGGAAAGGTCAGAGTGTGCGAAAAATTGCTGAAATGACAAATTTAAGTGCCTCAACTGTCCAATACATCATTCAACGCTTCGTTCGCGAAAATCGGTTGGAGAACAAGGGCAGAGAAGCACCTAATAAGATTTTCAACGCTTCAGACGAGCGTTATATTGTACGAAAAATTAAGAAAAATCCAAAGTTATCCGCTCCGAAGTTGGCTGCAGAGGTTCAGCGTGAAATAGGAAAATCATCCAGTGCTGAAACTGTCCGACGTGTGCTGCGCAATCATGACTTGAACGGTCGAGTAGCCCGAAAGAAACCATTCATTTCGAAAATGAATATACAACGCCGACTTGACTTCGCCAAAGAGCATATTATTAATACTCCTGCGTTCTGGAATACCGTTATTTTCGCGGATGAGTCTAAGTTTAATATTTTTGGCTCGGACGGAATGTCATATGTTTGGCGTAAAGCGAATACCGAGCTAAACAAGGAGAACCTTAAGCCCACAGTGAAGCATGGTGGCGGTAGCGTGATGGTTTGGGCCTGTATGTCAGCAGCCGGAGTAGGTGAATTGGTTTTTATTGAGGAAACAATGGACAAAATGAAGTACCTCGAGATTCTGAAAAACAATTTACTTCAAAGTGCAGACAAACTGGGTTTGCGGGAAGAATTTCGGTACTACCAAGATAATGACCCAAAACATAAATCTGGGATTGTGCAATCTTGGCTTATTTGGAACTGCCCACACTTGATGTCTCCACCACCACAGTCACCTGACATGAATGTGATTGAAAATCTTTGGTCTATTTTGGACAATAAAATAAGAACACACAAGATTTCTAATAAGCAAGACCTAAAGAAGGTACTGATGGAAGAATGGAAAAAAATCACACCAGACATCACTCAAAAATTGGTGGATTCAATGCCAAATAGACTCCAGGCTGTCATTAACGCTAAGGGATGTCAACTAAATATTAAAATCAACTTACTTTGTTTTTAGTTTGAACTTAAAGAGACTGTACGAAATAAGCTGTGACATGAATTTTCCTATTTTTTTCTTATTTTATTTTTTTATAGTGTCAAACACTAAAATTTTGAAAAAGTAAATTTTGGAAAATAAAAAACAAACCTTCCTTTCTAAAATGGCATTTATATTTTGTTCAAATTTTTGCTATATTAGGAATTACGACTGCAGCAATTTTTAAACTGTCACTGTACGAAATAAGCTGGGAGCCACTGTATGTCCAAATGTGGTAATATCTTCTGGAAACCGTTGTGGAAATAGTTGACTAAAATACATTAAGATTTAGGATCGATAGATTTTCGCTTTTGTTAGTCATAGATATAAATTATTCTACTTACATTCCAAAGAATATATCTCTAAGAACTAGTTGGCTCATATATTCACCCTGCGCCTTCATCAGAGGCGATTTCTGGTCTCTGGAATTTTAGCATTACGTTATTATTATTATGGCGATTTTTTTTTTAAAAATATTTTTCTTTCAATTTCAAAATTTTAATAATTCAATACTCACTCACTATAAATTGGTTAATTATAGTTTCTTCACTAATATGCCACTCCACTTACGGCAAATATCCAAGTAAGTAACTAACCAGCTAAGCTAAGTCGTGCATAAATTTAATTAAACATATTTAGACTTTCATATAATTTGGAGTATTCAATTTCCCTACTCTTACATTATTGCCTTTCTCAAAACTTTTGTGCACTTAATCAATTTCTATAATTTCATGTTGGTTTCTTTTTGCTCACTTGTGTCAAAACTTTTGGTTAATTTTAAACTTTTCCGCTTGGTTTCTCGTTGCAACAGCATATTGTAATGAATGCAACGATGGTGAGTAGGCAATTAATATGTTGTAACATAGCATATAGCACTCACTGTAATTAAAATAAGCACAAAAGTATGCTATGATTTAATATTTTTTTTTTCCTTATACTTGCACTCTTAATTAACTAACGAGAATGAGAGAGAGAGAGAAAGATTAGTACTCTCTCAAATAATAACTGTTCACACTAGCCACATACAAATTCGCTCATATATAACATATAACAGCTAATCTGTGAAAGAAACATAGGCAAAAAAAAAAAAAAATCGAAAATGATGAAAATTAATTTGAAATTTTTCATCATACGTATGCTCATATGAAAACATATGCTCATATGACAGTCTTGTTGTGCCATTTGCAAGTGAGCTCAACTCAAGCCATCTCTAATAAATTTTGCAAAAATCAGTAAATGACTATTACAAATTACAGTTATCATATGTATATGTAAAGTGTTGCCATATTTTTCTGTCATATGTAGGATTTTGTTTGTTTGTTTTGTTTTCCATACACCTCTCTTATACATACTTACATACTCTCTGAAATGAAATGAAATTCATTATGGCCCAACAAACGAACACATAACTAAACAGCTGCTTTACATTTTTTGGTCAACTACATATTTTTCCGCGTCGTTGAATCGTCGTCACTCTATAAATCATATTTATGGAGTATATTTGCTTCATTCCCATTACACACTCTCACTCGCACTCGCACTCTCACACACACTCTCGTTTGTATTCTTTTTATACAACATGTTGCCAACGCCATCATATTCATCGTTAGTTCATGAATAATAACATGATGATGATGATGATGATGATTATGATGATGATATGGTGGGAATAGTGGACAAATTTTCCGGGAATTTTGGTTTTTATCCGGTTTCATTAAATCGGCTTAGCATTTGGCTCTTTCTCTCTCTCTCTCTCTCTCTCTAGCTCACATTCATATGTGTACTATGTGTTCATAGATTTATATGCAGATTTGTGGTAAATATTCATAATTGTGTTAAGTGGGTGCTTCATCGCACATATTCATACATTCATATATGTATTCATACTTATGAGATTATCTATATATATATATATATATATATATATATATATATAGGTATGTAAAATGGGTTGAAGCAAAAGTTCAAAGCATTTTTCCATGCAAATTTGGAATGCAAATTAAACAAGTTTGTTATTCATCGGTCTTCGGTACATAATATATATATCAGGTACAAGCAACTCCTCGAACAACTGACAATCTGAATGATAAAGTAAAATTTCTACTAGCAACCTTTAATTTTCGGTCATCTGAGGATGCTTTTTGCCACTGAAAGATATCTAAAGAAATCCAGAAATAAATTAAAGGCTCAAGATTTCATTTTCCGTGCCAATATCCCAATTTCACATTAAATTCGCGCAACAGAAAATCAAAAGAAGTTGACAAGTTGGCGAGCTTTGGTGGAACCACAAAATACTGGAGGACCTGCCATTGAAACCTTATAATTCGAAACAATAACAATCGAAGACACGTCTCCAAAGCATGCAAACTCGATTACATGGTCACATGAAAAATCAAAAGTATTTTTTAGCATACTTACCCTGTATTATCATCACCCCTTTGAGAAGCTCTTCTACAAAAATTCACTTAAAAATACTGAAAACCGACAAATAGTGACCCCAATACAATCGAAAACACGTCTCCAAAGGGAATTTTCAGCATACTTATCCTGCATTATCATCACCCCTTTGGGGAGCTCTTCTACAAAAATTCACTTAAAAATACTGAAAACCGACAAATAGTGACCCTAATACTTTTTTTCTCACCCGCATTAATCCTGAACAAATGTACCCCCAATGTATCCATTTCTTAGAGTAGATTTCCCTACAATATTGGCGCTGATGGACCAACCCAAAATTCGAAATATAGAAATGTTTATCTCATCTGCTGGAGAATATCTTTTTACTTCTTCATGTGACCGTACAATAAATTCTAGTAGTCAAGCACCCAAGACTTTGAGATATGGTGGCTGACTGATCCAGATTTGGTTAGTGTATTGATCTTCTAAACAGTAAGTTGTATGTTCGATTCCCAGCCGAAGCGGCAATTTGTCAGCAAACAATTATCTATTCTTCTGGTAGTAACAATTTGGCATGGAAAAGCTTTTGAAAAAGCTCTGTGACAAAACTCAAAAAGATTGATGTCACAAGAGCTCTATCGAGCGAGCAATCGACCAGACGGGATCAGTACGAATATTTCATTCAAATTATTGGAATTTCTTGGAATCCACCAAGACAATGCTAGACTCCACAAATTTTTAGCAAATCTATACAGAGCTCTGCAATCAGAATAATAAAAAAAAAATTCTATAAATAGACATCCCGACTTACGAAATCACCTAATATTTTAGCGGAGACTTTTAGTAAGAGGAATTACTATTACCGATTAAGCGTATAATGAACTCGGAGCGATGGTCCTAAATTTGAAAAGACTACGGGAGCTGTGTCGTATTAATAAAATAATAATAAGATGCTCTCATCTCTCTCATCATGCTAGTCCTTACATATAGCGCCAAAGCCTGGACAATTTCCACCTCTGATGAGAGAATGCTTAGAGTTTTCGAGAGAAAAGTCCTACGCAAGATCTTTTGGGCCTATTTGCAGTCCACCTAACATATTTCACATCTTCAACTGCCCAAAGACATTGACTACTCTAACAACTGACTCCTTCTAGACAAATCCCATTAAAATGAAATGTTTACTTCAACTGTGGTTGCCGTCGCTCAGTGGTTAGTGTGCTGGCCTCTTCTGATCTGTAGGTCGTGGGTTCAATCCTGTCGGCAAGCAATTGCCAATTCTTCCGACAGTAACAATTTTCCATGAAAACGCTTCTAAAAGAACTCTATGACAAAGCTCAAAAAAGTGATGTCGTAAGAGTTCTGCCGTTCGGAAGCGGCTAAAATAAGTAGGTCCCTTCTAATACTGTCCAAAATTTAGCACGCACAACAGCAAGGGAAGAGAAGCTCGGCCAAAGAACCCTTCGGGGCTTTAAGTGCCACACGTTATTTTTTTTTTACTCCAAGACAACAATGGTCCTGCAATCAGTTCTTCAGTCGAAAAACTCTAAAAACCTTATGGGATTATGAAAAAAATCACTTTGAACCAAAATATAATTTTGTCACCGAAATTTTTGTATCGAAAAATGTGACGAACTTTATTAAAAATTTTTTGTGTGTGCAAAGACTAATTAGAGCTGAGCTACGGACTAAAGCAAAAGTTTAAGCCAAATAAAACCAACTATATTCGGATATATTTGGGCCACGAAAATAAAAAATAAAAAAAAAAAAATTTGAAAAAAAAACAAACTGAACGCTAAAGTTGGACAAATTAATTATGAGTTCAAATACGCTCATATTTACATGAAGACATAGAAAATCATACTCAAAAACTCATACTCTCATACTCATATATCGTGCATAATTGGAGTAGCCAAAAGAAGGCTAGTAAAAATTATAATCTAATAAAAATGGAAGAACCATTGGTCACTAGTGGTCAACAAAAGCATTCATATACTCATGACACTTATCTAACTTCCCATCTCCCATGTCCCATCAAGAGAATAGCAAATTAACATCAACGAATGTAACCCAAGTTTCTCTTCTCAACCTCACCTCAATTACTGCATCAATTCTTTGTTAAGCCAAAAGCAAAAAAACAAAAAAAAAAAATACAAAAATAATTTAATTTACACCGCTGACACACACATATACTTGTATTCACATATATTTGTCGCACACAAAAACTCATTTCATGGGTCAAAAAGTACAATCTTCTCTATTTTTGTGTTTGGGGTCGGTTGACTGTGAGAATGGTGAGGTTGGTGAGGAGGAAGATGGGATATAGCACACCAAAAATTGATTACAACTTCCAACAAAAGGACTGTGACTTACATACGCATACACACACACACACACACACACATATATATAACATATATTTGTATGATGATCAAAATCCTATTAAATGCAATCGTACAAAGCGCTCTCTGTGTCTGTATCTCATACTTACAATACATACGATTGAAAGGGTCACATTTCATATTGTGAAAGCACAACAAAATTTCCCCTATTTTTTGTTTTTGTTTTTTGGTAAATTAATTCCCAAAAAGGTAAGTCAAATGCGATTTAAAACAATAGAAGGAAAAATAAAATACAATAACAACACTGATACATAGGAAGTAGCCAGCAACCCAAACAGCAACCTTTCGGCATTCAGAGCAGACGAGAAAATTGTCTACGTTTTCGCAGATGATTATCGAAACATTGAAGAATATTAGAATTTCATCATCATTATGTTCATCATCATCATTATGATATTCATAAATGTCTTCAAACAATTTGTGACAATTTCTTTTGTGGCAATGGGAATTAATTTGCGTCTCTATTCAAGTGAGAGGACCAAAGGACCAAAAAAAAAAAGGGCAAACACTAGTTGCGCTTTTGGGTTGATGTTTTTTCTGTGTTTACAAATCCTTTCGTTGCTACTCCAGCCACTACAGTACTTTAAATTAACATATAGACATACTGAATATGAAAGATTTACGCACCCTTTGCATTCAACCATGCAGACTGGACAAATGCCAAGACAGTAAATATGAGTAGTTAGTTAGCTTCGTTTGGTTTTTTTCTCTACTTTCTGGTTTTTATCAACGTCAACAATAATGTTGAAGATTATCATGATAACAATAATCATAATAATAATGATGATGATGACAATTTTCCATAAAATTGATATTTTACATAAATGTGTAAAAACAGCAATTTTATAGGGGACTCCGCTTAAAAGATAGTGAGTGGGAATAAGCATATTTGGAGTGACTGGTGTTAGAAAATAATTAAGGGAGGTCTCTAATAGATTTCATCACTTTAGTGCCTATTTCTTAGAAATTATTGGGATATTTATTGATTTTCACAAGAATTTACGTCAAATTTGTATGATAGCCCCCCTAACGCGAAAAGATAGAGTATAAGTATGTTTAGAAAAAATGTCGAATAGTAGAAGTTAATGAAGGTCGGTCATACATTTGGTCCATTTAGGACCATTCTGGGAGTAGTGGGAGCGAAATTTCCCAAAAAAACGTCAATTTTATATGGGAGCACCACTAGTGGGTAGAGTTAGAAAGTAAATATTTTCAGAAAAATATTCACGTAAATAATTTATGAAAGTCAAGCATATATTTGATCGCTCTACGTGCAATTTTGGGTATTTTAATGATTACTTTTACTTTTATCATTTCTTTTTAGAGATCTTTTCGAATCAATGTCGTGTTGGAAATCAACGACCTGAAGAACGTCTAGAAGTATTTATCTTGTATGTTGGACACTTTTTTCCTGTAACTGTGTCACTGAGATGCAATTTTACAACTCAATAGACCAATACAAATGTCACCATTTGTATTTTTGCATATTACACCATATATCTTTCTTTGATTTTCTTATTTTCTAAACAATTTGATGGCCAAGTTAAAATATAAACAAAGTACAAAAATCGCATAAAATTTTGTAAATACGACCAATGTGAACGGCGGAAAAATGCATTATGCCTATAACCATTACAGATGTATCAATATCCACCGATATTACAGTAGCGCACAGTGGGACAATGTCATCATAAATATAAACTAAAATTTCAATATTGGAATGTGTAATTTTTCTAGGAAGCTTGAGGCCCTGCAGACAGAAATATATCAAATTTTGGTCACAAAACCATTGACCTCGCAATATCTGAGACTGGCTTCGGGATCTTCGAATTACGTCATAATTTTATCCACACTTACTATATTTATCAATTCAATCGGTCAATAACTACAACTTTTGAAATAATAAAACTAAATAAATAACTAAAAAACTATAAAATATATCTAGATTAGTGTAAATTGATATCAAATATTTTAAAAAATTTTAATTTTTAATTGCAAAATTCAACTTAGATAATACTGAAGTTCTACTCTATGACAGATAGACAGGCATATTAAAAAAAAAAAAAACAACTATTTTTATGCTTAGAATAGACCTAATTTTCAAACATACTTTAAAGTTGAAGAAATAATCGCATTCATCGTGTTTCATTCTAATATTCGTGCAGTCGGGAACATACTTTTGTATGAGAGATAGGAGTAATTTTCAAGCGATACCATTCATTTTTACATATGTCTATTCATATATAAATATAATCATATATACCTAATTTCAGCTTAATATCTTCATAATTTCGTGCGTAAAATGTGAAAATATCCATGCAAAAGCATAACTTTGTATGGGAGGTATGCGTAATTTTAATACAATATAGACCATTTTTGAATACCTTTATTAGCTGATAAATATAATCATGCATACAGAATTTCAACTTGATAACTTCAGTCTTTCATGAGAAATATGTGAAAAAATGCTTTCAACGATACATTTTTATATGGGAGGTATGACTGGTTTTTATTCGATTACGGCAATTTTCTAATATATGAATTCTGTACTGATATTAGTTTAGTACACCAAGATTTAGTTTGATAACTGTATATTTTCATGCGAAAAGTGTAAAAAAATACATTCAATAGCATAATTTTATATGGCAGGTAGGCGTAATTTTCATTCGATTATAACCATTTTCTACCCTATCCGTTTTATGATTAAATCTACTTTATACCCCAAATTTGGGCACAATAGCTTTATATTTTTAAGCGAAATATGTAAAAACCTCTATTCAACAACATACTTTCGTATGGTAGGTAGTTGTAATTTTCATCCGATTTTGCCCATTCCCAAATGAATCTATTTATTGGAGAAAATAATTGTATACACAAAATTTCAGCACGATTACTTTATAATTACCGAAGTTATCGTGCGATGGGTCTGACATAGTGACGTAGTTAAATCGACTCAGATTGTAATCCTCATGAATAATTCCTCTATATAATTTTCCATATATCACAGTTCTTTGTATGTGTGTTAAAAAATGAAACAGGAATTCAATTTACCCTGGACTATTTGAGTGTAGAGTTCAATAAGCTTTAGTTCATGCTCTTCATTCGTATGGGAGGTAGTACAGTCTATGGTCAGATCTTGCTGATATTCAAATATTTCACTCATTTTAATTTTTAATGCTTAGTTCAATTATTAATATTAATATATTTTTCGACAGATTTTATATGAACTGTGCCCACTGTGCAATAGTGGTAATAATAGTAACAGCAGCAACAATAATACAAAATAACCGGCAGTTTGCAATCACACCAAATTTTATTGTCAGACAACATTGTGATATCAAACATAAAAACCTGCTGCTACTGCTGCTGCTGCTGCAACGCAACAAAATAGTAAATAGTAATTGTAATTACTCGTATGTATGCTGTAACAAAAGGCTAAAAATGCAGCTGCAACAATACGAGTACCAATACTGTCAATTATGAATGTACATACTCGTAGATGCTAGCTACCGCCATTCAATCACACAAGCTACAACTATGACCAATTGGGAAAGCTATAACAATACTGATGCTGATGATCATGATAATGATGATGATGATGAAATTGTCATGTTGCGCATTCGCAACAGCATTGGCATCAGTATCGGTACCATTTGCCAAGTTAATAATGTGGTTGTTGTTGTTGCCCGCAATGTTGCATACTAGTATATTCATTTGGCATACTAACTGACATACACGCACTCACAAACACACATACACACACACACAAGCAATAGCTGCTGCCAATAGAATTGATGAGAGTGGCGCATGCGTTTTGGTACAACCAGTACAAGCTAATGATATGTACCAGGCAGGCAGGCAGTCATAGAGCCATCTAACAAGCTAGTCACTAGCTACTAGCTACATTATACTACATAGCAGTACATTCCAAATTGAGCTAAACCAATTGATTGCAACATTTTTGCTATCACACAATTCGCATCAATGAATTTATGTGTATGTCAACAGATGTGTGTGTGTGTGTGTGTGTCTATGTATTTATGGCAAATACTATGAATACCAAAAACAACAAGTAGTCACTTGAAATATTTTTTGCACTTTACAAGTTGCTGCGCATGCGCTACAAATGTTTGCTTGCAATGTTTGCGCATATGCCAGAGTCAGTATTATGTTGTCGGTTGATCGCAACAGTTTTTCACCGCTGCTACTGCTATTGCTACCACATCATCATTATTATAAAATTATTTTAAAAAATTTCCCAAACGAATTTTGTTAGAAAAACATATTTTTGAAAATTAACAAAAAAAAAAAACAAAAAATTAAAGGAAATGTTTCTCTTAGCACTATTACTATCATTGTTGTTTACAATTTCCAAATGTGATTTTGGTGATGAGAAATTTTTAACTGATCCGCGTAAGTTGCCAGTGTGCTATTTGATATGAGCGAATAATGATTAACAGTGTGTGTGTGTGTGTGTGTGTGTGAGGAAAGGAGCGTGTGAGAGTAAAGAAATTGTCATAATTATTAAAAAATAAATAATTCAAAATATATTATATGGGTAACGTTACACATTTAAGGAGTGTTTTGCACAAAAAAAATCGTTTTAAATAAATATATAGTAAAATAATGAGTGTGCTCAAAAAATTCTCGGACTTTTATAATTTTGATTTTGTTTAAAATCAATGATATAATTTACACAAAATATATATAATTTTATGTTTGTATCAAAGTGATTTAATGCAAATTTCTTTCCAAAAAAAAAAGTGCGTTCAAAAAGTTTTCGGATTTAAAAAATTTTTTTTCTTTCAACAATTTCTGATTATAATACAATAGTTAAATATCATCATGAAGAATCGAAATTAATTTCATCACAAGACATAATATTTGACATGAATGAACTGCAAAAGAGTAGAAATTATGTGTTTGATTTAATGGGCTGTGAAGCTACATAGAGCTTATCATATGGTAGATTGACACCTGTTCAACTGAAATAATGATTTTTCACATTTGATATGCAGCAACAAATATCGAACACAACAACAACAACAACAACCATATATCGAATATCCTTATTATTCATTCAGAAAATTTCTCAA
This sequence comes from Megamerina dolium, assembly GCA_963854835.1. Taxonomy (NCBI): domain Eukaryota; kingdom Metazoa; phylum Arthropoda; class Insecta; order Diptera; family Megamerinidae; genus Megamerina; species Megamerina dolium. Next base: position 20,034,081 of record OY978528.1, read on the forward strand.
AAGTTGATGACTTTCCTAAATGCATACAGCTTAGATATTCAAGAATTTCGAAGTAGAAATTCATATTGAATTGAGCTACTCAAAGAAAGATACTCGAAAATTTTGATTTGATTGGCTTCAACCTGCAACAATTTAAAGAACCAGAAGCAGTCTAATAATTCCATCAGGATTTACCTATTGTTGCACTGGAAACTAAAACAACACCTAGTAAAAAAAAAAAATAAGAATTATTACTGACAACTTCTGCATAAGGACATCTTAGGACAACACCCAGCATTATCACGTACTCGAAATAAGCATTATAAAGCACGAGAGCTAAGCAATATTTTACGCTTTTAAATGCATTAGGACCTACAAAAAAGATATGTAAGGCACATTAGATCGCAGTACATACCCCAAAAGATAATACATATGAAAAAATGATGAGATTTATAAGGTATAGTGTCTTAAAGTGTCTCGCCAGTTGCGAGCGTCAGAACTATTGTGACATCACTTTTTCTGAGCTTTGGCACAAAGCTTTTTTAGAAGCTTTTCATGGCATATTCTTACTGCCGGAAAAATTACCAATTGCTTGCCGACAGGCACTATTCGAAAGAAAAATCATTTCGATATTAAAGTTATAGTTCAGTCAGGAATTGAACCCACAACCAATAGATCAGAAGGCCAACGTACTAACCACTGATCTACGGCACCCATCCTGATTGGAAATTACCTAATTAATAATATAGTAATTTTCATAAAAATATTTTATTTATTGGGCATGTCTTTCATAAAAAACACCTCAACAAATTCTAATTTGCCACCATTCAATGAGTATAACATTTTCTCAATTATAATTTTTTAAATTACAAACCCAAAAAAACAAAAAAATTAAAATATAATTAAATATTTATATTTATATTTTCAACTAAGAATTTAATCGTAGTAGTAGTCAAAAGTAAGATGTAAAAAAAATCCGATTATTTTTTGGACACTCTATTTTCTATGCACATTGCACAAATATTTGTAGAAAAATATTATCGCATTATCGACTATTTGTCTACTAAGTATAATTAATTTGTTTTGATAAATTTGTATTTTATCATTCATTCTTTAAATATTTTTTGATTCATTCATCCACAGCAGATTATATTAAAGAGTGTCGTATTGCTGATAAGAATTTTATAAATTGTTCCACAAAAAGTATACAACAATTATTTGATAAATTATATGATGGTAAGAAAATAGTTGAAAAATCTAATAAATCTAACAAATTTAAAAAAAAAAAAATTATTCAAATCAAATCAAAATTCAATTCAAATAAATACACATACACGTACATATATTGACTTGCATAATATTTTGTATACGTTTTTGCAATAACTAACCACAACAGGCATACCTGGTTTGGACAGCATCAAGAGTTTCGATCCATTTTATTTGAATCGCATTAAAATTACGCAAGGCAACAGCAATGCAATCAATTTAAAAGTGGAATTGTCAAATGTGCAAATTATCGGTTTTGGTCATACGAATGTATTGGAGAGTATGTAAGTTAATGATTGTTTTTTTTTTTTTTTTGTTGCAATTAATTTATATCAATTTATTTTTCTTATTTGATTTTAAATAATTAATTTATTATTATCTACTTAAAGCGTTTATCCAAGAGATTATAGCTGGAAGACAACATTTGTTTTGCCCACAATGAAATTGCAAGGTGATTATAGCCTATTTGGACGTATATTGCTAATACCATTGAATGGGCGTGGTGAAGTATTTCTTGATTCAGGTTAGTTACAAAATATATACATTTTTTTAATATTTTTTCATCCAACCATAAACTCTCACTCAGAAAATATGACCGTCGTGATGCATACAAAGACACGTCTCTATGAGAAAGGTGGCTTCACATTCTATAATGTGACAAATTGTCGTGTTGATTTTAAAATGGATGGTCTCAAATCATTTTTCTCGAATTTATTCAATGGCAATAAACAATTGGGTATGCATATTTATGATTTTTTTTTTTCATATATCGAATTTTAAAATGCAATTCCTTAATGTTGCCTTTATTACAGAGGATAGTACAAATAAATTTTTCAATGATAATTGGCGTATGCTAGCCGATGCTCTCTACAATGTGATTACACAAACAATTCAGGATATTTTATTGGATGTATTGAAGAAAATATTCGATTATATACCAGCAAATTTTTTCATTACCGATATACCAACATCGGCACAATTATATTGTACCAAAGAGCATAAGAATGAACGACATAATGCCACTCTAAAATAATATATAAGCATTAAATGGGCACATCCTAAAACTATGCTATTCAATTTTGAAGTAATAAATGTAAATTTCTATTGCATACTTTTTACAATTTTATGAGTAGAACTATTCGTATTGAATTATCTTTGAACACCTTCCTATTGAATCGTTCCCATAAATAGACTATACATTTTGAGGTAAAAATTCACATTAAATTTACATAGCATATTTTTAGGCTATAACTGCCTAATAATCTGTATATTTTCATGTATATAAATGTAAAATTAAATTGTATTGAAGAACTATTCGTATTGAATTACCTTTGAATTCCAATTGCCAATCCCATCCCCATAAATAGACTACACATATTGAGGTAAAAATTCACATCAAATTTTACATAGCATATTTTTAGGCTATAACTGCCTAATAATCTGTATATTTTCATGTATATAAATGTATAATTAAATTGTATTTTTATTTTTATTGTTATTATTATTATTATTATTATTATTATTAATTTTATCAAATATACGAATGATACTTAATGTTGATTTTCGAATGAGTGGTGCAATAAAGAACAAAAAAATTATAATAAATTCATTTTAGAGTTTATACAGTATGTAACATATGAATAGGCTCACTAATTTTCATATTCACATCAAGAAGTGACAATGACAAAATTATTATTTCTAAGAATCTCTCATAAAACCATTCTCAATTAATTTTCATCGAATGCATTCAATTATTATCCATTCTAGATGATTCTTTTCATAGGTGAATAAACATAAAAATATATGACTATGTAAATTTTATAATACCACTTCATATTAATAAAAATAAAATACCTATAACTTGACACGATGCCTTTCCCATACAAAACGAAAAGAGCTTAAATAATAAAAATAAAAAAAAAAACAAAATTAAAAAGTAAGAACAAATAATAAATATATTAAACATAACCACAATTTTTATTCGTAAACAATGTCAGTAGTGGTTGCAAGTGACTATAAACAAAACAAAAATAATTGCATTTAACCCCATAATAGCTTTTTTAATCATACATACGAGTATATGGATTACCTGTATATGGTTTTGATAATAGCACACTAATACAACAAGAGTAGCAGCAGCGGTAAGGGCAACTATTTATTGCATTACAACAAACCTAACTAGTAACGAGTAAATGTAGTTAAATGTAAACCACGAAAATCATGTTTTCAATAGCATCCATTCCATTCAGATACAGGGCAGTGAATAGATAAATATCAATAAACATATTCTTCATACAAAATTTAGACAAAAGTCAACCAAAACTTGTACCGAAGGTAATAATATTTTTCAATGGAACATTTTCAAATTTTGTAAATGTATTTTTTTTCGAAGAATATTAACCCAAACAAAATTTGAAGCGATTGCGTTGGAAACTAAACTTTGTTTCCATATAAAATTTGGATTTTTTTAATGAAATTTAAACCAATTTGTATGGAATAATGCAACACATCTCGTTCAAATTTTGTGAGTCTTACTTTTTGAGCAAAATATTACTCTGTAGAAAATTTAAAGTACTTGCGTTAAAAAGTAAATATAGTCACCATACAAATTTTAAATAAAAATCAATCAATTTGTATGGAAGCTATTAATATTTTTCAATGAAACATTTTCAAATTTTGTAAATGTATTTTTTTTCGAAGAATATTAACCCATACAAAATTTGAAGCGATTGCGTTCGAAACTAAACTTTGTTTCCATATAAAATTTGGATTTTTTTAATGAAATTTAAACCAATTTGTATGGAATAATGCAACATATCTGTTTCAAACTTTGTGAATCTTACTTTGTGGAAAATTTCAAATAATTGCGTTTAAAAATAAGTATAGTCACGATATAAATTTTAAACACAAATTAATCAATTTGTATGGAAGGTCTTATTATTTTGCTATACATCATTGTGAAACTTTATGAATCGTATTTTGTCATCAATATATTGTCTCATATAAAATTTTATTGTATTATGTTCAAAAATAAATATAGTCACCATATAAAAATCATAATTTTTCCGACAAAATCAACAAATTTGTATAGAAGATAATCTTATATTGCAATGTATCATTCTCAAATCTTGTAAATTTCATTAATTAGCTAAAATATAATTCTATACAAAATTTGAAGTATGTGTGCTCAACAATAAATATTGTCACCATACAAAAATTGCATTTTTTAAAATAAAAATCAACAAATTTGTATGGAAGCTATTAGTATTTTGCAATAGATCATCCTCAAATTATTCTGAATCGCATTTTTTGACCAAAATATTACCTTACATCAAATCCTGAATCATTACATTTAAAAATCAATATAGTCACCATACGAAAATTGCATTTTTCAAAATAAAAATGAACAAATTTATATGAATCATACTAATATTTTGCAATGCATCCCTTTTTAAATTTTGTGAGTTACATTTATGCAAAAATATTGAACTCCTTGTAAAATTTAGAATACCTGCGTTCAAAATGAAATCCAAAATTTTCAGTTTCTTGAACAAAAATCATCAAATTTGTATGAAAGGTAATATTATTTTGCAAACACATCATTCTCAAATTTCGATAATAAATTTTTTTTTTTTATTAAACATGTAATTCGTAGAAAATTTTAAGACATTTTGATCACATATACATAAGCACAGCTCCTATACAAAAATTTCATTTCCTCAACAAAAAATCCACGAATTTATATGGTGGGTAGCATTATTTTTCTAGACATCATTCTCAAATTCCGAGAATCGAATTTTTTTATTAAACTATTATCCAGTACAACAAATTTTATTCATAAACAAACATAATACCCATATAAAATGTGTATATTTTTCAACAAAATTCGATATATTTGTATAGAAGCTATAATTATTTTGAAATGAATCTTTGTCAAACTTCGACGATCTTATTTATTCAATGAAAAAGTAATCCATACAAAATTTTAAATCATTCCGATCACAAATAATCATAGTCACCATACAAAATGTTCATATTTTTAAACAAAATGTGACAAAGTTTGTGACATATTCGATTTCATATTTCTTCCTTTTGTACACGTCCTGTATATACAATATACAATTTTAGTTTAATTCAAAGTGTTATGCGTCAGTTCCTATTTTTTTTTTGGATTGCCAGTGGGTTGTTATTGTTGTAATTTTTTGTAATTTTTCGCACATCCTCCATTGTACCACCGCCGCCTACTCGTAATGATCAATTAAGTTTGATCCACCGCCATGTAATGTAATTGTACCAATTGCTATAAAAATAACAACAACAACACAACAACAGCAATTTGGTCTCATTAGTTACGTTAGTGTGTTTGGAAAAATGCACTTACGCATACTCATACATATATACACTTATACAGTAACTTGTCCATACATGTGCATATATGTTTGCGAGCACTGATATTTACATGCCTTAGTGTGTTTGTTCCGGTGTCTATGTGTGTGTGTGTGTGTGTATGTAGAACTTTACCACAAATGCTATAAAACCATGAGTTAAATTAATTGGGTATGCCAAACTATCGGTATGTTGTTGTTGTTAATTTTTCACTATACACAACAATATGCCCATATCTATTGTAACTACATATATGAGTATACATATATAAGTACTTGTATATGTGTCTGAAATAATTAATTTGTTTCATTTTGTACATTTATATTTATTTGAATCCGCCGCCTACCTATTTGCAACGGCTGTGTGATATATACCTAACTTGGAGTTGTCATCATTATCATCAATCATTAGTATTGACTCATTAAAACCCGCTAAGTTATTCATAAATCATCAATAATAAGAACTCATTTCTTCTCAATCGCGTTCGGATTTCGATTAGCAATCTATAATCATTTCAATATTGTCCAATTGAAGTTGTTTTACTAAATGATCTTACTGACAATTGCATGACAAGCATCATATTTGTAAGCAGACCCTCCAAAATAGATTGAAGGCGAGAATATTTGGCAGAAATTTTTAAACAGAAGAATTATTGCAAATCAATTAGACATTTAAGCAATCTAGGAGCTATTCCTGGAAAATTATGGAATTATTTGTTGATTTTCAAATAGTTTTACGTTCATTTTGTAGGGCAGCTTCCGCATGAAGTAAAGATGGGAAGTAAGTGTATTTAAGAAAAATTATTGAAGAGCAAAAATAAATTGACGTCAATTGTTTCTCTTACTCCTCTGTGGACTCTGTGAGTGCAGCGCGAACAAAATTTATATAAAACAAATGTTAATTTTGTATCATCATCATCATCATCATCATCATCATCATCATCATCATCATTAGTATAGGGTCTCAATGAAACATTTCCATCTGGTCCGGTTTTTTACAATCATCTTGAATTCACTCCACGATTTTCCGAATTTAATGATTTCTTTTTATAGTCTTAACTTGACCCCTCTTACGTCTGCCTTAAAGATTTCAATCAAGAGTTTGGCCTAATCTAGCCTAAGTTTGATATAATTGGCCATTGATTCCGAGTTACATTTTGTATACAGTTCAGCGCTGTTCAGAATATTAGGCGCACAGACTTCAAAAATACGCCAGAGAAATCTGTCCTATTCTTTGGAGCTTTGGATTTTTCTATAAAGATGGTCGGTTAGAAGCCATGTCTCGCCATCGTAGAACAGTGCTGATATAACATTGGATTGAAATAGTCTTATCTTTGTGTGGAAGCATATTTGCGTCGAGCTCCAGTAGCTGGCATAGCTATGAGTATGCGCCCATTACTTTGTTCATTCTGGTTAGAATATCCTTCCCAGTACTATTCTTTGCAGAAATTGCACTGCCTAGTTAGATAAAATTTCCGACATGCCCCATTTCTCTGTCGTGCAGCATAAAATTGTTGTTGTTTTTGAATTTCATTTTAATTGACTTCGTTTTGTCGATGTTGATATTTAGTCCGACCTTAACCAATTCGACACTCAGATCATCGAGTTTTCCTTGCTGCATCAAGATTAGGCAAATACCAGTAAATACCTCGTCGTTTCCATCTGAAGAATTAATGAAGGGAAATAGAAGATAAAAATTATTAAGCACAATATTGGAAAGAAATAATGAATTGGGGTGGCTTATACATTTCCGGGAGTATCAATTTGCCAAAAGTGCTTCTTAAAAGATCTCTGTGACAAAAACTAAGTTCAAGTGATGTCATAAGGGTTCTACCGTTCGGAACCGGCTAATATAAGTAGGTCCCTTCTAATGCTGTCCAAATTTAACACACACACAACAGTATTGGAAAAGAAGCTCGGTGGTATCACAATGGGCCTTTCTGGCCTAAATGTGTCCTCTCAAAGAGAGGGTAGCCACATGACCTAACCTAACCTTATACATTTACCCCACTGGAGCTTAATGAATATTTCAGCTTTCATCACTTTTCTGAGGTTAGGAATGAAATGCCATCCAACCAAATCAAACTCCGTAGTCAAATTCAAGGGTTCTAAATACGTATAGAAATATTTATTTCGTCTTCAGGACAAAATCTATCATTCATGTGGCTGTAGGATTACAATTTTATTTGGTATCATGTATCTTCATATGTAGTGTAAACTACATTCATGTGTGTATGTGTGTGTGAATGTATGCGTATTAATCGCTGGGATGGTGTCATTTAAAAATGTTTGTGGTTTTAGAATTTGAATTGGGGTCGTTGCAAATAATTTATTTTAAAACAGCAAAACAATCGGTTGTTATTGGTATTTACAGTTCCAATGTATTGCATGTACATTAAGGTGGGTGAAATTATATGCAGTTGACTCATTACTCAGCTAAAACATAGAACATTTGGATGAAAAAACTAAAAAAAAAAAAAAGAAATCAAAAGTTTATCTATGCTTCCTTGATTAAATATGCTTCAAATGATCCAAGTTCTTATGATTTTTGTTGAGCCAAGTAATCAATATGTTGCTCCATGCGATTTAACCCACCTCCTTAATGTCCATGTATTCCATGTATGTGTATTGATACAATGCAGTCATTATGATTGTTGTAGGTAATATTTTAATTATTGTTATATTCTATAGTTGAACCCCTACAGTGATAATAATTGAGATTTAAAACTTACAACACACATGTATGTAATGTTAGCTAAATGATTCGTACATAGTACAGAATCATTATGATGGAAACATTTTTAACCGACCTCCAAAAGGAGATTTGCATTTCGGCATCCACGAACCGGTTCTTTAGATTTTCGTACATCAACTTTTTTAAAGTGAATAGTATTTTTAACTAAAAATGAAAATAGAAAAACAGCAATTAACTTGATCATATAACATATAACACATAGATGACGTTACTAGAATTGTGTTCATATGATTTTTATTGACTTCTAACCTTCATAAATATAAAATTGACAATAATCTGACAATTGGTTCGTAAATTATAGCATTTTGTGTGAAACAACTTTTGTTATTGAAAAAAAAAATGGATAAAAATAAATTTCGTGTTTTGATAAAGTATTGCTTTTCGATGAAAAAAAAAAAAAAATACAGTGAAAACCAAATAATGGCTTGATAAATATTATCCAAACTCTGCTCCATCGAGACAAATGGTATAATAATGGATTGCTGAATTTAAACGTGGTCGTATCAGCACAAACGATGCAGAACGCAGTGGACGCCCAATTGAGGCTATTATTTCAGAAAACATCACAAAAAAAATCCACAAATTGATTATGAACGATCGCAAATTGAAGATGCAAGAGCTAGCTGATATTGTAAAGGTATCAGATGGTATGCCGAAACTCTGTGCAAAGTGGGTGCCGCGTGAGCTCACAGTCAACCAAAATCAACAACGTATCGATGATACTATGGTACTATTTTTCAAAAATTTTTAATGCAATTTTTATAATTAAAGTTCCACAGTGCAATTAAAAAAAAAAACATATCGATACCGATCATAATTTTATTATATCAATTCTTACAGTTTTCTTGACAGAATTTATTCTTCTAGTGAAAAGAACATTAAATATCGTTGCATACTTTTAGACAGTATTAGTAAATAAGAATAGTAAGAATTTACATTTTCAGTAATTTCTCGAAGGCGGTTCATTTGTTTTTTTTTGTTTGTTTTATTTTTGTTTAAAAGAAATTCTATTTCCCATTTAATTTGTAATTTCGTTGTAAATTCGATAAAATTGCAAATTTGCCAAATAGCAGTTGGCCACAAATTGTCAATAAATCTCATTTGAATATTTGTAGAGAGTTTCAAATTAAATATCAATATCAAAAATGCGATTGGATTCAAAATGGTGATACTAACAATATTTAGTATTGGGTTTGCTTGACTGCAACACTCAAGTTATTTGATATTTATTTTATGTTCTGCGGCTTTTGGTTCGTAATGAAAGCATCATTTTTTCCAACCAGTCAGGTTGTGCTCATCTGCTAGTAAGCAATTGAGAATCCTTTTGTCAGCACAAATTTAGAAATTTAGACTGAAAATTGTTTCAAATGTTTTTTTTTTAAGAAAATTTTAAACAAGGTATATCATAAGAGGTCTGTCACTTAGAATCGATTATTTCAAGTATAAATTTTCCAATGGTCTCCAAATACAAAATACCTAACCATAGCAGAAGACCAACCTGGCCAAGGTTTCTCTAGTTTCCTAGTGTCAATATTTATTATTTTTTCCTTATATCTCCAAAAACAGAGGTTACGAATGTGAAAAAGCATATATTAATATTATTACTCAAAATCACGATTTAAGTCGATTTAGTCATGTTTGACTGTTTGTCGATTCGTATGATAACTGCCATAATCATTAAGGGATTTCGCTAAAAAATTGGTGAGCAAGTTTATTTTTACCAACGAACATATTAGTTTGCGAATATATGAAATCGTGCCTTGCCATGCCTAACCTTCCATACAACAACAAATTATCGAAACTAAATTTTCAGACTTTGCACACGAAAATATCAAGTTTTGAGAGTTTTGGGTGCAACTCGGTACATGTGCTCATCACATTTACTAATAAATGAGTTTGATAAAAAAGAAAAAAGAATTCGGATAAAAATCACACCTACCTTCTATACAAAAATATTTTCCAAATGCATATTTATACATTTTGAGTGAGCAAATTAAAAGCTATCAAGCTAAAATTTGATATTGACGAATATTTTAATTAATTTTGAAGCATATTCAAAAATGAGCATAATCGAATAAAATTTACACCTAGCTTCCATACAAAAGTATGTTTTCAAATGCATGTTTTCAAACTTTTGGTACAAAAATATAACGTTATCAAGCTGAAAGTCGGCCTGTGTGATGATATTTACCTTATGAATTCATAAGTTTAATAATATACGGAATTCGGATAAAAATCACACTTACCTTCCATACAAAAGTATCATTTTAAATGTATATTTTCACATTTTTTGTACAAAAATGTTAAGTTATCAGACTGAAACTTTGCACATCTAATTATATTTAAATACTAATTAACAAGTATGAAAATTGCCTTAATCGGTTCAAAGGCACACCTACCTTCCATACAAAAATATGTTTTCAAATGTTTTTTTCCATAATTTGAGCAAGGAAATATAAAGCTAGGGAGTAGAGACTTGGTGTATATATTGATAATAGCTAATAAATAGATGTGTTTGAAATCACGCTTATCTCCAACAGAAAAGTATAATTCTTAGAAATGTGGCATAATGCAGAGTATCAAGTTGTAGTCTTAAAGAAGCTAAACCCTTTAGGTTATGATGATGTTTAAAATTCTTTCATTTCATCCAAGCAAGCATTCGTAAAGAATGAAATCTGACGATAATCACTACTCTCATGGAGATTCATGGAGTAAAAGAGAAAGAAAAAAAAAATGGAAGGAATATTTACTTCTACATTTATCAATATTCTTATATGTGTGTGTGCAGTTTATGGTTGTATTCATATTGTTCCTTGGCATTTCATTTCATTTCTTTAACTGATATTTTTATTTTGTTGTATGTTCTTCTTATGTAAGCGACAAATGCGCGTGACTAAAATATTATTTTGTGATTTAAATCGTATACACTCGCCTATGTATGTAACATACATAAGTAGACAAGCAAGCAACCAAGCAACAAAAAAATTGCTTCCTATGAAAATCGACAATTTCCTATGCCGACTATGTCTATATAGCCAACAACAACATTGGCATTTACAGCAAATAGCAAACAAAGATGTGTATTCACGCGCCAACGCCACACACTGACTGACTGACATTTGTATCATGTTGATTATTTGAATCTGGCTGGTTGGTATGCACCATAACTTGTTACTGACTGTTGGCTGCTACAGTGCTGCTGCTGCTGCTGCTGCTGCTGGATGCATGCATGTAAACAAAATGCACGAGTGAATCAAGTAAAGCAACGTGCAACAATAACAAACGGGGCATAAAAATCCATAACAATGTCAATCTCTTGCAATAGTTATGTGGTAAATAGCATCAAGAAAGTATGTATCTACATACTCGTATATCATCAGTACTCAGTACTCCTGCATAGAGACAATTCAGAAGCAACACCAAACATCACCATCATCATCATATAGCTATGTGACGACGACGACGACGACGACGACGACTGTACCACATTCAAATTCAAAACTGATTGTTATTTGGGACAATATTTGTGAAACGTTGCGCTCAAAAGTATGCAGTGAATAAAATGAAATAGTTCCAATGAAAAAAAAACAAGAAAATTTTTTTATATCCAGTTGTGTTGTGTTCGAGTGTTGAATGAGCGATAAATAAAATATTTATTGCAAATGTGTGATGATAATGTAGTGATTTTACAAAAATAAATTCACTTCTTTTGGGAAAGATGTCTATTTTATGCCTAAAAATATGCTCCAATTTTCTGGAGAATTCAAAACTAATATAAAACAGGCGAATCAAAATCCGATATTATTGCCATAATTATTTGCATTTGTTGAGGGTAGAAATAAAAACAACAACAACAATTACGTTCATAATTTTGTTGTTTTTGCTGTTGCTGTTGTTATGACTTACTTGATTTGCTATTGTAGATCATTGTACGTAGATACAATTTTCGCAATTTGTTAATGACGATACGATCTTGCGGATGAAGGTGATCATGCTAACGACAAATGTTAATAATGATGATAATTATTCGCAAGTATATCTTTAATGTTGCTGTTGCTATCGATTATAATGTCCTTACTCGTGTTATTGGGTTAATGAAAGAGATGATTATTATTCGCGATGATGTTGATGATGATGATGTTTATTATTTTTATTCGTATTGATCATGTTGTACATATTTATTACTCTTGGTACTACTTGGTAATGGACGTAATGTTGTATTTGTTATTCTTGATGTGTTTCTTGTTGTGATTGTAAAACGTTCGATTTGTTATTGTTGGAGGTACCGGTAGTGGCATTGATTGATTGCTGTTGTTGTTGTTGGTGATGCTGTTATTAATGTTTCTGGTGCTGTTGTTTGCTGCTGCTGTTGTTGTTGCTGTTACTGTCATTAATATTGCTACTGTTGTTGGTGTTGTGGTTGTTGCCATCAATGTTTATGTTTCTAGTGCTGTTGTTGTCGTTGTTGTTGCCATTATCGATATTAATATTGTTGTTGTTGTTGTTGTTGTTGTTGTTGTTGCCGTTGTTGCTGCTGTTTTGTTGTTGTTGTCAGCATCGTTGTCGTTGTTGGTGTTGCTCTGGTTGTTTTTGTTGTTGTTGTTGTTGTTGTTGCCGTTGTTGTTGTTGTTGTTGTTGCTGTTGTTGTTGTTGCTGCTGCTGCTGTTGTTGTTGTTGTTGTTATTTTCGTTTTGTTGTTGTTGTTGTTGATGTTGTTGTTGTTGTTGAAAAACTTGCGCTGGTAATGGATTTGCAAATAACACATTTGCGATTTATTCCAGCAATCGGTTGTTCTTGTATTTGTACTTGCTTTTGTTATTGACCATATTATGAATGGTATTCTTTTTCATTGTCATTCTTCTCCTTTTTCGTCATTCATCGTCCTTGCCTTCTTTTTTTCTTCATTACCTTTTTGAACTATTGTACTTTCTTTATACACTAATTTCTTCTTGTTTTTCTTCTTTTTTTTCATTAGCTTCGTTTCTTCATAATCGCTTTCCCTTTTCTTTAGTTCGTTTTCCTTTAATCTCTTTGTTTTGGTCTTCTTCATTTTTTCTTCCCTATCTTCATCTTCTTCATCTTCTTCGTCCGCTTCCTTACCTGCTTTCTGCGTTGTTTCTTAAGCTTTACGTTTGTTCCTCTCGTTTTCTTATAATCTGTTCGTTTATTCTATTTCTGCTTCATCTTCTTCTTCATCTCTTTCTTTACCTTCCTTCTATTATTATCTCTTTCTTCCTCTTTATGCTCCTTTTTTCCAGTTAAATCTTCTTGTTCGTTGGTTTTTATTGACAATTCCTCTGGTTGCGTTTTCTTCTTTTTCGTAATCTTTTTGTTCCAATATTCATATTTTTCTTCTTCTTCTATTATTTTTTTTTTTCTTTCTACCCCTTTGATAAATTGTATTTTACTGGTGTTTGTTAATTTTTGTCCCTCATCCTTAACATTGATCTTTCGTTTTTCCAAGTCAAATACTCACAATTGATTATTTTGTATTATGATGACGTAATTTTTAAATCAACAATAGTTCCATCATTGAATTTTGTTTTTTTTTAGCTCATTTATGTATGTACATATGTAGGTAAAAGCTCGCACAATAATCGCCATAGTAAGCGGTTAGCAAGTACCTTCCATGAATACAAATAATATACGGCCTGATTGCCTGTCCATCTGCCAATTTGGACTGTCTGCCTGTCTGTTGATTTGCTTGCACTCATTTTACAACAATACTTCATTGTTGTTGTTGTTGTTGTTTATTAGTTGTTGATGCTGATAATGTTGGTTGGTCATAACGTCGTTATTGCTGCTAACTATTGCTTTCGGACATGTTGATGATGATGATGATGATGATGATGATGATGATGATGATGATGATGATGATGATGAGTATACACAAACAAAGAGCCAAAGGAACCTCGTTAGACAATACCTTACTCCTATATAAATACTATACATACTACATATAAATATCTAAATGTATATGTATGTGTTTGTGTAGAAAAACTTTATGACCATAATTGCTTTTGAGGCTTCTTTTTAATAGGCCGATTGTTTCAAAGTTTCACTTCAATGTCCACCATAGACTAGCAACACCAGCATCATTATCAGCAGCAACAATGTTGCCAACAAAAGAGAAGGAATATTTTTGGGTGTTAATATATACAATATATTAACTGCCTCTCTCTCACTCCCTCTCTCTCTATTGTCCATTCCTGTTTTAGACATAATGTTTTGCAATTTGCACTCTTCTATTTGTCGAACCGGAAGCGTATGTGCATTGTATAGTAATGTTAACTACTTAGAGACATATGTATCTAAACATGTATTTGTATATAAGTATTTATATTGTTTGACGCCTGTATATTCAAAATTTCGACAACAAAAACAAGTACTACTATTGTTATTATAAGATGATTTTTTTTTTGTTTCTTTTTTGTTTTTGTAGTTTCATTGTTATTATTGTTTGTACATACTTTTTATTATTGTTCTATGTTTGTTTCACAATAAAGCATTCTAATTCAAAATTTAACTTAGTTTAACTAGTCTCAACTCACTTGGGGATTTGTTATTCATACTTGTTTGTTTAGTTATTTAAATGTAAAGTTTTGTTTTGAATATGAGTAAGTAAATTTTTTACTAAATTTTATACATAATACATAGTGTTTAAATTTTCCTCATTTAATTTTAAATCTCATAAATACGTTCAGTTAAGAAGAGAAAAATTTGTGAATCAAAACGACAGCATACCATTAGAGCGAGGAAAATATTAGATAGGAGACACATAGAAATTACATTCATTTCGATCAAGTTCGATTATTCCATGTAGAGATGGCAAAATGTAATTTGAAGTACCTTCCATTCACTGAAGATACATTTGTATATACAGACTAATGTTACTGTTGCATAGAAATGTTGCATGGATTGCATTGGACGAAATGGTCTAAGTTCGAACTCGTTCGATCACTTTGAAATCGATCATGTTATGCAGTAGTTGCAACATGTGTGAGGAGATGTTGAAATAAGAATTTAACTAACACAGTGAGGTCTGTAAATACAGAGGCAGAAGGAGTATTGAATTAAACCACTCATATCAAGTTCGATTGCGTTTGATCCAACAATTGCAAATTGTTTGATGTTTAGTACATCTATTTTTGCAGCATATTATTTGCAACCCGAGAAATAGATTAACCATCTTTATCGAAATATAGCAAAATAGGCAAGATTAAAAGGAGAAGTTTGGATAGAAGTTTGGACTCACTCAACAGACCATTATGCTAAAATCCAAAAACGAGAGAATTGTTCAGGCCTGTAATGAAAGAACGGACCAGAGGAAAGGATAAAGAAGAAAAATGTTACTATTCTACCTTGAATTTTTCAGTTTTCTTACTGAATCGAAGTAGTTCGAATTATGAATTTCGCTAGTGCTCATAACATAAACATAGCACTGTCAACAATCTTCACATTGTTCTCGAAAAAACTGGACAGTAAGATTGGCAGGTCGTATGTATGATGACAGTCACAGTGGCCTTATTATGTACACTTGTAATGTGCATTGTGATGACCCCGATCAGTACGCTGATGGTTTTTCCTCCACAAGTGTAAAAGCAATTTTGCCAGTCTTCTTTCATATACTTTCACGGAGTCTTGTGATGACACTAATTCTACTCCTTGAAATGTAGGAGATATTTTCGCCGATCTGCATGATTCAATTTCAGACCAGCTCCGTTTTTGGACGAAGCTCACAATGTCGTTGACTTACCACAGGAATCTACATAGCAGAGTTGATGTCGAATACTGATTCTGAACCCATAGGTGTACTCGTTAGGCGAATAATCAACCAATTCCTTCCCAGACACAGCTTATTTCGTTTCGCAACGATATTCAAATTTACTTTACATACACTCACTGATCATTCTAGAAAAAATGATCAAGTTCAGAAAGGCTTTGAGTACAACCTGACTGTCATTATCTCGAGTTTGTACAAAAAAAAAAAAGTAATAACTTACTTACTTACTTCCATATGTGGCCTTTCCTTCGCTATTAGGCGCCAGTTAGAAATTCCAAGCGCTGACAAGTTCTCCAGTACATGGTCCTCCTCTTCTGCGTCGACCACCAGCAGGTTCCGATTATTACACTTTCTTAACCGGAGCATATTCTTCCATTCGCTCCACAGCGCTATTTGCGATGTTGCGATTGCAAACAAAATGGTTCGAGCGGCTCCCTTCAAATGCGATTCTTATTTCTTTATTTCTTATTTCTTGCACCCTTTTATGCAAGAAATAAATATTTAAATGGAAAATAAACAACGAAAAAAATCAAAACAAAAATTTATTTATGTAAGCTCGATCACGTTCGATATGTGAATGCAGTAATTGCATTCACATATCCATTTTTGCACGACACACACATGTTTGAACTAGTTGATGCCTAGCTAAATGCTTACGATAATGAAAATTGATATTTAAAATGAAGAATGAACTACTAATAATTTAGAAGGTGTCTCATGTGGCTTTTTTCAACACTCTTGCACGAAACTTATAAATTTAAAATTAGAATTGGTATTGTCTTTAGGTATATAAAAAAAATAAATAATTTTACTTAGCGATATGATTGGTTTGAACAAATTTGTTTACAATTCGATGACGTTCGATATATTTCAATCACATTGCTCAGCTGTTGCGTTATGATAGCGTATAACATAGCAATATGATTGGAATGGAGTGATTTACTTAAAGTTCGATTATGTTTGATTTCGCTGTATGATGTTCGATCGTTTCGCTTAGTTGTTGCAACATGTTTTCTTCTCCAATTGTATTAAATTCGATCAAGTTCGATCATTTAATACAACAGTCGCAATATATTTGACATACATGTTGAACCATATGCTCTATAATTTTATATAGATTAAAAATTCTTATCTGTAAACGTACACACACATTAGCACAAATTATTATATTATAATAATTTCAAAATTTCATAAACCAATTAAATTTAATAAAACTTAATGACAATAATTATTCTTGCTATAATTGTTATTAATGCTATTATTATCTTTCGCATAAAATATTATGGAAAAAAGTAGTATAAAAACAATATTATAAAATACTGAATGAGCAAATATAATTTGATAAAAATTTAATGTTTAAACATTTTTTTTTAATGAAATTTCGCTGATTTTTCGTAACAAAACCAAAACAAAAATAATCATAATAAAAATTACATATATGAATATCATACACAAGGGGTTAAGATAAAGAATGCCTGCCTGCCTGACTGCATGCCATAGTCGTTTGGCTTTAATATAAAAATAATAAAAATTTATTGCAAAATAATTGTACACACACATACACATAGTTATATATGCTGATGTATACAGGCGGCAAGTACCATCCTTCCTCATTGACATCAATATATCGTAGTATTGTTGGTCAACGACAATCCGCCCAATTACAATATTGCCGGATTTAATTTTTTTCATTTTTTTTTTTTTGTTTTGCTGGAAATTGTGTGCTCATTATGTTTGCTGCTGCAACAGTAGCCAACAATAACAACAACAACAACAACAACAACAACAACAATATACAATATGTAAACGAGATTGAACGGATTCAAATTAAAATAAAAATTAATAATAATTGAGCGTAAAATTAAAGGATGTATGTACATATAGTAAACTGGGTTAGGAAAATAATTTTGCAATTGAACCCCGCTCCCCCTACTTTGAAAGCTTACTTTGGGTGGATTTCAAGACCATAAGAATGTTCGTTCTTGATGCGTCATAAAAACAGCCAAAATTGAGTTTTCTTTATAACTTTTTAATTTATTACTGGATTTTTTCAAACTAAGGGACAAATTCAAAGTGTATTCCCTCGTATGGATACCGACCCGCTCTAATGTATATTGTATAATGGTACGTAATGTATAATGGTACGTATAGTACATGGGGTATAGTATAGTATACGCATGTAGTATGAGAAAAATGTAACGTGCATTGATCCTTGCAGGAAATTTTATGGTATTTCATCCAACAAGTATCACTTTATTATGATATCATATCATAAACAGTTCATTGTACATCTATGGAACTCTGTAGTTCTATTTCTACTTTTATTTTTTTAATTCTTTTTCTCTTTTTCTTTTTTTTTACTTCTCAGAAGGCTCAGAAAATCATATATCCAGTAGTTGATAGTTCGAGTAGTTCGAAAGGAACGACGGGGTCTTCCTTTCTTTTGTTTTTATCTATTTATTGAAAATCGAAACGCCATACATCGTATACATATATGTTACAACTACAATATTGCACGGTTGAACTTAGTCGAACTTGATCAAACTTGGTGGAACTTAATCGAACTTAGAAAAACTTGATTGAATATGATCGAACTATATCCATTTGATCCGATGCAAGCCAATAATAGCCGCATTGAATGCCGAATGCTTAAATGCTTTATCAAAATTTACTAAACTTGATCAAACATGTTCAAACTTGGCCAATTTGATCCAACAATAATAGTGAAAAGTGTCGAATATGTTCCAACAACTGAACAATATCATCGAATTTTGAACTAGTAATTAATTATATCTCTATGATGATCGAACTATAGCAATTTGATCCAATGCGTGCACAGTTGAACTTAGTCGAACTTTGAAGAACTTAATTGAATGTGATCGAACTGTAAAAATTTAATCCAAATCACGCCAATAATACATGCACGCTATAATAGCAGCATTGAATGCCGAACATATCACGTATGGAATAATTATAATTGATCAAACTTGACTAAACTTGATCAAACATGATCGAACTTGACGAATTTTATCCAACAATAGTAGTGAAAAATATCGAATATGTTCCAACAATTAATCAGGGATCGAACATCATCGAATTTTCAACTAGTAATACATTCCAGCTTTCGTATATCAATGCATGTAAAATAATTATTCTGAATATATATCACTTTTGCAGAGATACAGAAACAATATTACATATAGCAAATTAAACTACTCTTTTCATACCGCTCTAGAGATATGATGTACTGGATTTCATGCTAAAACAATTTCGTAGAATAATTGTGTATGATCAAACATGATGAAACATCATCAAACTTTTATGAGATTAGTCCAACTCACTGATATTATCATGGAAATGGAATAACAATTTTTTTTTTTATATTAAAATCTCTCAATGGTTACATGCAGACTAGTATTAGTTCTAGTTTACACAGTACATAAACGCATTCAGTATGAGAATTCTCATAAAATGGACAAACGCACTTTGGTATACGCATACGTATATTTATTTGTTTATGTGTGTATTACATGTGTGTATGTATGTATGTGTTCGTATTAATTGCATTGCTACATACATTGCACCGGATTTGAATTGTGGTGACAATTGTAATTAAATAGAGACCCCTGTCGTAAATGTATATATATGCTTGTTGTATTATGTGCGAATAAATGAGCGGAAATATGCTTGTTCGTGAGAATGTGTTTTTGTGGATATAAGGAAATAACATTTAATGTTAATGAGTTATTTAAAGTTAATGATTTGTACGATAAATACGTATGACATAAATAAATACAATAGCATATCTACACAGGGTATATCGTTGTGGAGGAATAATTCTGTAGGTATCAATTTTATTGTTCCTAGAGGCGTAGAATGTACATATGACTAAGCCCCATTAATTTTATTACGTACTATAAATTTTCTCTGAATATGCAAATCCGCTATCTCTATCCCTTAGAGGGCCTTCACGACAAAATTGACTTTTATATAAATTTTGTTCCTAGAGGGTTAAAAATATGGCACATCCATATTATTTTTTACCAAACAATATTTTTTTCCAACATACTCACTCTCTGACTCTACTCTATAGGAACGCTTCCCTGGAAGATGAATTTAAAAGCCCCTAAAAGGCGACAAGAGCACTACAATTGCGCATAAAACGGTAATAGAGTGGTGAAATCTATGACTGATCCCTCTTAATTTTTTTCCTCAACATGTTTGTAAACATTCTTCCCTCCTATACCCACCCCTTAAAAGGGCTCCTTAGGAAATTGTAGTTTTTTTCATGAAAATTTATATGGCGTACGGTTTATGCTAATCTAAGCTCTTGATAGTAAATTTAAAGAAACTATGACTATGCAGCGAAGAGAGAAGGCGACCTGAAAACTTTGCAGTCGGCCCGTACCTGTTTGAAGGAGTATCCGGTTTCAAATACCTGGGCTTCCTGATAAATATTGATAACAGCTGCTATGATACAATACAGAAAAGAATTGTGGCTGCAAACAAAGCATACTTCGCCCATATAAAACTGTTTAAATCTAAGCTACCCTCGAGGGAACTAAAATTACGGCTATATCAAACAATAATTCGGCCAATATTATCATATGGCTGCAAAAACTGGACCTGGACATCTAAAACGACGAAACGAGCCTAAAGGTTTGCGAGAGAAAAGTGCTTCGTAAAATATTTGGGCCAATACGCATGAAGGTGGCTCATCATCAGGTGGTCATTACGCTGTAATGACCACCTGATGATGATGTTACCGTAGATTAATGCTTTAGCGTTAATCCATTTGCTTTACGGACCACCTAGTATTTACTAAAATTACAAAACCAAAAACAATATCGTCTTAATTGCACTAATTTGCATTCTGTACTACAATATCGTAATATTTGTTTTCATTATTTATTTACAATTATATATATATGTAGACTATATGCATTTTGCTCTTAACATCCAACCTCCATCCAACTACCGACAAAATATTCATAATGTGAAAATAGAAGCAAAAAAAATATTGTGATCTCAATCAACAAAGTAAAAATCCTTTCTTATTCTCTTACCACTCTCTTCAGCTACAGGCTACAACAATTTACTGCAACAAATTGTTGACTTTTTTGATTAAATTACACAAATATAAAAGGCATCAGAGAAAAATATGTAAGTGGAGAAAGAACAAAATTGAGACACGACACGACAAAGAAAATGGTCCTTGGGTGGCCCCATAAGGATATCAAATTGTTTTTTGTATATACAATATACTTGTATGCGTAAATGGTATGCAAAAATACTTCAACTATAAAATCAGCTTAAAATTTATGTTAATTTCGTTTTGAAAAGTATTAACAGCAACAATCATAATAATAATAATAATAATAATAATAATAATAATAATAATAATAATAATAATAATAAGTAATAATATGAACATACAAAAAAAAACAAAAAAATAAGCAAAAATTTGTAGCATGTTCTCATAATGGCACACAATCTTATTAAGACAAAAGTTTTTCTGCCTTTTTAAGCACTCATAACACACACACATTTATACATTTTATGATTATATCCTGCATTCCTGCATACCATTTATATGACTACTGGTCCAATATAGGTACTAGTTCAGAGAGTAGTTTGAACATGTTGCAATTATATTATACAGCGATCGAAAGTGATCAGACTTCGATCAATTGTGAGACAACTCAATTTCATTGTCACCCAAAAAAAAACAACAAGAACATCAAACACACAAATGCAGCTTAATTAAAAGTGATCAAACTTGAGGAATGTGATATCGAACTCAATGATAGCGACATCTAAATGTATACAAATTTATATATTAATGAAGCAGTTAATATATTTACCACTACAAATTCCAAGTTTATCAAAATATCATCCAATCCATATGTACAGAATAATGAGCATGTTGCAACTATTGCATATACAGATCGAACGTGATGCAACTTCAGACCAATTGCCAACTCAATTCCATTGCTTTACAACAAAATATGTACAGAACATCGAACGTCTTGCAATTATTTCCAACAAATACAGAGATACCTTTTCTGTCATACAAATCGTTGATACACTGAACATGTAATAGTTGCAATTATTTAATAGAGTAAATCGAATACAATCAACGTATGAAAAAATTGGTTGCAATTCAATGCAATTGATATGTATGACAAGTATCAATATTATTTGAATATAAATGAAGCACAAGTAGTATTCAGATATATTCTGCATAAGTCAAAAACAAAGCACATACACAAAACATCATCGAACTTGTTGTGCAACTATACCATAGAATGCTCGAAAATGATTAATCCAGGAAAAATTGCATTTCAATTCAATTCGATTTTCATTAATATTTTTAATATTAATCGTATACTGATGATAGATATGCCAATAATATCACATAAATAATCAGAACATCGAACTTGTTGCGACTCTATTCCAAAATAGAATCGATCGAACCTAATCGAACCTTCAAAAAATTAGATTTAAAGCAAATATTCAGAACAACATCGAACTTGTTGCAACTCTATTCCAAAATAGATGCAATCGAACTTGATCCAACCTGATCAAACTTCAAAAAATTTTGGTTTTCAAGCAAATCTTCAGAACAACATCGAACTTTGTTGCAACTCTATTCCAAAATAGATGCGATCGAACCTGATCCAACCTGATCAAACCTCAAAAAATTGGATTTCAAGCAAATATTCAGAACAACATCGAACTTGTTGCAAATCTATTTCAAAATAGAATCGATCGAACCTGATCAAACCTCAAAAAATTGTATTTCAAGCAAATTTTTCACCAAATGTAGTACCATAATATTTTCACTAGGCATGACTACATACGGTATAGTACATCGACTAGTCTATGGTGTATTTTCAGTTCGTATAGCGTACAATTATACAAATGCATACAATACGCATAGACATGGCACAGACTATTGGCAAACAAATGCAAATGCATGGTAAATCATAAGGCACACAGAAAAGACTCAGTCGTCTTTCTTCGCCTCGATTTTTTGGCAAATCAGCGTCAGATCTGTAAATTTGAGAAATATGTAGAGTAATGAAATAAATACCAACATTATCAACTGAAAATAGAATCGGATAGATAAATATAAATCTTGAAAATACTTACAGTTTATGTATTTGTAAAATGTACATACTTATTTGTAGATTTATTTAGTTTTACTATAATTTATGTTAACCCAACATTGCTGTGATGAAGTCAAATATACCTCAATGAGCTCAATGAAAAATTTTTTTTAACAAAAATCTATTATTAACAGATATATTTTATTATTAGAAATATGTTGATCCATCAGCCGGGCACTACAACATCAAAAGATCTGTTGTGCTATTCTCATATGTTATGGTTCTTTAAAAAGTAAAAAGTAGAGACTCTGCGGTATGACGCACCACATAACACTATTGAGGGGTTAAATAGTCTATAGTATCGAATGTAATGAGAACTCTTCTTCTCAGTAATCATTGCATTCTATATTGTTGGTATATTTTTCGTAACTTGAAGGCATTTTGATTTCATTTACTTTCTATGCGAATCTCCAGCTCTATAGTCTTACGCCTTCGCTCTCTTTATAGAAAATATAGCTAATAATGCCATATGCCATAATATGCTTTTAGGCCAAATTTCAAGTAAAGTGGCATTTTCTTCAATATCAAAAAAAAAGATAAAGAAGATGAGAATGAAATCAACAAAAGATGCTTTTATACAAACAAAAAAAAGAAAATGAGTAAAGGAGGGAAATCAGAAACAATTACAAAACAAATAAGTAAATAATATTGACTCAACTCTCACTACTTATTCATATTTGCTCTTAGCATCATCATCATCATTGGTATCATACCCGTATGTTTAGCTGAAAAAGTTAAGTGAAATTTTTTCTTTCAAATTGTTTAATAAATAATTGCATTTTAGTTGAAACTTGTTTAGTACAATTATAATGAATAATATGATTTTATTTCAAGTAAATAAGAATATATCCTTTAGCAAATTATTTGACAATTAGTAAACAAAAATATCAAACATAGTGGCATTCAGCCGTTATGTTACTTTAATACGACATTTTGGCGAGATACAATGGGAGAAAGAGAGATTTAAAAAGAGTGAGATCGGTATACCACAAAATATTTATGCATGATTACGAACGCGTTTGCACAAAATCGGACATCGAACTTGTTGCAACTACTAAATAATATGATCGAACATGATCAAACTCAAACCAGTTGATTCAAATAAACATTGTTGCCAAATAACAAAATTTATTTGCACAAAATCGGACATCGAACGTGTTGCAACCACTAAATTATATGATCGAACACGATCAAACTCAAAC
Source organism: Megamerina dolium (assembly GCA_963854835.1). Lineage (NCBI taxonomy): Eukaryota > Metazoa > Arthropoda > Insecta > Diptera > Megamerinidae > Megamerina > Megamerina dolium. The sequence goes on from OY978528.1 coordinate 20,058,623, forward strand.
CAATTGATTCAAATAAACATCGTTGCCACATAACAAAATACGCATTCTATGTAACAGGACAGTGATATCGGGGGAGGTGGTTTTAGTACGTAGGTACATATCGGGGCATAGCCCCAATGTGTGAATCGTGCATGCTGAATAGTACGGGCTACTCAGTATCTATGAAGATTTCCACCTTCCAGCGTATCGAAGCATTCTATGTAAATAATGCATTTTCATACTTGTTCTATTGTTTGGTATGAAAGACTATTGCAACTACTATATTGTATGATCGAACATAATCAAACTACATATAATTAGTTGATGTTTGAGGTGCTTGCTGAGTTCAAAAATGTGTACATACAAAAAAAAAAAAAAATGAAGCGCATCTGTCATATGAATTTCCCTGCTTGCGAATTCATAATTGTTCTAGTGTTTGAAGTAATCGCATTTGATATGGGGAAAGTTGCATTACTAGATTCTGCTTATTATGAATTAAAGTCAAAATAATTACGGATAATGAAAGCTATGACGCTTTCTTATTCTTCTACAGCAACACATTGAATGCAGAGTCAAAAAGATTGAAGCCTTAAACGCTAAAGCAATGAAATTTATGTTTTTTGGGTACTACCAAGATTGGGCCTCTGGTATTTATTCGAACAAATTAGATTTTGACAGATTACTAGACCACCCAAATTTCTGAAGTATTTTCCAGGCTGCCAGCTTAACGCCTTTAACCTGATATCCGTTGAGCTTTCTCGACAATACAACGGCTAAGCAGAAAACACTAATTAACTGTATTTGATCCGATATCATATGATTGATCTTAGATTGTTATTCCTTCAACGAAACATCCATGGCAATAAATAGACTAACAAATAGGCTAGATTTGAGTTTGAACAATCACAGGTGGTCGAACCTATATACCGCTTCTGGAGCTTTTGGAGCTATAAAATCAAAAATTGAGACCCCGGCAAATAAAACAGCAAAAAAGAATGTGAAATTTTATTATTGGATATAAAATGTCTGATGACTGATACTTCTGAGTTTAAACTAGCAGAGAAGAATTGCTAACTATTGTCGACGTGTTAACAATACAATAAACCAAAACCTGCCTGCCAGTTATGTCACTTCTCGCATGGAGTCCTTTAGTATCTGTCAGTACGAAAATGAGGCGCAGTGAGACAACTGCTGTAAGACTGTCGAAACCTTCAAAGAAGATGATATATTAGGTAGGTAGGTAGGGTGGCTGTCCTGCGACGCACTTTGGCCATTTGAAGGCCCATTGTGATACCACTGAAGTTTATCATTATCCCACTGGGTTCTCTCTAAACCATCCTGTGGATTTAATGAACGAAATAATCTTGGTTAGTTTTATATTTGCAACTTCCGTGATGCTAATAGATTTACGCAACGTCGAGCTCCCTAATGTTGAACTTACGAATCTGCATTAGCTCAATGAAGTCCACGAGAGACCCAGCGATGCCCAGATCTGCCAGCACGCTGATTATTGCCCTCGGCTGAATGTTGTTAAAAGCATCTTCAATGTCTAGGAAGACTACCAATATATGTAAGTAGTTTAGAGCTGTTTCTGTTGATTTCCCTTTACAGCATGCATGCTACGAAGTCGCTAATTGCGACGGGCTAATTTTGCTCCTGATATACATATCTATCAACCGCTCTAACGTCTTTAATAGAAACGATGACATACTGATAGGCCTAAAGTCTTTGGGACTAACATATGAGAATTCCCCTGCCTTAGGGAAAAAGACAACTTTAACTTCCCTCCATGAGATAGGAATATAATGGGAATATCCCATCGGTCCACGGTGATTTAAATGCTTTGAAGGTCTTCACAACCCATTCTATATTGGCTTCTGTGATAACGTGTAAAATTTCAAGTTCGTTTTCCGGATAACTAAAATGATATATTAATCTGCTGGACTTGCAGAAGTATCAGAAGCGGGGCCAACCGACTTTATAAACATCTTGAATGCTTCTGCCAAGTTTACTATAATGTCAAAATAAACAAAATAAAAGAGTGTGTTACTATTTCCACATGAAAAATCTATTCTAACACAATCAAACAAAGCCTAACTTTGAATGTTATCCTCCTTGAAAATTGAAATGAGAGTCACGTCGAATGGGGTCTTATGGTGTGACCGAAGGCAAGATGTTTCGCCAGTAATAAAGCACATTGATTATAATGGAATCAATATTAACACCAGTAGTGAGTGACATCAACCTGGAGATCATGGAAATGATCACTCTGAAGCAAGCAGAAGCTGCTTCGATGTCGTTTCGTCAAACCAAAAAAATCGCCATTCGTTTCAATTGTGTTGAGATAATTATACAAGTGATCATAAGCAATATTAAGATTATCACTTCGATGATTTTTTATCCGTAAAATAAATCAAAATCACGTTTTTTTGATTTTTTTTTTGTTTTTGTGGTATTCATTTCAAATTATTAATTTAGATGAACGATTGGATTTTTGAGCAGGTAGCCGAATGGTGTCAATGAATGCATGTTTATTATAAATCCGGTTGTCATTCATACAAATCAATCAATTTGAATCAAAATCAAAATAATTTTAGCACTACAAAAAAATTATTATTCACAGAGTAATATTAATTTTTCCCCCCTTTTCTCTATCGTATGTTTGTTGAAAGTAAATAATATCCTGTTTACACATTAAGCATTAATAAAATGTAATTTGTTTACAAAGAAATTCACAAAAGTAAGACCATACTTAGAGAATAAAGCCAAGAGCAGAGAAAAATATTTTTATATTTTTTTTCAGAATAAATCATACTCTTGAAATTTATTATATGTAGAGTAGAACAAATTCATTTAATAATGTTACATTTATGCTGAGATATTTTATTTTATTTTATTTTTTTTTTTTACATTTTTTACTTGCTATCTTTCAATCTACCTTTATTATCATACTACCTAGGCGTCCTTTGAGACAATGCGCCATATACTAATACTACCTAATATACATTCTGTCAAATAAGTACCCGGAAATTGGAAATTCTCATTTTTAATTTTCCCTCTGAGAATATTTCAAAAAAAAAAATTTTCCCAAGTTGGCACAACTGTCAGCCACTATTCTGTGAATTTTTATTGCTATGTGTCATTTAGTTTGGTTACGGCGTCATTAGGAACAAGTCAACCTTTTGTGTGCGTTGCGATTTTTACTATGGATAAAAATATCGAACAAAGAGTTTGTGTGAAATTTTGTGTTTCAAACGAAATTTCTTGTGCCAAAACGTTGGAAATGTTGAAAAAAAACATTTGGTGATTCAACCATGTCGAAAACTCAAGTTTACGATTGGTATAAAAGAGTTCAAAGAGGGGCGAGAAGAAATTGCAACGCACACAAAAGGTTGACTTGTTCCTAATGACGCCGTAACCAAACTAAATGACACATAGCAATAAAAATTCACAGAATAGTGGCTAACAGTTGTGCCAACCTGGGAAAAAAATTTTTTTGAAATATTCTCAGAGGGAAAATTAAAAATGAGAATTTCCGATTTCCGGGTACTTATTTGACAGAATGTACATTGATATGATTCCCTGCAGCGCGCATACACATCATCATCATCATCATCATCGTCATCATTTGTTGAATTTTATTTACACCTTCAAGTGAAAATATTTACACTTCAACAGACAGACAGACAGACAGACAGACAGACTCTGAAAATGGAATGAGAAAAATGCTTAAAATGAGCAACTAGCAAACAGAGCACACCTACATACATCATATTATAATATATACCGACGAGTATGATGACTATGAGACTTGATGCTGCTACTCGTATTGCTGTTGATGATTTTGTTGTTCTATGTGCATACTTACTTATAAGCACAAACAATTGAAAGTAGATTTCCGGCTTAAAAAAAATTGTAAAAACAAATTCCCCAAAGGAATGCTCATACACGCATTCCAACTCGTACTTTGCTATAGCTTTCCTCTTTCCATCAATTGTTGTTGAAGCTCATGAAATGTGCTCCATAATAAGCCCGTGGCAATTGTAGAGCAGGTGAAATAAATGAATGAACGCAAATGTTTGAGAGAAATGTAAGAGAGTGTAAGAAAAAATAACAAACTAAACAAAAAAAAAAAAAAAATAACGGTATCTGGGAAATTGTGAAAATTTATGTAAAAATTTGTAGTAATAGACCAAACGAGCATAGCAACACTGTGCTTGATAAGGTGATTTTAAAGGGAGGCACAAATGCTCATCTTTCGCCTTAAAATGGGCCTCTGTTTCATCGATTATCATTCGAGCTGAAGCTCTTTTGAGGGAAGCTTTTTTTTTGAGGTCTACGAGCAAGTAAAAGTCACTGGGAGCCAAGTTGGGCGAAAACGATGGATGCGGAAGCACTTCGAAGTGTAATTCGTGCATTTTTAGTCAAGGTAGCCAACGACTTTGTGACACGATGCATTGTCTTGGTGAAAGCGCACTTTTCACTTCATCATATGTGGCGCTTTTTTTGTGATTTCCTCCTTAAAATGCATCAGTTGGGCCATGTAGTGATCGCTATCAATAGCGACTTTTTCAAGGTAATCTTCTTCTTCTTAAGTGGCCATAACAACCGATGATCAATTTAGGCCGAACATACAAAGTGGCGCCAGTCTTCTCTGTTCTTCGCTTGCTGGCGCCAATTGGATATTCCAAGCGCCGCCAGGTTATCCAGCACTTGGTCCTTCCAACGTAGGTTTGATCTACCTCTTCTTCTGCGTCCTATAGCGGATGCCGACTTAAATACCCTCTTCGCTAGAGCGTCTTCTTCCATTCGCTCGATATTACCCAGCCAGCGCAGCCGTTGGATTTTGATTCGCCTGACTATGTCAATGTCAGCGTACAGCTCATACAGCTCATCGTTGTACCTCATTCGGTACTCGCCATCAACGCAAATAGGTTCGAAGATCCTGCGCAGAACTTATCTCTCGAAAACTCCAAGCAACCTCACATCCGTGGTGGAAATTGTCAGGGCTTCTGTGCCATATGTTAGGACAGAAATAATGATGGACTTGTTGAGTGTAATTTTCGATCTTCGAGAGAGGGTGCGACTACTCAATTGCTTACTCAGCCCCAAGTAACAGCTGTTAGCAAGAGTTATCCTACGCATGATCTCCAGGCTGACGTCATTACAGTTGTTGATGCTGGTTCCAAGATAGACGAAGTCCTTTGCCACTTTGCAAGTGAAATTGTTAACAATGACGTGTTGTCCAAGATGCCGGGACTCTTTGTTTGTAGACACAAGGTACTTCGTTTTGCCCGCGTTCACCGTAAGACCCATTCGACGTGACTCTCGTTCCAATTCAGAGAATGCTGCACTAACTGCTCGCGAGTTGATACCGATTATGTTAATTTCAAGGTAATCGATGAATAAAATTCAATAAACATCCCAAAATATGGATACCATAATTTTGCCAATTGACTATTAATTTTTTTGTCGTTTTGGGAAAAGTGAAACGTCTACTGACCACTCAGCTGACTGCCGCTTTAAATCTGGAGTGCAGTTGTGGATCCAAGCTTCATCCAAAAAATCATTTTTATCTCGAGAAAATAGCCCCAAACAACTCTCAGAATCGTAGACACTTTTTTTTTTCTTTGGTCCACTATGTGTAAACGTGGCACTCATTTCGAGAAAACAACTTTCTCATGGTCATGAATATTTATGCAAAATGCAGCCGACCTATTCCTTCGATATCTCTAAGATGTCCGCTATCTCCTGCAACTTCATTTTATGGTTTGTCAAAACGATTAATGTGTGAACTTTGTCAATTTTTTCCGATGTGGTGGCCACCTCTTCTGGGTGACCACAACGTTCGGCATCAACAGTGTTTGTACAGCCACGTTTAAACTCAGCAAACCGCCACTCTACAATTTGCATCGATGGAGAAGAGTCCGAATAACACTTATCAAGTCAAGCTTTGACTAGAACGATACTTTTTTCCTGTCGAAAATTAATAAAACATCAACACATGACTTTGTTTTGAGTTCATTGTTTTCAAAATCACAAAAGTAGCATTGCTGAAATCATTGCAATTTGTGAACTAATGATGGCATGGTTATGAAATTTTGACAGATTTAATATGAAGGTTGGGATTTCCTAAAAACCCTATGAATTTTTTTCACTGTGGGCACCTTATAACCTCTTAAGAAAATCTTACACATCGTAGCGTAATAAAAGCTCAAATGCCGAGTTCAAAGAAAACGTGACTCCTTTAAGACCCTACCATCTATTCATAGCTGTAATATGGATATTCTTGGAATAGACAGCGTTCATATTCATATTGCTTATTGCAATATCTACTTTGATAGTCTTAAAAAAATATAAAACACCCTTTTTAAGCATAATTGTATATATGACTTACTCGTAAGAAAAGTATGTAAATATCCAGAAGGTGGAAGATACTATGTAAAATAAATTTGTAGCCAGTTGGCAATTTACGTACAGGAACAAATAAATTTTTATAGTAAATGCTCGACTAACAACGTAAGCATTCCATTAAACAGCACGATATTTATTTATTCTCATACCGTTGCTCTTCCTCTTCCATTATTTGAATATCATTGAACAGCTCTCTTGAGCCGTTAAGCATCTCATTACTTTGTGTGAGAGTAAAATCTATGTACCTCCTGTATGGATATATGTTACGTAATGTAATAACAAAACGTATGTTTTGGTAAAATATTATAAAAGTTAAAATGGTGGCAAATTGTCACAATAACAATGAAGAAATATGAAAAAGTCCTTAGTGTGTAGTGTGCATGAATATGAAGTCAGTCAGATGCTAAAAAAAATGGGTGTTACTAAAAAATATTTTAAAAAAAAAAAAGCAATAATTTACAATGCAATTTTCATAAAAGACCTTAATCACATTTACGAGGCAGTTGATCAAATTAATTGCCTTTGACATTGACGTTGCTATACACGTAATCATAATATGAATTGAAGTCATGCCATTGTTCAATATTATTTCATATTTCTGCCATCTAACACGATTTCGAGAATTCTTCCATATAGTAAGTATAATTTTAAATAAATAAAAATACACACAAAACTATAAATCAATACTCTAATTTGTATGTTAAGATTATACTAAGTACATACAACGGGAACACTATTTTATTGTCGTATCGCTAACCCAGTAAAATAACTGTTATGAACATAATAATGTATTTTTTATTTCATTTTTATTTTTATTTTTATTTTATTTTTATTTTATTTTATTTTATTTTATTTTTTTTTTTCTATTTAAAATTTTTTTTTTTTTTCTTTCTTTCTTTTTTGAGGTTAAGGTCTTTGTCAAGTGAAGAGCAGTACAAAATTAAACATTTCTAACGCGTCTCAATATTGCATAGAAACAATTTTTTGTGACTTATAGCTTTGAACAAAACTACACGACGAGACTATATAAATTCGTATGATATTGGATAAAAGTTGTTTTTTATCATTTTTATAAATAATTAACTATAAAATTGAATTATTTAAAAAAAGCACCAAAAGCAGCAATTATAAATAAATATATAATATAGATAATAATATATAAATATATATAAATTTAATTTATATATTTGAATTTAAATATTATTTATTAATTATTACAACATATATTTATTATAAATTCTTTTCACTATAAATTTGAAACTATGAAAGAAAAAATATTTAAAATATAGTTCATTGACATGAAAAAATTCACATTAAGGGGTGCTGAATGGTATGAAAAAAAAAAAGCAAATGTTGACAATATAACTCAGGACAATGTTTAGACCACTACGATTTCATTTTTTCCTCCAGAAAGTAAAAAAAAAAATTCCATTATGGCAGCCAAAAACTTTTTAGATTTCACATTCATTATAATATAATATAATATAAAAGACAGAGCTGGAGGGGTAAATATCTGTGATGAGGAAATATTGATGAGGGAAAATTAATAGAGATCGGTCATACATTTGATAAGGGTAACACCTGAAGAGCTATGGGGTTATGGGCAAAATTTCATGCTGATTTTGCGAAGTAGCCCGCCTAAGAGGTTAAGCTAGAGAATAAGTATATTTAGTCTATTGTGGACCCCTCTGTACTTAGATATTTAGTAAATTTAATATATCGAGGAATCCAACCAGCTCCTTCGGGGGGAGCATTTGAAGGTCTTCATTTTCTAGTAGGTATGAACTTAGGATTTTATACCTCCTGTGGCCTAGTGCATCACAGGTTGTGATTAAGTATTCCATGGACTCTTCCTCATCACAGCAGAATCTGCAAGTACTTGTGTTGGATACTCATATTTTGTGTAAGTGTTTATTGCATACGAAATGCCCCATTAGTGCTCCGGAGAGTAATCTAAGTAATTCTTTTTGTTTAAGGAGAGAGCGGTGTTTGATCTTTTGGCATCAATACTCTGAAATTTTTTGGAGCGGTTGAGACCGCCAGTGTTATTCCAATATTCTCTGATTTTATGTTGAATTCATTTCTTGGTATCCTGTTTCAAGGGTTAATCATACAATTTACCACCTACTAGTGGCAATTTCTCGACAACTATGGGGAATTTAGGTGTTTTTTCGTTTATTTTGTATGGTAGGCCTCTAATGAGGTGAATATGTGAAATATGGTTAGTATGTTCAGAGAAAATATTGACAACAAAAAACGAATGGACGATTATAATGCATTTTATTGCTATAGAGTCGATTTCTGAACAGCTATGAGCTTATTGGTCAATTTTTAAGTCTTTTTACTTTCATATTGTATGGTAGCCCCCATGAACGATGCAAATGGAGGACAAATATGTTTGGATAAAATGTTGCAGAGATGATTCAAATGGGTGTCGGTCATACATTTCATCGATTTAAGTTGGATTTTGTGTTCAGTAACAGGTTTTTCTTTTTGTCCGTTTTTGTGATCCTTTTGTATGAGAGCCCCCCATAAAGGATGAGAGTAAAAGATAAATATGTTGAAAACAATGTTTTCGACGAGAAATTAATGAATTTCTATCATACTTTTCACAATTTTAAGGGTGATTTGTGCTCAGTAATGGAAGTATTTGTCATTTTTGCAATCATTTTCTATGAGATAACCCCTTAAGAGAGGAAATATTGTAGAGGAACAATTAATAACAGTCAATAATTATTTCACCACTCTAAGGTCGATTTCGCAGAAGCTATTTAGTGGTATTAGGCATTTCTTTTCGCCTTCTTGAATGAAATGAAACACTTGAATTGATCAACATTTTATTTGTTATACGCTAAATCAGGCTGTTTGAAAAGTTGACCCACCTTAATGTGCATATAACATAACTATTAACAATAATGTGACCATGTACTTTACAGCTATTCTCCCTCTCTCTCTTTCACTCCCTTCTCTATCTACACATCTCTCCATTTGATAATATATCATATAGATCACGTACTATCTTTATTCCCTACGCTACTGCTCACCAGCTCATGTGAATGCGCCCACAATTGTAGTCTCATAATTTCAATTTTAAATTGAATTTTAACCACAACAATGTAAAAATTATATGTATGTACAATTTGCATTTGCATAAATTATAGCTTAAATCAATATGAATGCAATATGTATGTACATAAATTGAAAATATACAATATTCATAGCAATAACAATATTTTACAAAATTTTAGCGCATAAATAAAAATACGAAAATTGAAATTCAATTGATTGATAAATCACATGACAAGTTTATGTACATTCTCTTTTTCATGCCTCGCTATCTCCCTCTCACAAACACTCACCCAATTCTCAAAAATTTTTGGCAGTGCCATTAATTAAAATTGATTAATTTTGCATTGCGCCCAATTTTTCCTTCATAGTAAGGTAGGAAAATATTAATGGCTCTCTTAGGCCAGGAAGCACCCATTGTGGTATCAATATGACCGCAAATGTACGAACACAAAAATTTCGATTAATTTGACAAATCAAATATCCCGTTTGCATAGTCTGTCTCCCTTTTTATACGAGGAGGAAATTATCTAAGGCACAGTATGTGGAGGGCTTCAAAGGGCTAAAACATTATTTTATACAATCTGGCATTTCATTTTGTCATATAATTACAATTTCTTGAATTTCGATTAAGTTCAAAATGACGTCACAACCACAAGAAGCCAATTTGCTCAAGAACATCTTCTATATTTAATAACTTGCAGCTGGCAATGCCATTGGTTTGCCAACTTTTCTTACAAATATCATATTTGAACTCATCATTGATTGTATGCAATCTATTTTGACTAAGGTTTCTTCTACACTTTTACAAAATAATTTCATTTTGTATGACAATTTTTTTTTTCAGTACAAATTGAATTTTCAAAAATATTAAAATTCCATTGATGATTGGTATTAGATACGCCTAATGATTCCTAATTTGACTTTCATGTTGCGCTTCATTGTTGAGAAGAAACGAAGCAAAAACAAAAAAAAATGAATACAAATGAAATTCAAAATTTCTACTTTTTTTAGGTACGCGTTTGTGTGTGTGCCTTTGCTTTTTCTAAGAATTAATTTCATATTCTGGGAATTCCCAGAATATGTAGAAATGCTAATTTTGAAAACGGACTTTACAATTTATACGCTCTCAATGACTCACTGTTGATACTTAAAATTCTATTCTTTGCCATTTATGAATATGAAATTTAATGACTAGAATCATTACTTTTTTTTCTAGTTTTGCTTGTTGGACTCATTGATTACTAAATACAACCTTGCCATTTTTAATTTGTATAGAAATTATACAATAGCAGAGTTGTAAAAATTTCTCCAAAATTTTGAACTCTAAGATTTTAATCTATTACCTTCTATCTATTTGTATAAGAGCTCATTGAACTTTTTAATGTAATAAAAAATTGCACTCAATGAAATATTATAGAAATTTATCTGATTTTCACTAAAGTATTTACGAGTACTTTGCAACACTTCGTACATATAATAGAAACGTGACATATGAAACTATGTCACATTACAAAGTTTATTGATCTAAGCGAAATGGAACATTAAGTAATAGAACAGTATATTTAACGGTACATTTTGAGAAGATAAAATCTTTAAAAAGTTTAATACATAGAATACTCAAATACATAGTCACATAATTAGTGACATACTTCTATGACATTTATAAAAAATACAATTGGATAATAAATCGTTAATCAATGTTAAGGAACGCGTTATATGACGCCAATCTACCCAGTTTAATATGTTCATTTATTTCGAAATTTAAACAAAAGAAAATAAATATTTTCATATTTGTGAAATATTTTCGTGACATCACAAAATCATAAGTCATTGTCAATGTTAAAGGTCACGTTAATACTAAATGTCGCCAATCAACCTAGTGTAATGTGTTTATTCATTAAAGAAATCTCTTCAAGGAAGTAAAAATTTAAAAAATGTATTTGACTCATGAGCATTGTCGTAAGATGATTATGAATCGAAAACGATCGTTTAATTAGAAAATATCGATTTAGTAGGATGATTATTTTGATAATCATTTATAAATAATTGCCAACATTAAAGACTGTGTTAATTGTTAATCTCGTTAATCTACTTGGTGTAATGTGTTTATTTCTTTCAAAATTCTGTACAAGCCAAACACCCACACAAAATGAATATGACTCATGAGTACTTTTGTGAAATATCTAAGTTCATGTACAATTACTGAGTACTAATTGAAAAATAGTACTATTCGCAAATCCTTTTGAAATCGCATGCTTATGGGATTACACTTAATGTGACAAGGTACAAAAAATATGCATCGTTTTGCGTGATGAATGTTAAAAAATTATACCCATGGTTTTTCAAAAACTATTCTCGGCATTAAAACAAAAGCTTATATGAATTTGAGCTACAAATCAGGCACCACAAGGCTGTGTAAGTCATGCGAGCTGAATTATTCTCCAAAAAACTAGTGCAATCATGAATCATAACTGAAAATGTGGTCGCCCATGTCTTCATCAATAGTAGTCAAGTCGTTATTGTCGTTAGTGTCGTTACCATTCGAAGATCGCAAAAAGAGTAAATACGCAATAGTACACTTTCACTTGCTTATCGATAATTTATGATGAATTGTCGAAACTATGAGTGAGCTTTTTCATGACGGAAGCAAACATGAGTACCAGGTTTCACAATAAGTTAGCAAATCATTTTTCTTAGTATAAAAAAAAAATATAAATATGTGGCACTTATAGGCTCTGAACGGCTCTTTGCTAGAGCTTCTCTTCCCCTACTGTTGTGAGTGTTGAATTTTCAATAGTACTAGAAAGGACGGCAGAACCTTTGTGATATGACTTTTTCTGAACTCTGTCACATAACTCTTTTAAATGCTTTTTCATGGCAAATTGTTGCTACCGGAAGAATTACCAACAAGTGGGTACAGTTCGAAATGAAAATGTTTCGATATTCAAGTTGTTGTTGCTGAAAAACAACAAACTGCAGGTGCTAATAGCCTGCCTGCCGAGTTGGTTAAGACCGGAGGCGATGAACTGCTCACCAGCATGCACCAGCTCATATGCAGAATATGATCGGATGAAAGCATGCCCGATCGTCTACAAGCCGTATACGAGCATTGAATTTGGTGACCATTTTTTACAAGCGAAAGAAAGAACAGAATCTTTCTCCACTCAGTTTTGCATTCAGTTGGTGAAGCCGAGGAACCAGGCTCATAAAACTCCAAAGCCTCTTGTATTGATTCAAGATGAGATGTTGCTGAAAGAGTCGAGTTCGAATATGTTTTTGGTTCATTAATTGTGAATGCGGCATCAATTTTGAAAAGCTTTGTGAAACATAAGAATATAGCTCACACTGCCGATGCATGAGGCCTCTACTAAGTTTTTCTCGGCCAGTCGATCAACTTCGAAAATCATATCATATACAGTGAACACTTTAACGCTTGGATGGCTTGTAAGCAAAAAATGAATTGATAAATCGAAATAAAATGTTGGATATCTTCATAATAAAGACAGAATGTTAAAATGGCATTAGAGTTTTGATTCTTCCACTGTGGAATAAATTTCGATCCGCGAACTTATTGAGCGTGGGTATAAGTGCCTTTCTGGATAATAAAATGATATTGACTTTACAAGTAATACCATTTTTTTATTCCCAGCTAAACATCTGAGACGCACATTAAAATTACGTACAAAGCCCCATTTCTGAAGTCATAGCTAAATTTTCTTTTGCACTAAATTGTTAAATTTGTGGCACTTATAAGCCCCGAAGGGCTCTTTGGCCGAGCTTAACTTCCATTAATGTTGTGCGTGTTAAATTTTGGACAGTGTTAGAAGAAACCTACTTATATTTTAGCCGGTTTCGAACGGCGACATCACTTTTCTGAGGTTTCTCACAGAGTTCTTTTAGAAGATTTTCCATGGCAAATTGTTACTGCCGGAAGAAATGCCAATTGCTTGCCGACAAGTGGGTACCGTTCGAAAGAAAAATCTTTTCGATATTAAATTTGTTATGCTTCAGCCGGCGATTGAACTCACGACCTACAGATCAGAAGGCCACCACACTAACCACTGAGCTACGGCACCCACAGAATACCTTTTAATTATAATAACAATACGTTCTGCTTTCCAAAAACATTAAAAATTGACAGGTAGTGTGACGTAATGCCAACATACCCAACCTCTTGGTTGGCAACTCAAAAATCAAATATTCAGAACTACAATCTTAAACGAATCGAATTGAGATAAAGTCAAGGACACCGATCACGTTCTCAAAAACTGGCACATATTCAATTCAATACCTCAACCAAATGCCAAACTGAAGTTGAAATGATAAATAATTTTCAAAAATTAAACACAATTGGTAATAAAAATTTAACATTCGCACAACTATTGCATATAAAATTTCAATATATGTTCAATAAAATTGAAGTATTTACAGCCAAAATGTGACATCAATTATTGATAAACTGTTTCAAGCATTACTCAATATAATCGACTAAACGATAGAGTGGTTATGGTGAAAGAGAGGATACCGGGTAGGGGGTAGGGGCAATTGAATTAAAACAAAGCAACAAAAAAAAAAAAAAAACGTATAATAATTTTAATGAAAACGTCAAAGTGAAACAAGAGAAGGCGTTACATTCTGCAAATTGTCATACGAGTGTACAGAGTAGAACAGCATGCGAAACGCGTTCAATAAATTGAATTCAATTCAATTGAATTCAATTAATAGGTACATGTACCATAGTAGGTATACAACGACGACACATTGAGCATATGTACGAGTCAATACACATCCATACTTATATTCATACATAATAATAATAATAATTGAAATGCGAATAAATACAATTAAAATTTTTTTTTTTTTTTCTATAAGAACAAATTAAATTTTTACCAACAATAATAGGTAACAAGTGGCACAAACGTATGAGAAACATCCAAAATTCGTCGAACAAACTGAGAAACGAACGAATAAAAATTGCATAAATTTATTGGCTGATTGACCAACGTCGACAACAGCAACAACGATAAGAATTGGTTTGACGGTCGGACGTTAGTTGAATGCTTCGTTGGTTGTGTTTGTCTTTTTTTTTTTACAAAATTGTATGCACGTAGGTGAATGTAAAAGTATGAACATACTCGTACTACTATCTTCTGTAGCTAAAATAGGACAGGTGTGAATTATACATATTAATTTAATTTAATTTTTTTTTTTTTTTTTTTTTATATTCATTCTTTATTTTTATCCGTACATTAGCACGCCAATAATGTGTTTCACTGACCATTACATTGTCACCATTAAATATTTAAACGAGTTTTGAATTAAATTCCCATATGTAATTTTTATTTATTATCAACGAACACAGTGGAACAGTAGAGTGTCCAAAAAGTTCTCAGATTTCTATTATTTTGTAATTGTGGATTTTACAAGTATTTATTTGGAAAAAAAAAAATTCGCAGACTACAGAATTTTAATAAATTTTCAAAGAAATGTTTGAACGCTAAGCAATTGAAAAAAATGTGACATAGAAAACCACAGAGTCTCTATTTGCTTGGTTCCTGGACATAGTAATATTGAAGGGAACGAACTAGCAGACGAAGTGGCCAGGAGGGGATATAATATGGACGCCAATGAGGCCGAAGACTCAGTACAAATTGCGCTTTGCGAACTGTTTGGGTCTATAGACTAGCTTGTGGACTAGCCGAGAGGATTTTGAGGTGTCCAGGACCTTATGGCCGAGTCTAGACGAGGGTACTTCTGTCCTTAGCAAAGCCTACATTTCGAATTCTTACCAGGATGCTCACTGAGCATTGTGCCATCACGCCAATGCTTCAACGTTAGCGTATAGCGTGTGTAGGGGTTGCCGAGATGAAGAGGAAGAAGAATCAATAAACCACTACAGACTATGTACTACAGACAAAACGTCTACGATGTTTAGGATCTCGTTTCCTCACAAGACTGGACCAACTTGCGAAAGTGAACTTAAAAGAGCTTCTTAACTTCATATGGAGAACCAAATGGTTCAAGAAGCATGACATATGAACACTGATTACTCTGGGAAGGTGTGCCTTTTCCGGCAACCAAGGGCAGTAGATGTCTCCAAGTGAAAGTGTAAATATATGTTCACACACGCCCTTCAAATCTAACCGAACCTAGATAGTTTTATAAAACTTTTTTTTATTTTATTTTGTAACGAAGAATGATAAACTTTTATAAGAAATATATTAGATCATAAGAATATGCTTTTGGGAGCAAAATATTTAAATTAAAATATAGTCCTGGGAAAGGTGTTTTATATTTTACAAACTCTCTATGAACTAGTTCTATGACTAGTGTCGGTGAGCAGCTCATTTGCTTCCCACACGTCATTGACACCACCAAGCTCACAATCATAGAACCCCAAACTTGAATTCTTCGATTTAGTTATACCCAATCTAAGCACCACAACAAATATCTCAGATAAGTCCATATTCAATATGAAAATATTCAGAGATTAAAAATGGGTTGGGCTTGAACTTACCGAGAAAATAATTGCTAAAATTAAAGTGACTCCAAAAAAAAAATCATAAACGCCAATTTGATGAAATAAATTTGATTATGTGATACGTTTCCGGTCTCCGGTTGGAACCCACGAGTTGTATCGTCCAAAATCGACATTCCAACATCTGTTGAACTATTACGTCCTGGTAATTAATGTACAGCCAATCTTTAACTGGAACATAGAACTGATGCCATACAATAGATCAACTATTGCACTTTTAACACTTTCTCTGAGCTTGGCCCGGGGATTATATATGTCAGTAGATCTAACCGACAACAAGAATAAGAACAATGATGATTTAAAAATAATTTAATTAGTGAGGCAAATTCATAATCAATGTAGTATCACAGTTGAGATGAAATGTAATCAAAAATTGTCCAACCTACGTCTGAAGTTGGTCCTGGTATGAACTAGTCCGGTACAGTTAATGAATCTTGATGGGTGCGCAGGTAATTATGAAATGTAATATTTGCATGTAATTTCATCGATCCTTATCGTACTTAATGGATTGAAGAAATTTTTCATCCATCTGAAGCGGAATCGATTCCGCTTAAAAATTTATAGAATTGCTATGGAAATCAACCATAGAGAAATCGTGACATTCACCACTTGTGAGGTAAAATCACCATAGGTCTCATAATTGTTTTTGAAATAATCTCGTAATGATTTATGAAATCAATGGAGATTCTTTTCTAAACTTTATGATAGTAGAATAATAATTTACATAAGCTTTTTTTTTTATCAGTAACGTCAGATGCTCATTTACAATAGTATTTGATGATCAATTTTGATCAGCTTTGACGAACCTTCACTGAGCTTCTCTTCTTTAGGATAGGTTAGCTTTTGTGGCTGCCCTCTCTCTGAGAGGACACACTTAAGCCAGGGAACCCCGTTGCGATACCACTGAGCTTATCTTCCAATACCGTTGTACGTGTTAAATTTGTACAGCATTAGAAGAGACCTACTTATATTAGCCGGTTTCGAAAGGCAGAACCCTTGTGACATCACTTTAACTTAGTTTTGTCACAGAGCTCTTTTAAGAAGAAAAAATTGCTAATTCCTGCCGGCAGATGGGTACCGTTCGAAAGAAAAATCTTTTCAATATTAAATTTTGTTATGCTTCAGCCGTGAATTGAACCCACCACCTATAGATCAGAAGGCCAACGTACTAACCACTGAGCCCACCAATCTTCCTTAGTTCTATATTGTAAATTTGAAGGAACATTGATGGAACTCTTGTGACTTTCATTTTCTTACTTTTGGAAGAGAGAAATTATAAAATATTGAACCATCAATACGAACCTCCTAGGAGAATTTGAGGAATAGAAGGTTAACCACTTAGCTAAGGCACACGATTACTTACTCATTTGAGTCGATCAATTATACAAAGATTAAATCAAATTTATTTTAAAATAAAAATAAATCGATAAATTTTCTAAATCAAAGATTTTCGCCGCTTTTGTAACAAAGACTAAAAATGAGACCACTCGCATGAGAGCAATACTAAAATTAAATTCTCGGAAGTTTGTCGCCTAAACATGAAACAAAACTTTTAATGAATTTTAAAATTTCACAACATTTGAAAAGCACACACACATTCGAATAAGTGCAATAAATTACTAAATTTGTGTAATTAATTTTCTTTGATTTTTCTAAAAATAAATATATATTTTAGAATAAATATAAAACTGTCAACAACAAGTGTGAACGCAATTGATCTCAACTGTCAAATATAGTAAATTAAATATTCACATACTACATAAACAACAACAATACAATGATAAGAAATAATAGAAGTAATCAAAAAACAAAATAAAATAAATTACTAAATTATAACATTAAAGGAAATTCACCGCCATAGAGAAGGACTAGGAATGGTAAATAAATAATAGAAAGACTGCGAATAAATTGAAATAAACAAAAAAAAAAAAAAAAGATGAATTGAATATTTGTCTATTATTTTTATTGAAAATTCAACTTGCAATTGAAACAACTCATGAGTCATTATACTCACTATACTCACGCACATTAGATGTATTTAGAATGATAATAGAATTGAAGTACATACGTATGTACATATTATCTGATTTATTGCTAATGTTGATCGCATGTCGAAGCCCTTTATGAATTAATTTTCATATGTTTATATACACGAGCAATGCAATGCATCATTAAGTAATCTAAACATGTAGCAGCTATGCGTTGTTAAGTCGCTTAAGTCTAATGAGTTAGATGAGTGGAAATTGAAGTGTGTTGAGAATTGGAAAAGCATAACTAGAGACAGTGCTGGAACATATTTTGAATTATAAAAAAAAAATTTTGAAATCTTTATTTTTCATATTACAAATAGCACTCGATCATTCAATTTGGGCTATTCCTTAGAACTACTTATGGAGTTATTTGTCGATTTTGAGACCTGGTTGACTTCATTTTGTAAGGCAAGCCATTAGAGATATGGATTTATATTAATTCCTGGATAGTCATTATATTCTTTCGATTTCGAATGTTTTAAAATCATTTTATATTGGCGCCCTCTTAAGGGATGAAAACAGGCGCTAAGTATATTCGGATAAAATATCGTAATGGTTAAACTAATAGGAGTCAAAGTCATATTTCACCCCCTAGAGGCAATATTACGACCGCTGGAACCGCTAATGGGTTAATTCTTGGTTTCCAGGCGTTTTTAAGTAAATTTTGTATGGGTGCCCCTGTAAGGAAATTGTATAGAAAATAAATTTTCTATACAAAACAGTTGAGTTGTGAAAATAAATTGCGGACCATTTACATATATTAATCCTCTAGTGGTACTACCATTTTGTGCTGGAGGCTTTTTGTATAAAAACTAATATTTTGTAGGACAGCCCAATTACAACGTAATGACAGAGGGTAGGTATGTTTCACAAAAATGTTAGGAAGAAACAAATTTATTATTGCAGTCGGTCACAAATATTAACTCTCTAGAAACGATTGTCGGAAGCCAAGGGAGTGAAATTTATAAAAAAACGACAATTTTGTATGGAAGCCCCTTTAATGAGTGTAGATAAAGGGTAAATAAATTCTAAAGAAATGTTAAAAAAAAAATAAATATATAAATATGTGGCACTTATTAGCCCCGAAGTGTTCTTTGACCGAGCTTCTCTTCCATTGCTGTTGCGACAAAAATGTTGGCGAACAAAAATCTGTTAGGTTCTGTCATACATTTCAACCTTCTCGAGGTGACTTTTGAGCCAATGTGGCGATTTTGATAGATTTTCCTTCGAATTTTAGAACTTTTTTCTCGATGGGGCGCCAGTTATTAATGATCCACCCCCAAAATTTGTTTTCTTACATATTTTTTACGAAAGCTCACAAAATATTGTGGACCTTTGTATTATAATCCAACTCTTAATAAGCTCCGTACCCCATAGCTAACCTACACCAAAAAATCCACAAGAGGTTTTATCGACCACTACTTTATTTTCCCAAACTCTAGG
Organism: Megamerina dolium; assembly: GCA_963854835.1. Lineage (NCBI taxonomy): Eukaryota > Metazoa > Arthropoda > Insecta > Diptera > Megamerinidae > Megamerina > Megamerina dolium. The sequence goes on from OY978528.1 coordinate 20,078,096, forward strand.
AATTCTCATGCAACACTCTGCCACTGTCACCTTCTATATTACCTTGAAATATTATTACAAATGTTTGTACAACTTTTTTGGAAAGAAACTTTCCATAAAAATCCACTTATTTTTGTCAAATCTGTCAAATTTTATGTCAAACCCACATTTTCTTGAGCAAATATACTTGGAAGCATCAGTAGTTCCTGCTTTTGCTATACGAGTTCTGATGGAAAAAAGTCGACCCACCCTAATGCATGCACTATATAACCTTAGTATATGCATAAAAGGCATCTTTTAATTTCATATTGTTTTTCATTACTTACGTACTTGCTTACATTCATTACTGATACCGCTCGTTCACACACTCTATGAATGTGAATCATCACCATTTGATGGCGGTAGACAGCGTGCCACCATCAATATCAAAAAAAAATTATTAACAAAACCTATATACTTGTAGATCGGAATATTCATTCGTACATGCCTTGCGAAACAATTTTGCAGATGAGCAGTCACGTGACGCAACGTGTTAGCGTTGTTTTGCATACTAATTTACGAATGCAATATATGCAATAGGTACTCTCATACTCATACCTATTACTAAATGGATGTAATATGCATGTATGCATGCATACATGCATGGTGAGAAGGTGATGATTAACAAAATCTGATGAGCAAGTTGCAATGAACAATTTACACGAATTATCATCGTCATTGTTGCCGTCATTGCATGTGACTGTTTATAGTTGTTTAAATAGCAATAGATAATATGTATACAATACATAAAAGTTTTTTAATCTTAAATATATTTAAAGTTTATTGACTTTTTGTAAAAAGGAATGTTCATTTGTTCATTACTCATTGCGATTTATGTATATAAACAAGTTCAAGTACTCTTACTCAATTGCATATCCATACGAATATACATATACCTATGTTTATAAACATGTATATGAATCGATTGCAACATTTAACTTAAACTGAATAGTTTCAAGTTTTTAAAACCTTCCGATTTATCAATACGACCATTGAGATGACCATCAAATATATTACCACCATTTGCCTTTGTCACCTTGATGCCCACATAGAATTTTGCCTCTGGCAAATAACTCAGCATCATCTCCTCATTTACACGATATTCACGCAAGGTGTACGTACCCTTACGTATGGGGCATACACGCATAAAATTACCCTGTTTCAATAGATCCTCATAGATGATGCGTAATATCGGCTCGAGTGGACGTTGTTTGAGAAATTTACAAAAATTCACTGTACGATTTATAAATGTTACATTATTTCCATCATTGGCGGACTCAAAAAGAATAGCATAATTCAAATTGATATCATCAACATCCTCTTTGAAAGTCAATGCTACAGTCAATGGTGTACCATCGGTGCCATTATCGATTTGTGCTTTTATATCCAAGATTTCCTGATTCGTCTCATAGGGAAATGACGTGAATATAACTTTGAATGTACGCTGTAAATGAAAAATAGAAAGAAAGAAAAAAAACTAGAAATTAAGAAGTAGTTTCCCCAGGAACTCAGGCAATTGATTATACTATTTAGAAATCCCCTATTTTTTGCGATGTCATAAAAAATAATAATAAATAATAGTCGATGTGAATGGTCGAAAACCGGCAGAAAAATCATTAAAAAATCCCACATATTCCCAAAAGTTGCCCCTAGAGGCATAAAATCTAAGACCGATCCGCATTCATTTATCCTGCCCAATATTTTATCGAAACACACTTACCCCCTCTTTTCATCTCTTAGAGGGGCTCACTTAAAAAAATTTACGATTTTATAAAAATTACTTACACACTTCCCATTTTCCATTTTTTTGTTTTACAAATTTTTATTACACCATGGTTTTTATAGCATCATATTTTGAGACTTGATACCTCCAAATTTTTTTTCAATTTTTAATTTTATTTTCAAAAGCCCATAAACATCATATTTCCATATTTAGTGCTAAAAATATTTCCAAAACTTATGTTTTCGAAAATATATTTTGAAAATTTTTTTAATCAAATTAAATTTTAGAATTTTTTATCCGAAACTTACGGATTTTTAAAACCTAAGCTTTCACTTCATTTTTCTGAAAAACCATTTTAATACTGACTAAGGATTTACCTTTGAGAAAAATGCCGGAGCATTTTTTTTTTATTTTAATAAGAAAATATTTAATTTTTTTATTTATTCCAATGATAATTTAAAATTAATGACCATGTAGTTTCCCAAAACAAAGCCCTGTTCATCAAATGACAAAAAAGATAAAAAAAAACCCCGCGATTTTAATGGGTTTTTCAAGCAAAGTCCAAATCAAGTTTGTTGAGAAATTTCTCGAAACTTTCAAAATAGTCAAATTCAACGCAATTATAACGATCCAATAGAAACGACATAGTGAAAATTTATAAGGAGAAATATTAATTTAAACGACACAGGACGATACTTAAAATCATTTGCTCTGATTAGCCCAAAATTAATAAATAGAAACACGAGCGATATCCTTTGGACATTCCTACTGCATGATCCTTCACATGAAAAAAAATAATAAAATTTGGTGGCACTTATAAGCCCCAAATAGCTCTTTGGTCGAACTTCTCTTCCAGTACTGCTGTGCGTGTTCAATTTTTGGGCAATATTAGAAGACACCTACATATTTAAGCTGGTTCCGAAAGGCAGAACTCTTGTGACATCACTTTTTCTGAGCATTGTTAGGAAGAATTGCCCATTGCTTGACGACAGGTGGGCTCGAAAGAAAAACTTTTTCGATATTAAAGATGTGCTTTAGCCAAGAATTGAACCCACGACCTACGGATCAGAAGGACAACGCACCAACTACGACATTGCTTAGACCAATTCGACGATTTGAAGTCGATTGTAAAGTCTCTCAACAAGACATTGTCGAAAACAATCCAGCAAAGGCACTGAGTTAAAGGCAAAGTTGAGTTGAAAAATCTTAATGTTAGGGCTACAATTTGTTGCAAAGTGCAAAGTAAATATCTGAACATATTAGATGTTAACACATGAAAATCCCTTAGCCTCTAAATAATTTCACGAATATTTTCTGAAGTCACGGATTTCTTTCAATATTTTAAGATAAAAATGTGCTTTCTTTAAAATTGTTCTTTAAATTGTTGAACCATAACTAACATGACTTACCCATCCAAAAGCAAGTGGATATTCGGTCAGAAAAATTATACAAATTGCGAGTTGAAAATTTAGTGGCAACTTCATAGCGACATATATGAAATATAACTGATTAATTTGTAATTCAAATTTTTTGACTTTCAATCGGTCTTCCTTGGCAATGGACATTCAATAATTCATATTAAAATAAATATAGAAATGATATCATTACCAAATCTCAATCGACAACACCATTAGTGTCAGCACCAGAATCATCATCATCATCATCTTCATCATGATGCAAGCTACTCTTGAAAAATGCTACTCATCACTTAATTGGCATTTCAATGCTTCAATGAAGCATTAAATTATAGACAAAAACTCATTAGAAATCATTTAAAATATCATTTCAATTTGGCCAACCATTTTGGTAATCAGTTTCAAGGTTTTCAACTATCCATGTCATAATTAGTTACTACATATTTTGGCTTCTATATAAAAGCCTTTGAATGAATGTTCAGCACAGGCATAGACCATTCTTTTGTCTATGCTCGTACATACAATATAAAGTGCAACAATATTATTCACACGGCTCACAAGAAAAAAAAAACTAGAAATATGGCACGTCTATCCAGCATTTTAATTTTGCAATTAATTTTCATCTTTCAGGCTGCGTTCATTCAAGCCACTGAGGTCAGTATCAAATATTTCACTTCTTCATTGTAATATGAGCATTTGTATTTCTGTGATTCCCTAGAAAGTGATACGTCCGAAATTTAATGATGTTAAACTCTGGAGCGATAACAAACATGTTACACATACGATCACATACGATGCCAATGATCCACATTTGAATTTCACAATTAATGTCTTGGAAGATCTACCAGATGTGGATTTTCATGTTGAAGCACGTCTCACGCAGAAAGCAGATCCAACTTATTCATTTGCCTTCAACTCCACCTTGAATATATGTCGTCTACTACATTGGCGTTCCGAATCGCCGATTGGCACTTTAATACATTCCTATTTGAAAGAGTTTGGTCACATTTTGGAAACATGTCCCATTGTTAAGGTGAGTAAACAAGTCATTTGATTGTCATCGCTTTTACTCTGAATACTTCATTTAAGAAACGATTCATTTGATTATTATTCATTCGCTCGATTCACCATTTGCTTCCATATCGAACCATCTCGTACGTACCTCTCTCTCTCTCTCTCTGTCTCTCTACGCTCTACTCTAGGGTGCTTTTTTCTTTGTATCTCTTTTCTTTGTTTCTTTCTATCCAAATTTAGAGACGTTATAAATTTCATAAACATTTTCATCATCGTAAATTTCAGGGTGAATATTTTATGCATAAATTCTGGTATCCCGAAGATACGGCATCAGCTGTTATACCCGAATTCGATTTCGAAATTAATGCATCGGCTTTTGTAATCGGTGCCGATAAGAAACGTACAATAATCGTTAACGATCACATCTCTGGCGAAGGTGTTGTACATGAAGTTGAAGCTGTCAAACGCGGCGTCTTGGCAATGTTACAAAAATCTGGCTAAATCAGGTGCGGTAATAACGATTTTGTTGTGTGATCATTCTGGGAAATTTTCAAATGCAATAAATGCAAAATATAGTCTTGTATATATATATATGTATATGTGCTACCACATTGTGTTTTATTTCAACAAAAATTTTAGTTTATTGACTGAAGAGAAGAATTTTTGTTTTGAATAAATTTATTATAATATTTTAGTTATTCTTTGAGCCCTGTTTTGGAAATAAGTGCAGCATTCACATTGTTAAGCATTTAAATCTTTCTTTCAACATTAGCGGAAACTTTGCTTCTAACTAAGTCTCGAGGGAAAGCCTAAATCGATTAAGTATTAAGGTCAATTCGAAGTAAAGTCTGTTAGTGATCAAAGGTACAACCATATCCACATGGAGCTTCTAGCTATCTATCTATACCTATCTATACATTGATCCTTCCAAAGAGGACTAAATATCATATATTTGTTTTTTTTTTTTTGGTGTTCACTATCCATCGCTTGCGCTTATATTTTGATTTTTAAAGGAGCCAAGATGCCAACGCTGGAGTGGTATGAATGGATGACGCCATTGAACCAGACACAGTGCCTAGCGTTACTATATTTAATCCTTCCGCCGAAGACTTTGCCATCTTCGTCTTCGTCAGAAGCAGAAGAAATGTCAATTCTTTTCGTCTTCGTCTTCGTCTTCTTGCTTCTTCTTTTAATCTATTTATTCTACTCTTTGAAAGGACAAAAAGTTGACTTCCCAAATTGAAATTGAACTAAATTGATTATTTGATGAGGGCACTAGTTGCCAAAATCTTGATGCCTTGATTGACACCGATCTTCATCTTAGTAGCAGCTTGCGGATAATGATGTTACTAGGCTAGGTCCAGCTGTTGATGATTTTTCACAGAAATCTCTGTGCTAGGAGTGGGTGCCGTAGCTCAGTGGTTAGTGCGTTGGTCTTCTGAACCGTGACATCTTTAGTATCGAAAAATTTTTCTTTCGAACGGTGGTCACCTGCCGGCAAACAATTGACAATTCTTCCAGCAGTAACTCTTTGCCATGAAAAGCTCCTTAAACAACTCTTCTATAACAATGCTCAAACAACTGATGTCACAAGGGTTGCATCAAGGGTTGTTCAAAAATTTTAACACGCACATCGGTCCTGAAAGAGAAGCTCGGTGGAATCACAAAGGGCCCTTCTGGCCTAAGTGGCTGTCCTCTCAGTGAGAGCGCAGCCACAATACCCTAACCTAACCTCTATTCTTGATCCGTAGATGACCTCTACAAAGGGAAATCTCGATGTTTTGCTTTCCGTACGCTGATTTAAAGAAGCATCAGGAGGCATAGTATCACAACGGGCCTGTATGCGTCCCTGTTAGGGGCGGCAGTAAAACCTAACCTAATCTAATAATATATTGGAATTTATTTGGTTGAGTGAGCATTAACTGAGCTCTAGTAGATGACCTCTACAAAGGGAAATCTCGATGTTTTGCTTTCCGTACGCTGATTTAAAGAAGCATCAGGAGGCATAGTACCACAACGGGCCTGTATGCGTCCCTGTTAGGGGCGGCAGTAAAACCTAACCTAATCTAATAATATATTGGAATTTATTTGGTTGAGTGAGCATTAACTGAGCTCCGTCACAACCATAAATTCACTCTGACTTAAAATCTGAGAAATTTTGTATTTTCGAGAGATGAGATAATTTCGGAGCCACTATGTGCTTAGGCCCTAAAAACCTGTTAGATGAATTTAATAGATGTTTTCCTTGAACAACGTTATTTTTAGTCGTATTGGATTTAAGTGGGTGCCGTAGCTCACTGGTTAGTGTGTTGGCCTTCTGTTCTGTAGGTCGTGGGTTCAATCCCCGGCTGAAGCATAACAAATTTTATATCGAACGGTACCCTCCTAATAAAGCTCAGAAAAAGTGACGTCACAAGGGTTCTGCCGTCCGGAAACGGCTTCTATTATTGCCTAAAAATTTAACATGCACAACTATAATGGAAGAGTAGTTCGGCCCTTCGGAGCTTTAAGTGCCACATATTTATTTTATTTTTATTGAATTTAAGACTAACTGCATGTCATTCTCAATCAAGTTACTAGTTGGTTAACGGAAACAACACTGAAGTCCCCTAAAACACTAGTGGTGTACTGCTGGTTTAGGATTTAGGTTTGGAGATGGCCACATTGGAAGATTGCAAATTTGCGAAATGAAACTTTCAATATTCTGCTAATTGAAATTCAATCAAATTTTTTTTTATCATATCTAAACTGCTTATTCTCAAACAATTCTCGAAGAAACAAACAATTATTAAAAAAAAAAAAGAAAGAAACAAAAGAAGTGAGCTTGCAAAATTATCTGTCTTTCATAATAAAATCTCATAAATCATTAGTATTGTGACAAAAATTATATCAATAAGCTTTAGCTGCGAAATGACGAATATGAAACAGATTATATTTTAAAATTCGCAAACTGTCATCTTCAAGTGGCAACAAGTCATCATTGTTGCATATTAAGCAATTTTTTTTTTCTTGCTTCTAATGAATTTATAATTTTTATCCAACCATTCCATCCCATCCCATCCCATCCCATCGCATCACTGTCAACATCAGCATTGCAAATCAGTTAAAATATGTATATAAATTGCAAATTGTATTGCAAATCTAATGCTAAATGATGACATTGATGGATATACGTCTGCCATTGTCTATCGCACACAAATTAACAATATCGCTTATGATTGATACATATATTTATAAAGAGGACTTTTTTTTGCTACTTCTTCCTTTTTTTTCCTCTTTTTTTAACTCATAATCGCATTTTTCAATTATTCAAGACCAGTTTCAGTATTATGTGATAATTTTAAAACTAGCTTTATTATTTTATTGTTTAGTTATTATACGAATATGCGAGTACATAAATGCGGAAGCTTCTATTAATAATGAATTTTTATATTTATTTATTTTTTTCTTAAATATTGTTTATGAGCATTTGTAGTTAAACGTTTATGCAATAATAAAATTTTTTATAATTTTCAATTTTTTATTCACATCTACAAGAAATATTGTAGTATTCATTGTTTATGCAAGAGTTGCAAATGGAATATTTTTAATCATATTCAATTACTTTTGTTTGATTTTAAATATCTAATCAAATACATTAATCATTAAATTTCATTTAATATATATTTGTATTTCGAAATATTTTATAAGGGGCTTTAGATTTGGGCCTTTTTCTAAGCAAAAGTAGAATCATAGAATTTGAAAATTCATATGCAAAATTTCATTTAGGATATATCTTGTCTTCGGAGACTCATATTAAAATATTCCAAGGATTATTTTCTCAGAACATTTTAACCCTCTAACTACTGCATAATGGGTCATTTTTGACCCTTTTTTCTAAAATCCATTAAAAGTCAACATTTGAGAGGAGGTCAAGGGTTAAAGTGTTGCACAAAAATATTCTACAGAAAATTTCATTGAGGGTCATCAAAGACAAATAACTTTTACATGTAAAAAAACAAATTAAGATTTTAATTACTTTATTTTTAAGCATCTATTGCATCGTGTGATAGCTCCATGACACAATTTGAAGGACATTGTCTCGGGAGTGAATCAAATCATTCTCCAATAATAGCATGTGACTTTAATTTAAAGCCCCTTCTACACCACTATGTCACAATTTTGTTTTTTTTTTTACCAGTGGTTTAAAATTTGGCATTTTTTGTCCAAAGTATAATCATAGAATTTGAAAATTCATATGTAAAATTACACTTCGGAAAATTCTTGTCTTCTGTGACTAATATTAAAATTTTCCAAGGATTATTTTCCCTGAACACCTTAACTCTCTAGCTACCACCTGTGTGGGTCATTTTAGACCCTTTTTTTTATATGTTTTAGTGATTTTTCGAAAAACAGGAAAAGATGACCCATACGGCTGGTAGATAAAGGGTTAAAATATTCCAAGGAAATAATCCTTTAATCTCAATTCCAGATAGAACAAAATAGTACTTGAATTTTGGAAAGTAGAAAGGTCTCAATAAATCACGAGAATACTTGGTTTTTGCAACGTTGCAATCTATTTCAATTTTCTACTGAAAACCTATTTGCACTGCAAGAAATCCAATGAATAATTTCTAGATATTTTCCCTTTCTTATTTTCTCCCATTCCACACGTTTCTTACAAATTAAAATCCTTTTTTGACTGTGTAATTAAAATCACCCGAATAGCCGAATTAGCCAACCAACATCAATTAAAAGGGAATTTTATTCATTTTATTCTAAATGCAATAAATCTGCTCAATGGATGGTCAATTAATTATTAGAAATGCAATACAATTTATTCATGATAAAAATAAGATATTCTATGCTGAAATATTGCCAAATGATAATGATGATGATGATGATGAAATTGTTTTCTCAACAATACAAGTAAAATTATAGAATGAAGACAATAAATTGTCGAATTTATTTTAGAGAAAATGAAAAACAATTTAATTATTCTGGCATCGTTCAGACATTGAGCTGCAACTTCCGTCCGCCAATGGGCAAAAGAATTGTCACACAATTAACAAAAGTCCCCAAACATAAGTAGAGGCAAGTGCCAATACAAAAATTAAATGCATTTCATATCTTAAATATTTTTTTTTTTTTTTTGGTTTCATTACTTTTATTTTTATTATCCTTTCAATAGTAGATACTTTTGTTATGATAAACTAACAAACTTGAACATTCAATTTTTCAGCAAAATTTCTTATCCAAACATTTAACCTTAGAAATGTAACTTTTTATAATATATTTTTCTTCTAAAACAAAAAAAAAAAATAAAAAAAAAATGTTTTATTGATTTTCAAATCGAAAGAAAATTACTTTAAAAATCCCATATAAAATATTTGTTACAAAATTGTTATATCTAATCGTACGTAGTAGATATCTAGCAGACGAACAATAGTAGCCTATTTGCTAAAGACAAATTTTCAATTCTATTTTATTTTTTCGAATGTTCATGGAATAAAAAAATAAAACGAACAAAAAATGACAATGGCTACTTCAAACCATTACACACATATACTTATCCAGGATATTCATTTGCACTCTACCATAGAGTAATATCTGAACGTACGCCAGTATGTGTATGTCTTTATGCCTCACAACCCTTTGTTTGAGTCAATGTGATTCACTTTGACATTCCCTGATGGCGGGTTAAGTTGTAAATCTTGAAAAATTGCCTCACACATGCACGCACCCAGAGCCATTTATAGACGACCCATTCATACATTCATACACATTATTCATCAATAGCTCTCTGCATATGGAATTTAGACAAGAAGTAAGCAAAAACTATTCTATAAACTATTAGACACTGTAAATAAAATCTCTATTGATGAAGATTTTTTCAATTTAATTCAAGCAACTTCTATCGACTGACAATACTCAGTTCCTATCCGAGTTTTGTCACAAAACCAAATAAAACGATAAATATTTTCATAGCTTTTTAGAAATTGCCTTTATAACAGTAAAAAGTATAACCGACCCTACATGAGTAGCTACAAATTTTTTCTTCCAGTGTAGATATTATCAAGCAACATATTGCCAACTTCGACTAGGAATAACACATAGTCAAATCTGTTCATTTAACCAATAAATCCTTTACAGCAGCTTATTTTCCTCATAGTCATTGTCGACCTCATCATCGTCGTTATTTTTGTGTATTTTATTTTTTTTTTTCGAAGTCCGCAGGTTGGCTTTGCCATTCTATAGGTCTGTCCGACTGACTGGGTTGGCTAACTGACTGACAATAAATTGTTTTCACACGTTTCTTGCCAGTTTGCTTATGCACTGCATTTTTTGTTGTGCGACTATACCCAATTTATAAATATATATATTTTTTTTTCTACTTTACTTTTCATTTTACACAATACTATTTGCATTAGTTACATTATTTACTATGCATTTTTTTGCACATACTTCTTTCATATGTGTTGCATGAATGTTAAATATATGAGTTGTACATACGCTGAATAACTTTTAAAACGATATGGGATTTTTTTTTCATACCACTAATTTTTTCTTCTTCTCTTTCTCTCTCTCTCTCTTTCTGTATGTCTTTCTTTTTGGTTTTCCTCTGTTTGGTTACAAAGTTGACATTTCGATTTAGTTTTGAATAAATACTTGTATGTTTAATGGTGTTGTTATTGGCTAGTAAGTAATGGTAATGGTATTCAATTCAAAATTCTATAGCAATTGGTCCAACATGCTCTACTCCATAGTGCATTCAATATTGTTGTTGTATAATATAGTCCTAAGGTACGATGATCAAACATGATCCAACTAGAGCCAATACAGGTCCAACTTAAACTTGAATCGGTATTCGAATATGTTATGGCAATGATTGAACGTTATCAAACTGAAATTAATTCATATCCATTTCAATAACAATAACTCGTACGTAACTACATTTATCCTGTACAAATATAACAATATTGGTATTGGCTATGGCAGCATATGCGATGTGATATGTTCGATCTTGGAGAACTCGAATTTGAGAGAGATTTCCACGGTTGATCACGTTCGATTAAATCTATTCTGTGTACAAATCAACGATGTTGCTAGGTAAATGTGTAATTATATTTTATTATACATACGACATAATGGGTTGCACATAGTCAATGGCCTCATCAAATTTCATCGAACTTGAGCTAATTTAATTTCAGCTCAATTCCAAAACATGCAAATACAATCACATTCTTTTAATCAAAAGAATTTCTTGCAACTAAGTGGTTGAGATTGATCAAACTTGATCGAACTTGATACAAATTAAAGTTACCTCTAGAGTATGCAAATATAATCACATTGATGTTGAACAAACTTTATCTAATTTAAACCATGTCGGGTTGAACTCGATTATACATTATTTTAATCCAAATAATATGTTGCAACTACTTAAACGGTAGATTCATCAAATTTTGATCGAACATGAGCCAATTCGAGTTCAACTAAACTACAGAAAATAACACATATTACAAAGAGTCGATAAAAATGATGTAATATTCATAATTAAATTTGAACTAATTATAGTCCAATACACATCGAACGTACATCGAACGTGTTACAAATTATATGTGAGTTATTCGAAACTCTACAAACTTCAACCAATTGTAATGCAATTCAGTAATAACACATCGAACGTGTTGCAACTACTCCACGGAATGATCGAACCTTATCCAACCTCAAGTAATTATGTGTATATAAGTTAATGACATTGTTATAAAAAAAAGTAATCATATTTTTTATGAAATATAATATGTTGCAAGTAATCGATAGATTAATAAAACTTGCTCAAACTTTATCAAGTTGTGAACCAATGATAGAACATCGAACTGCCTTACTATATCTTTACATTCATACATTCTATGGGTCTTGCTTTCATTCATTGACTCTGGAATGAAGGCAAGACTTTTGTCTCTGGAATAGCCACACATCTGATAAACACCAACAGGCAACATGTAGCAATACAATACATTTAACAATGAAGAATGCTTTCTCAGTATGAACAAGTATAATATTTTTGTTTCTCTCACTGTCTAGAACCCTCTCTTTGTTCTACTCTTACTCTCTCGCTCTTTCTTTCCTTTACATAGTGCCCTTCAAATGGTGTTACAAGTAAATTATCAAGATTTTTCAATGCATAGTTTTAGTTTTAGTAGAAATAAATAAATGTATTCACTCAAACAATAACAACAAGGATAACAATAAGGACAACATTTTCTATATATATATATTCTATATATTATGTGGCAAGTATAGTATACCAGTATTGTGTACTATATCTTTGATATATGTATTTTATTTCATATAAATCACTCGGAAGACTTTATTGTTTTTGAAAATAGCATTTTATTTATTGAATTAAAATGTGAAACAAGAAGACAAGTCTATTAAAATAGTATGTAGTAGTTTTGGTTGATGTCCTTTTTGTTTCTCTTTCTCAATATTTTCAATTTTAGTCATACATTTACTTACGATTTGTATTTACATATCTGTAAATAAATCTTTATTTGTAATTGTAAGTTGATCAAAGAAGCATTGAAATCACATATGTTTTATCCATCATACACATTCATTATCCTTAAATGTTTGCTGATGAAAGAATAAAAAAAAACAGTATATTTATTTTATTGCATACTTTTTGGCAATAAACCTCTAAGTATGATATATACATACATAGAATAATTTTGAGATTCACAAATCAGAGTATGCATATGATTTCTTCTATGTTTATTTTCAATTAAGGATTATGGCGATGTTTATATTATGATTATGAGTGAATATGAATGTGTACTAGATAAAATTATTGACGAGTTCTATACAGCATTCATATTATATGATAGATGGAGGTATATGCGTATTTATATTGTATATGAGAGAAAATGAAAGTACAATTTTATGTACGTACATCCAAGGTAAATCAGTTAAAGTGAAATCATTCAAAAAAATCATAATCGTTTAGATATTTTCAATCAGTTTCAGTGGCTTCACTTCTCATTACTCTCGCTCAGAATGAATCTTTGAAGGGAATAACTATGTTTCATCGTTCATCTTTAGTGTGAAATTTGGATGAAACAGAAATGAAAGGTATTCTTCGAATACGAACTTTGAATCCAAATAGCTCAAATTTCTAAATTATGTAAAATATCATGATCACTCCTCGCAAGAAAAAACACCATTTTGCCATCATCGATGTAGCCAGTATGTGAGGGTCAAAGAGATCTCCGTGCCTATAAATGTCACATATTTATTTACTATTTATTATAATTAAATGAAATGCTTTTTGTATCTACACAAAAAGTCTTCCGTTGGACATATCTCAGTTCATCACTAATTGAAATTATAAAATAATATCCAAAATTTAAATGTGTTTAACGCTAATCCTGCTTATATCTCGATATGATAGTTGAATGAATATGCATATCTAGTTGGCTTCCATAGGCTTTTAAGAAGCGAGGCTTCACCCCTAGTGTCGTTGTGCCTGTTAAATTGTGCTTGTTAAAACTCTCTCTCTCTCTCTCTCACCCTCAGCGCAAAATTTGCTTACCTTCTTACATGCTGACTTTCGCTATCGATTCTAATCTATTTTAGATGAATGTAGAATGCATCACCATGGGTATCTGTCCTTAGAGGTCTGGAGTTAGTCAAACATCATAAACGCTAATGGATTTTTCTACCGGATGTTGCGACTTCTTCTTTGTCGTCGGCCACCAACGGGTTCCGAACGTAATATTTTTTTTTATTGAAGCGTGTACTTCCATTCGCTTGATAGAACCGATCCTGTGCAACCGCGATAGTTTGATGCGCTCATTACACTGAACCTCGTGCTAGCAAGAACGCATCAATAAAACGGTTTATCGGTTTAGCGTTTCCAATGCTAAACCGCTAAATGTTTCTAACTCATTCCAAATGGTGCCAGCAGAAAAACACTACGTAAATAATGTGACTGCTTATATCTCGATTTGATATTTGAATGAATATGAATGAATATGAATATATCTAGTTGGCTCCTAGAGGCTTTGTAGAGGCCTTTCGCGAAGCTCCGCCTCTAGTGTCGTTGTGCCTGTTAAATTTTGATAATATTGAGAGGTACGTCAATTTCGATGAGCTTTGTCGTAGAGCTCTTTCAGAAAGCTTTTCGTGACAGATAGTTACTGTCTCGGAAGAAGTACCCATTGCATTAAGACAGGTCAGCAGTTTGTGTTTAAAACTTAGGATATTAGGTAATATGACGCTAAAGTATTATAGAAATTCGCTTTTAGTGGCAGATTTTTACTCTCTTGCAAGAATTACCATTTGTTTTAGGAGAGGTAAATAAACTGTGGTTAAAAGTTAGGGCATTCGGCAACATGGCACAAGAGTATGATAGAAATTCGCTACGCAGTTGGACTTACTAGGCAAGCCATATAATCTTCTTTTTGATTGAGTTTGCCATCAACAAGATATGTTGGAGTTAATATGCAGAGTATTTCGCGACTCGTATCTATCTTTGCTGGCAACAGTTCAAAATTTTATACGCCACAAGTCCAAAACCAGAGTCTCCTCAGAGTCTCATTTGTCTGTCAAAATATTTTATTCAGGCAATTGTTGTGGATGCCGTGGCTCAGTAGTTAGTGTGTTGGCCTTCTGATCTGTGGGTCGTCGTTCAATCCCCGGCGCATGCATAACAAATTTAATATCGAAAAAAAAAGATTTTTCTTTCGAACGGTACCCACCTGTCGGCAAGCAATTGGTAATTCTTCTGACAGTAACAACTTGCCATGAAAAAGCTGCTAAAAGAACTCTGTGACAAAGCTCAGAAAAAGTGATGTCGCAACGGTTCTACCGTTCGGAACCGTCTAAAATAAGTAGGTCCCTTTTAATACTGTCCAAAATTTAACACGCACAACAGTAATTGAAGAGAAGCTCGGCCAATGAGCCCTTTGGGGCTTTAAGTGCCACATATTTATTTTTTTAATTGTTCCTTCAATGGCAGATTCCGGCGAAATGAAGCTCTCAGTAAATGGCGCTGCCTAAGCTTTTAGCACTTAAGTTGAGTTGGCTTTGAAATTTAACTTGAATTCAAGCTCGAACGATGAAAGGGAAAGCTTCGGATAACTTAATGGGTTGGCACGCCTTTGCTAGAAATGCAGATATGTTTACTCAAGACAAGAAGAAATCAAATCAAAATCATCTTTCTCAAAGCAAATGTCCGGCCCTGGCCAAACTACGCCCCAAACACTTTCAGCTGAGTTTCCCAACACCAATTTCAATCATCAAAAGTTCGACAAAATCAATTCTATCCTTCATTAAAAAGGTAGAGGAGATTCTAGTGTCGTAAACGGGCTTGGGTACAAAAGATCTCGTTTGGACGCAGTGCCCGTAACACTTGTGGTTGGCCCCCAGAGGTATTATATCCTCTAACAGACCTTGGTCTGGTTTCGCGTGTCCACTTGATGAACATGGATTATGTCCTTTTTCCAACGTCACGCTCTCTTTTGATTTCTCAATGCAAGCTCATCAATATTGTTGGCTGCTGTAGATATTAGATACTTCTTCTTTAGGTAACCATTCCATATCGAAAATTTGAAAAGAATTCATCAAGAATTTATAGAAATATTCCCTAAAATATTTCTTTATAATTTGTACCCCCAAACTTCAATGTTTAATATATTAAGAAATCACATTAAAAGAACATAAAATATTGCTTCAAGTTGCTAATAAATATTTCTTTGCATATTTTATTTTTATTTTTTTATACACTTAATAAATCTTGTAGCAATTGTCGATTATAATAGTTGCAATATGTACAGTGGCTCCCAGCTTATTTCGTACAGTGACAGTTTAAAAATTGCTGCAGTCGTAATTCCTAATATAGCAAAAATTTGAACAAAATATAAATGCCATTTTAGAAAGGAAGGTTTGTTTTTTATTTTCCAAAATTTACTTTTTCAAAATTTTAGTGTTTGACACTATAAAAAAATAAAATAAGAAAAAAATAGGAAAATTCATGTCACAGCTTATTTCGTACACCCTCTTTAAGTTCAAACTAAAAACAAAGTAAGTTGATTTTAATATTTAGTTGACATCCCTTAGCGTTAATGACAGCCTGGAGTCTATTTGGCATTGAATCCACCAATTTTTGAGTGATGTCTGGTGTGATTTTTTTCCATTCTTCCATCAGTACCTTCTTTAGGTCTTGCTTATTAGAAATCTTGTGTGTTCTTATTTTATTGTCCAAAATAGACCAAAGATTTTCAATCACATTCATGTCAGGTGACTGTGGTGGTGGAGACATCAAGTGTGGGCAGTTCCAAATAAGCCAAGATTGCACAATCCCAGATTTATGTTTTGGGTCATTATCTTGGTAGTACCGAAATTCTTCCCGCAAATCCAGTTTGTCTGCACTTTGAAGTAAATTGTTTTTCAGAATCTCGAGGTACTTCATTTTGTCCATTGTTTCCTCAATAAAAACCAATTCACCTACTCCGGCTGCTGACATACAGGCCCAAACCATCACGCTACCGCCACCATGCTTCACTGTGGGCTTAAGGTTCTCCTTGTTTAGCTCGGTATTCGCTTTACGCCAAACATATGACATTCCGTCCGAGCCAAAAATATTAAACTTAGACTCATCCGCGAAAATAACGGTATTTCAGAACGCAGGAGTATTAATAATATGCTCTTTGGCGAAGTCAAGTCGGCGTTGTATATTCATTTTCGAAATGAATGGTTTCTTTCGGGCTACTCGACCGTTCAAGTCATGATTGCGCAGCACACGTCGGACAGTTTCAGCACTGGATGATTTCCTATTTCACGCTGAACCTCTGCAGCCAACTTCGGAGCGGATAACTTTGGATTTTTCTTAATTTTTCGTACAATATAACGCTCGTCTGATGCGTTGAAAATCTTATTAGGTGCTTCTCTGCCCTTGTTCTCCAACCGATTTTCGCGAACGAAGCGTTGAATGATGTATTGGACAGTTGAGGCACTTAAATTTGTCATTTCAGCAATTTTTTGCACACTCTGACCTTTCCTAAAATGGTTAATTACCAGTTTACGCTGTTCCATCGTTGTACGATGACCCATAAAGCTAAATGTTTAATTTACAGCACTTTAACTATTTAAAATAATAATAATAAAAATTGTTATAATAGTTAAAAAGGTCCAAAAACTCATACAATTCAAAAAAACTTTGTAACTGCGCGGCAGAATGAAACTTACCTACATTGAAGTTTGTGTACGAAATAAGATGTGAGCTGAAAATCAGCTGATCAATAGTTTTTCTCTCTTGCATGACAAAAAGAACAATTTTTGGGGTTCCCCGTTTTCTTATTAGGTTTACTAAACACATACATAGACATCTACATTCAAAACTTATTGATAAGTTTTTTAGTTTCGATGTTACAGCCATGTACATAAAAATATATACACTGTACGAAATAAGCTGTGAGCCACTGTATATTCCTCTGCTCGTGGGGCTATGTGCACATTTATCACAATTGCATCGTGGCAGCCCACATTACCACCACAACAAAAAAAAAAGAAGAACGAACCATTTAAGGATGTTTAGCTCCTCATTCTAACTCTCTCTCTCCATTTTTGCTTTTTGGGAAACAAGCCAAATAGCAATATGGAAACAGTATATGCCATGAGTATGAAAATATTGTCAACGTCTTCATTATCATTGTCGTTATCGTTCTCTGCATCATCATTATGTACATACATAGATATTTTGTTGGCATCCGTTGAAAATTCAATTCAATATCAATTTTTCAATTGTATAGCCACAAGGAAACAATTTTGAATTTTTGAAGGAAATGCTCAAGAAGAAAATATAAACGAATGATGGCAGTCAACCAACCAATGATGAATATTGTGCAAAAGAGTTGCAGGAGGGGAAGGTAGTGGCTTAGAAATAGTACACGCGCCAAAGGATATCACAAGTTCTTACGAAGGTTATCTTTCATTTTTCTCTTAATTTTTTTTATTTTTTTCTTATTTCAAATACAAATTGGCGGTTGGCAATGATTCACTATGAATATTGTGCATTTGTGAAAATTTTTTGACTAAAGTGTATGATGGTGATGGATGAATATAAGCAAGTACCTCTTCTTTAAACTGGTATGCATGATGATAAAGAGACAAAAATATTTATGCATAGATCAAAGATCAAAATGAATATTTTATTTGATTTCTCTCGCATACAAGAAAAGTATTTTAGCAATCGTATTCGTAAGAAATATAATAGTCCTTAGAGATTTATATATTTTATTTATTTTCATACTACACATACGTACTCGTAGGAGGTATATACCTGTAGCTTTTTTATAGAAGAGTAAATGATGATTTATGCATATTATGTAATGAAGTGCCTTCAAGGATATATTTTAGTATGTATTTATGATGTGATTTCTGATACCAAATCGTTTAAATTTATATATTTATTTTTTAATTCGCCTTAAAGTATGCTGCTGTAACTGAAAAAGACTGAAAATATATATAAAGAAATAAATCTTTTTATATATATATATATAATTTTCCAACAACTAGACATATATTAATACCTTAAGATTTATATAGATAAAATATATAGAAAATGCTTCTATTTGATTTGTCGTACTAGCTTTCTCACCCCCCTCTCTCCCACTCTTTTTGTCTCTATCTTATACTTAATACTCTTCCTTTCAAATTGCAATGCAATTTCAATCCTCTTTTTTTTTTTTTTTTTTTTTTTTTTTTTGTATATGACTTAAGCCAAAGTAAAGCTTACAATTGCATTTCTAAATCAATTGTTACATTATCCTTAAGCATTCTAGGTTTATACTGAATGTATGACCACATACTTATGTGATGGATGCCCAATGCACAATTATGTTAGGAACCATCTAACACACTTCGAATGAGTGTATTACGGGTGTTCTATTCCGAAATTAGTATACGACATGTCACTTTTTGTTTCTCCTTTATCACTCTCAATTGGAGCATAGGGCCTCCACAAGGCTTCTTGATTCGATACTGGGCAGTTGTTCTAGCGACATCCCATGGGATGTTGACATTAGCTAGTTCCCGCAGGGTAGACCTTCTCCAAGTGTTGTTTGGCAGCTCGCGGCTTCTGCACCCTTGTGAGTTCCATTCAAGCGACATTCTCGTGATGTTTTCTGACTGCTTTCTTAGCTTATGGCTAATCCAGCGCCACTTTCTACGCCTAATCTGGCTTTTTAGGTATATGTTCCTCGTTCGTTAGGCGCCATAGACCCTCGTTGGAGATAGTGTTAGGCCAGAATATTCTACATATGATCCTCAAACACTTATTGACGAAAGCTTGAAGTCTCTGCGTGATGGAGTTCGAGATCAGCCATGTTTCGCTTCCGTACAGTAGCGTCGATTTAACACATACGGAGAATATTCATGCATCTGAAGATTTGGGAATTTGCCCATACTGATTTTAGCCTGCCAAATGCTGCCTTTGTTCCGCTCAACCTACAGTTAGCATCCGCTTCAGCACCTCCATCTGTTAATATTGTGCAACCGAGATAGCAGAAGCTTTCGACGAAATCAATCGCATAGCCGTCAATCATTATATGGATTGTATTGGAGTGACTGATTCTCATGGCTTTAGTTTTTGCAATATTTATCTCTAGTCCGTTGGTGCATGCCAACGCGAATAACTTGTTCACCTTCGCTTGCATATTGGAGAATTTGTGCGAGAGGAGACAAATGCCATCGGCAAAGTCCAAGTCCTCAAGTTGCCGTGTGAGATTCCACGTAATGCTAGTTCTCTTGTGCTGTGTGAGGCTGTTCATGATGTCATCCAGCATAATGGCGAAGAGAAGCCACCGTTGGTGGTGAACGAATTACTGATGCTGCCGCTGTGAATAACCGCCAGTTTGAAATTCTCGTAGAGCCCTATTATGAGGCGGATTAACTTCAGGGGGACTCCTTTTCTACTCAAAGCCATCCAGATGAAGTTTCGCTTAAATGTGTCGAATGCCGAATGAATGAGTCGACGAACAGCATGTATAATGGGTAGCGCCATTCTATCGATTGCTTGACGATTATATGAAGTGTGTTTGCTTGGTCAATACAACTACGTTTCGGGCGAAATCCAGCCTGTTTGTCCCTTAGAGTGTTCTCTACGCACTGGAGCCTATTCTGTATAAGTGCAACATGACATAGGTCCGAAGAATTGATGTTGCAATTTGAATTTCGTAATTTTTTTGTTGGTACGAAAGTCCCTTCTAATATTTCTCAAATTTAGAATATAGAAGTAGATTTGAGAAGGAGTTTGAATAAAGCACTTGAAAGCTTTTGACGTACAAAACATGCAATATATCAGCACACAACTAATGTACGAACTTCAAACATGTTGTAAGTCATTCATGATATGATCAAACATAATGAAATTTGGAGGAACACTGGGATTTCGCTATTTTTTTTTTGTAGTAAGTACGTCCCTTCTGATATTGCCCAAATTTCGAATGTACAAAAATATTTGAGAAGGAGTTTGGATAAAGCACGAACTTCGAACATATTGTATTTATCGATGGAGTGATCGAACATGATCATACTTGGACGAACACAACATTGCATTGTAAGTGTACACGAATTCTCACTATTATATATAAAGTGAGTAGGTACTTAATTCACTAGTCATGGTTACATAGGGAACTATTAGACCTCTTAGTGTTTACATTATCCAATATGTAGCATACTGGGTATACAGATATATTTAGCTACTTGTGGGTATGTGGTTGCCTGTATACCTGTATACATTTTGATCCAAAAAAAAATAAATAAATAGCAACATTGCTTGGGATCAAATGTGAAAAAGCATATTGTATTCACTATATACAAATTTGTTGTTGCAAAGGACAGCCAACCAACAACAACAACAACAACAATAACAATATATTAAATTTCTTCAATAAGTTGTAACTTTGATCTTAAGGCTCTATCTTCTCGATTGTATTGTAAATGTATGTATTTACTCGTCAATAGCTTTGCCAATGCCATTGCAAAACGGGTCAAATGAAGTTGAAAAAAACAAGACACCAAAACAACAACAACAACAACAAGAACAATGAAATGGTAAATTTGATTTGAACAAGAATACGAAAATAAAAAAATAAAAATACATAAAAAGACCAAGAGGAGAGGGAGAGAAACACAAAATAGACTTACAAGTTGAGAAAATTTGAAAAAAAAGCAAAATGAACATGACAATGGATTAAGTAATGTCCTTGTTGTTGTTTTTTTTTTCTTAATGTATTATTTATCCTTCGTATAAGTACTTTTGCCATTTTTATATTTATAGATTTTGTCTCACATGATTTACTTAAAGTGTTGTATGGTAAATTGTTATTTTGACCATCATGTCGATGAGTTGTGAATAATTTAGTATACGAGTATTAGAGCTTTTATTTATTTCGTTATTAGCTAAATGATCAATAAAAAAATTATTTGATGTCAAAGGGTCATAATTTGGTGGTATTTTGAATCATTGAAAGGTATGAAAAAAACCACTTTGGTTCTGGCTATCTGAGAAGTGGATCTTAAAGATGGTTGACACGTACGCTATTGCTAAACTTTTTGCTCCTTAAGAAATTTTAATCAGATATAATGAGAGATTATGAATAGAATATAGAAAATTTGGCAATAATGACGAAAATCTAATTTCATATATTTTTTTTTTAACATTACTGCCCAAATATTTCCAAAAATATCTAGAAATTGTCAATAATTGCAACTTTTTATTCGACCTGAATTCGTGTAGTCAATTCTTCTCTGGAATAATGTCGAAAAATGTTTGCAATAATGTCGAAATTTTTTAATATGGTAAATTTCGCATCCTGTTTTTTGTTGGAGTGCCGCGACAGAAGTAAACTGTATGACTGACTCCCATTCAGTTTTCTTCTTCAACATTTCCTCTGAAGACGCTTAACATCTATTGTCATTCCTTAAGGCTACTCCAATACAAAATCGTCTCTAGAACGGTGTAATGTACAACAACACCAAAATCCCACCCTCGTTTCAGTTTTGCCTCCCCAACACTTCCTTCAAACTTACTTACCTTCTATTTTCACCCTATAAAGGATAACTTTCCCTTACAAAATGACTGAAAAAACGTATGAAAATCGAAAATAGCTGCCTAGTAATTGCCCCTAGAGCAGTAAAGTGTACCACAGACCCCTCCTCAGTATTTTCTACGAAAATACTTTCTTCACATCATCACTTTTGAGGGGGCTCCCTACAAAATTGATACGTTTTTAAAGGGTATCAAAATAAAAAAGTTAGCAACTCCAAATCAGGAATTTCTTTATGCTTACTTAAAAAGAAATGGTCTAAATGATCAAAATTTTACATTCTTCTCCAAGAAATTCCACCCAAAAAAACACGCCTCGCCTTAACATATATCCAAATATTTTCCTTGAACCCATTTGTCCGTACTGAACTTTCATTACTCCTTTGACGTATTATAATCGAATCTCAAATCTAACCACATACACTCTTATTTCGACATTATTTCAATTTTTTTTAATAATGTCGAAAAAAATTATAAATCTTTCCCAAAAAGCTTAAAAGCTACAAAAAAATATATGCTCGTTTCTGTCTTGAAAGACTAGAAAGATTTTACAAAATAAGCACGCATGAAATAATGTCGAAAATTTTTGGAATTATGTCTATGTCGAAATTATTTTAAAATATTTTCGACATTAATTCATTCGACCTTATTCATTATCGCTTCATGAAAACTTTCAAGCTGTCCAAAGCAAAAATCATTCGAAATTATTTTAAAATATTTTCGACATTAATTCATTCGACCTTATTCATTATCGCTTCATGAAAACTTTCAAGCTTTCCAAAGCAAAATCGGTTAAAGCTTTTTTGAAGCTTTTCAATTTTTGCGAAAACTTTGGCATTTTATCAACAGAGAACTGAAATAATGCCGATTAAAAAATAGCCAACCTTCCAACGATTTAAGCTTGTTTGAAATAATTTTTAGAATTTTATTAAGAAGTGGGAGGGTGAGGGTGAGATCCGGAAAGTACGCCAGATGTACCAAAATTTCTGAAATCCTAAGAGAATAATATGACATGGGGTTTTCATTAGAAATATGTTCATTATATGGCTTCTTAATTCCAAATTTTTTTTTTTTTTTTGGATTATGATTTTCCATAAATGAGAAAATATTCTAAAAATATTCTACAATAAAATTTTTGTTTAAATTTAACTGAAATTGAAATTGTCAAATTACAATACAAATAAAAAGTTTAAAAAAATCAAAAATCTTAAAGCAAAAGCAACGCATCGTCGTCCTAATCACATTTAATGCAAAAAATCCATTATGTATTACGCCTAAAAGTAAGCTGCATTTTATACGCTTCAAATACTCAAATTTTCAACATTTTTTTTTTGGCAAAAAGTGAAAAAGCCTCAAACATATAAGTACCGTTATGTTTATGTTCAGCTAAAACGATAAGGCTTCAGATAAAAAAAAAAACAACAATAACAACAACGTATAGTAAGAAGTCGATGCATGAAACCATAGCGAAAGTTATTCGTTGTGCAACAAAATCGAAGGCTGTACATGCGAGTTAGTGTGAGAGGAAAAACTTTTGAGCTGTTGCTGAGGCAGCACAAATTTGTCGACATTTTGTTCGAAAATAAATTGTTGTTGTTATTGTTGTTATTTTTATTTCTTTATTCGCATTAATATTTAAATCAAAACAAAATTTACAAATAATTTTAGTGACGACAAAACTTGGGGAAAGAAACTTGAAGAGCGGAAGGATTGATCTTTTTTTTTAGGAAAATTTTAAATATTTACTTAGTCTTTTTTAGTTTCTTTTTCAATTTGATAACACATTTTAATCCATATAATATTTATAATTCTTAAAGAAAATTCACATCACATAGTTTTAGGCGCATAAAGCATACTTGCATATTTGCTCTTTTTATATATGTTGGTTGCCACATATTAGTCAGTCATGCAAATGATGCTTTGCACGATTTCCTTGTATATATGCTATATATATATATATATAACTACTTGTATGTGCCACGTATCCTTGTTAACTGCCGTTAAATGCTTAAATGAATTTGTTAGTTTGCGAAAAAGTTTTTGAGAATGTATGGTAGTTACATGGATATATATAACATGTGAAAAGGTATAGAGTGCTGAATGCATCTACGTATGTACCTAAAAGTTTTTGCATTCAAACAACATATGTCTGTACACTGTACTCATACTGAAAAACACACGTGTAAGCATGTCTTTTTGCTGCTACTGCTGCTTCTATTCATATATGTTTGAAGAACTTTTGCAATTATTTGAATTGATGCGAAATCCTTTTACAAAAGTCTCTGACATTTCTTCTATGCATATACTCACAAATATTTATATATACATGTATGTGTGATATGTAGTAAACCCTACACCAAAATGTGTAACAATTCGTCCAAATTCTACAGTTGCGACGTGTCATTTGTGCTATCAAATAAATGTTTATGAAATTCTCTTGAAAAAAAATGTTTTTCTCGAGCAACATTACTCTGTGATTTTTGTTCACCTCAAGTACTCATTTGATTAGCCAACATACCGCCATACAATGAGAACATCAAGTATGCTGGAACTGCATACTTTTTGTTCTGATCGAACGTGATCAAACTTGATCGAACCAACCTGAACTGCTACTAAGTTCAACGACATTTCATTAGCCACCATGCCACCATACAACAAGAATATCAAATGTGTGTTGGGACAACTTTTTGTAATGATCGAACCTGATCAAACTTGATCGAATATAATGCAATCAAACAACATGGCAATTCAATTAGAATACTCTTGCTTCCAACTATAATTACATATAGGAATTGATTGGATGATACTAATTGAATAAAGAAATTGCTCCTTAGTATGACTACTTGGCCTAGTGTTTGGAGTACTCTCCTTTAATTTGGAATAACTTGGTAAGCACATAGGCACATGTACTATATCTTATAACTGAAAGTATTACTATTGAATATGTAATGGATCTTGTGCCATAAATTTATATGCTATTGTGTATAAAATAATTTCAATATTTTTTCTAATCTTTCTTTTTTTTTTGTTTTGTCTTCCACTCTACTTTTTCCTTTGGAGATAATTTTCAAAGTAAATTCATAATCTTTTATAAGAAAAATAATAATAAAAATATCTAGTAATTTAGTAAATATTTAGCAATGTTATTTAAGTTATGGTATATCCAAAACATACAAGATAAACCAGAACATGATAACATGGTTTACGGACAATGCCTTAACTGAAGAAGGGGCCGGAGGAAACGAGGAGGAAACGAGTTAGCAGTCTAAGGCTAACTTGCCAGGAAGAGTGCGGCAACACCCTTTGTAGACCCAGAACCCTTCTGTACTCTGAGTAAGAGAGCGTTGTTCATGCGCATTAAGAAAAAAATAATAAACAGAAAGACAATCATACTCGAAAAATCTAACGGATTGGTCCCATTCCAAGTCACTTTTAGATCCGAACAACCTAAAACGACTTGAGGAATATATTAATATACATAAAAATAATCTAAGAACCATTACGAGAACACTCACAGGATACTGTAGGTTCAATTGTCATCTTAAGAAACTGGGAATCTTTTCAGATGAAACCTGCCGACCCTGCAAGGAGGAGAATAGGACATATGTTGTGAATGTGCCCAGCACCAAAACGCACAAGAAAGAAAAATCTCGGAAATTTTTTAATACCCGAAAATCTGTTCAAATCCAATAAGGCAGGATCTATATTAAACTTCCTGATGGGTGCTGGATTTAGAGACATAGTCTAAGTCTACTTCAGGGTACACAATAGACCTAAGGTCATAGTGCAATGCAACCCTTTAATAATAATACTAATATTTATTGCTATAAGAATGTAGGTAGGTAGGTATAGTAGGTCCATTCTAATATTGTCCAAAATTTAAAGACGCACAACAGTAATGGAAGAGAAGCTCGGCCAATGAGCCCTTTGGGGCTTTAAGTGCCACATATTTTTTTTATAAGAATGTTGCAATAATAATGACAATTTTGCACAAGAAATATATATTATCTGAAAGACTCAGGCAGGTCGCATTTCATCCCTTTTCTCAGAAAAACAATGAGATTGAATCATTAATTACAATAGCTACAATCGCCCCGAGAGAGAGCCTCTAAGTTTCTCCTGAACTTAGAGTTAGAGACAAAGACACTAATGCTGCAACTAGCCACCGACGTAGCGTACGTACGTACCGCCCGTACGTAAGAGCAAAAATTTGTCAAAAGTTATGCCCGTAGCAGAGACGGAGAAATCGACTATTCTTTCTTGTATACATACATAACAATGTTGCCATGTAACACTGTGCGTGCATTCTTTTAATCAAACTTACCATTTTCATGATCAAATTTCATAATATATATGTTAGAAACTAAAAAAAAATTAATATACGTGATTAATTAAAAAAAAAACCTAAACTTTTTTAGTTAATTTTTTATTCATTTATAAAAGTCTAAGCTGGTAACCCTGTAAACATATAGAGCGATCAGCTGATACGTTTTACGTTAAAAATCTAATTGCTGTTGATTCTCTCCGCTACGAGCAACGTCTACGTCACCGTCATACGGTGGTGAGTTTTCGTTAACACGACGTTCCCATAAAATAGGTCGTGTCAGCTGACACGTTCTACGTTTTTACGTCGGTGGCTAGTTGCAGCATAAGTTAATAGACCATTGTGACAAAGCTTTAAAGCGGAAGAGCTAGAAGGGCAATATAAATAGAATGGTAGATATAAAAAATAGAGAAAGCGAAAATTACGCTTTTCTACCCTGAACTTCTTCGTTTTCTTTCTGAATTAAAAAAGTTCGGATGGAAGAAGTGCGTGAATTTCACCCTACATTTTAACCTTATTTCCGCAAAAGCAGGTCTAATTCTTTTCGCCAATCTAAATGATTATAGTACATACTACCTACCTCCTTAATAAATGGAATCTATAAAGTTATTGTCCCATTGCCGGAATCTCTCATAACTAGCGCTGTAATTTGGATTTTGACTTATAAATGTACCTCATAATAAAGCCGTCATTGAACAAGTGATCAGCTAATACCAGAATCTATGTAAGATGCAGTTTCTGACGTATTTTTAACTTCATATTATACTCACTGATCATCTTAAAAAAGATGGCAGAGTTCCCAATGCAATCTAAATGCAACCTGACCGTAAATGCAAATGTCGATGTGAATCCCACACCACTTTTATTTCGATAAACCAGCAAGCCACCTTGAGAATAGAAAAAATTTCGCATTTTCATAATTTTTTGAAGTTATGGAACTAACAATATAGAAAATGTTAGCCACGCCCCTTAGAAAAGACATCTGGACTTAGGCAATAATAATATTAAATCTACAAATCAAGTTAACAATAAGAGAATCCAATGACCACAGCCAATGCCCAATAACTCTGTTGTTTAGTAAGGGAAACCAGAGTTCTCCGCCACTATACTACAGAAGCATGCGCCACAATAGGTTTAATTAGACAAGTATAAATTTATAATAATCTTGCCAAATTCAGGACCCGCGTCTTTCCAAAGTTTTACTTGACCTAAATTCCTATTGCTTATGGCTATTCTCGACCGAATTTATAGGTTTTTAAAATTTCACCCTCATCGACCTCAGAGTGCCCATAAGACGGCTTAATCCATTAAATTTACTCCTTAAAGAAGCTCTCTTACAAAATAAACATAAAAACACCTAAAAATCGACAAATATACCCAACAGCCATTATCAACAACAAATGCAATGATTTTTGGGTAAAAAACTGGAATTTTACAAATTACTCATGATTTATACACGGTGATTTTTTAAGAGCCTCCGTATTTGATTGAAAAAAAAAACACATAAAATTTAGAGAAATGTGTGAAATCTTTATTTGAGTCGATAGAACGATCTAAATAATTCAATGTTTAAAGATAATTTCATGTAAATGTTGACCGCGTCTGCGCCTCAAATGGTTCATACGCTGGGTCCAATTTTGGCATACTCTTTCCAACATATCGGCCGATATATCACGAATAAATTCTTCAATATTGACTTCTAGTGCATCAACCGTTGCGGGCTTGTTGCTATAGACATGAGCCTTAACATAGCCCCACAAAAAATAGTCTAAAGACGTTAAATCGCATGATCTAGACGGTCAATTGACCGGCCCCAAACGTGAAATAAACTGTTCACCGAACTCGGCTCTCAATTAGGCCATTATTTCGCATGCTATGTGGCATGTAGCACCGTCTTGTTGAAAGTACACGTCAACCAAGTCCAGCTCTTCCATTATGGGCAAAAAAAAGTTTGTAATCATCGCACGGTAGCGCTCGCCATTCACAGTAACTTTCCTGCCTTCGTCGTCTTAGAAAAAGTACAGTCCAATGTTGCCACAAGCCCATAATCTACACCAAACAGTGCATTTTCGGAATTCATTGGCAGTTCTTGCAATGCTTCTGGCTGCTCTTCACACCAACTACGGCAATTTTGATTGTTCACGTATCCACTCAACCAGAAATGAGCATTTTGATAATAAAATTCAATAATCTGCTAGCGTTGTTCGTTTC
Organism: Megamerina dolium; assembly: GCA_963854835.1. Lineage (NCBI taxonomy): Eukaryota > Metazoa > Arthropoda > Insecta > Diptera > Megamerinidae > Megamerina > Megamerina dolium. The sequence goes on from OY978528.1 coordinate 20,106,889, forward strand.
TAAGTCGATTCATGGTTAAATTATAGACCAAACTGAGCATGTTTGACAGTAGCGTGTTATACGAAAACAGCTGAGCTGCCAAAAACAGTGTTGCCAAAAACACCTGTATAACAGAAGTACAAAAACTCTACGAATTAGACATTTGAAACATATTCGAAATTCAAAAGAAAATATCTGAAATATATTACGATTTGCATAAATACTCAAGTACTTAAGGGATTTGAAAAAAAAGTACATAAAGACGAAAAAATACTGAATTAGTCTGAAAAATCATTTAAATACGGTTTACGTACACCGTACTAAATCTATACAAAAACTGCTACGTACTTTGAATATATTAAAATATACAAAAAATATCTAAGAATACCTTTGAATAATTTTTGTATTGGTAACATATGTTTACGTTGAAGCAAACAGTTATTGTAGTTACAAGCCCAAATGCATACATTACATATGTCCTTTCATCAAGTGTAGGACATAATTTATGACACATTCATTACAATTGTTGGCAGCTATGGACGACTGTAAGTATGTTGTAGGTAGTAAAACACCTCCATACGTAAATGTGTGTATAGAATACTCATACATTGTAGGTACTCGTATACAGGCAATCACAGCATGTTGTTTTACAAAATACATTGTATCGTACTTTAAACGCCAAAAATTATTGCACTCCATTCACACAACAATCAACTCAACTCAACTCAACTCAACTCAATTCAACATTGTGTCATGATGTTATTTTCGATTTTGGCATTTTAAAATTTATTTGCACACACATACTTTTACATATTTGTATACTGGTTTGTATCCATATAGTAACTATGCTTTAAAGACCCTTGCAATTTGATCGTCCATTTGGTATTACTTACATTACTCCCAAATATTTGAATACATGTACAGTGTTCCAGTGATGATCAATATTGTTGCGAAAAATTGTAATATGGTAATGTCATGATTCTAAGATCAAAACATAATTTACGATCATTTTTTGTGAAGGCACTTTAAACTAACACCATTCAAATGGCTGTTTAGTTTAACATAGTCCGAATTGCCCATCATGTCAATCCAAACTTTCTTGCACATTCTCAATGAACTGGTACTCTATTTCATCAATATCTCAAACAATGTTCTGTCTAATGCATTGATACTAATGCATTGTTGTCGGCATACAATTAATCTACAATGGTATCCTACAAGAGAACAGTCATATGCCAAGTGTCGCCGTCAAATCAGCTGGAGCCAAAGCTTTTCCATTCCTAGAACCTCACTTTCTTGCAGCGAAAACTTTATAGAATGCTCTGTAAGCAAGATTCCATTTTCAAATCCGACGTCAAAAACCCAGGACTCGTTGGAATTTCTGCAAATCTGTGAAGGTTTTATGAGGCCTATGTGAAGCAATTTCCTATATTAACATCACCGCAACGAGGAAAATTCACTAAGATATCTGAAAAGAAATGACAATTTTTTGCGGCAGTAACAATATGCCAAAAATTTTTCTTAAAAGAGCTCTGTGACAAAACTAAGTTAAAGTGATGTCACAAGGGTTCTGCCGCTCGGAACCGGCTAATATAAGTAGGTCCCTACTAATGCTGTCCAAATTTAATACCCGCAAAAGTATTGGAAGAGAAGCTCGATGGTATCACAATGAACCTTACTGGCCTAAGTGTGTCCTCTCAAAGAGAGCGCAGCCACAATAACATAACATAACATCTGAAAAGATAACGATTTTAATTTTGTTCAGTCACTCCGAAGCCCAAATAGAAAGGGATAATAAAGTGGATTGTTATAAAAAAAAATTAGAAATATGCGGCATTTATAAGTCCCGAAGGGCCCTTCTCTTCCATTACCGTTCTGCGAGTGAACGGCAGAACTTTTGCGACATCACTTTTTCTGAACTTTGTAACAGAGCTCTTTTAGAAGCTTTTCCATTGCAAATTGTTACTGCCCGAAGAATTACCAATTACTTGCCGACAGGTGGGTACCGTTCGAAAGAAAACTTTTTTCGATATTAAATTTATTATGCTTCAGCCGAGGATTGAACCCACGACCTACAGATCAGAAGGCCAACACACTAACCACTGAACTACGGCACCCAGCATGTTATATTAATTAAAAATTCATCAGTAAAGGCTAACTTTATTTTTATATTTTGTTTTAGCGGGTGCCGTACCTCAGTGGTTCTTGCATTGGCTTTCTGGTCTGTAGGTCGTAGGTTCAATCCCAGGCTAAAGCATAACAAAAATTTTATATCGAAAATAGCTTTTCCGGCAGCAACAATTTGCCAAAAATGCTTCTTAAAAAAAAGAGCTCTGTGATAAAACTAAGTTAAAGTGATGTCACAAGGGTTCTGCCGTTCGGAACCGGCTAATATACATAAGTAGATCCCTTCTAATGCTGCCCAAATTTAACACGCGCAACAGTATTGAAAGAGAAATTCGGTGGTATCAAAATGGGCCTTTCTGGCCTGAGTGTGTCTCCTCAGAGAAAGGGCAGCCACATAACCTAACCTAGCCTTTATTTATTTACTTATTTAACTAGTTTGACTAGTTGGCGTCTTCTGAAAATTCGGAACACTAACAGGTTCTCCAGTACTTTCTGATTTTATTGAGGGTAGGAATTTTCTCTTCGTGACCCAATACGTAGAGAAGGTATGGATAGTGTAAAATTTGCACTAGAATTTGCTAAGAGATAGATTGTAAATATATTTGAAGGAAATATTATAGGCGACTCCTGGACAATTTGTCAATTTTATGGTGCTTTTAAGTTTATTTTCTGCAGTGGAGCCTCATTAAGAATAATGACGTTCGGAGCGTAAGAGGTAAGAGGTAAGGGGCTATGTTCAGAAAAAAATTTGAGTGTCAAAAATGAATTGGGGTTCGTCGATCATTCTGGGTTAGGTAGAGAGGGTAAATTAAGAAAATCGATCTGACATTTTTTCCCCCTAAAGGCTGGGAATTTTGATTAAAATTTTAACTTGCTTGATTGCAATTCGTCCCGATCTATTCCAAACAACTCTAGATTTTCACTTTTTTTGTATTTATTTGATTTATGTTTTTATGCACACTTTCATGTGAAATTATTGAAGAAAACAAATTTTCTGCATAGCTAATTTTTTCAAATTGAAACACTGTGCATCGGAGTGCCATTAACCAAATGTCACAATAACTTTTCACCATGAGTGGTGTCAATGTTGTTGTTGTTTTTTTTTTTTTCTTCTTTAATGCAATTCGTTGAGCATATTCGTACACGTCTCGTTTCATTGTCGCTTCATACGAATGCATATAGCTTTGACAATATGTTGTATCCAACATGAAGGTATGATATTGCTGTTGTTATTGTTGCGCAACATCGTCTTGCCGTCATCGTCGTCGTCGGACCATTTGACATAATTAAAGGCTATTAATCACGTGCTGATACATCAGTGCGTCAAAGGTAGAGTACGAATATACAATATATACTCCGTACATACAAAATAAAAGGTAGATAGATGATACACATGTGTAATGATAATTTGCCATTTTGATGGTGAGAGCATGAAAGTGTTAATAAAAACTCTCGACTATTTATAAAAATTTAAGATTTAATATAATGACGTTCGATAGGTGGAAAAAAACCAGTATCAAATAGTTGACGACTGTACCCTCAACATGTATCTACGTGGGGTTGTATGTCATGTCAGCTACTATGAGGATTTATTTTTTCTTTTTTAGGAACATTGCGCAACATTGGACTAATAGTAACGTGCTATCGATACAAATTACACACACAATCTCGTTTACATTGGGAGTCCCAGTGGTGAAAATGACTAATGCACTGTTAATTCAGTGAAGAATTTCTATATGACACTTATGCATTACCAGGTAAAGGAACAGGTATACAATGAAAGTAAAGAAATTTATGTATTTTTTAAATGCATGAATTTCCATTGACATCAGAATGTTATATATTAATCGATGTTGTAAGCAACTTTCACATGAAAATCTTCTTTCTCCGACAATTAATGACATTTTCCCACCAGGGTCATATAAGTCTACGTATGTAAAGTGAGCTCATATATCGTTGCCACAAAATGTCCAAAGGACACATCTTTTTTTTTTCTTTGTGTGTTCATCGTTTTTTCCCTCCTCTGATCTCAGCGTTAAACCTTTGGTGTCTCGCTATCTGTTTTGTTTTTGATTTCCCTTTTTTTTTTTTGTTCGTTTCGGTACGTCAATTAACGTGCTTTGTTGTGGCGTTACATTGGACACTTTGGATGTTGTATTGTACCATTACCATCAAGAACGTTAGTGGTGTCAGTTTTTTTTCTCGTTACTGTTGTTGGACGTTATGCCAAAACATAAACGTTAAATTGTACATACCAACAGTATATGTATATTGATGATATGCACGCATGGATAACGTACATAAAGGACATGATATACACACATATATCTGTATTTCGTTTTTCCATTTTTTTGTTTTTTTGCTGTCCTTGTTGAAATTGCTACAAAAATTGTTTCGAAAAAAAAATTATAAAAATAAAATAAAAATTATAGAAAAACAATTTTTATTAATGGCTCCCTCTTTGTGAGAATATAAGGCTTTAAAAATACACTTCAATATTTAAAACGGTTAATAATTTTCTAATTGCCATTTATTAAAGTAGAAGATAGAAAAATTGATTTATTAAGAAATATATTTTAAAAATAAATATATGGAACTTATAAGCTCCGAAGGACTCTTTGGTCGACTGGACCACACCTTCCTTTACTGTTATGCGTGTTAAATTTTGAACAGTCTTGGAAGGGACCTAGTTATTTTAACCGGCTGCGAATGGCAGAACTCTTGTGGCATCACTTTTTCTAAGCTTTGTCACAGAGTTCTTTTAGAAACTTTTCCATGGCAAAATATTACTGCCGGAAGAATTGTCAGTTGCTTGTTCACATGTAGGTATAGTTCGAAAAAGAATCTTTATCAATAATAAAGTTGAGCTTTAGTCGCGGATTGAATCAACATCCAGAAGGGCAACCCACAGAGCTACGACACGCACCTAAGTCCGACTGGAAAAATAAAATACCATGCAAAAATCTCTCAGTCTGTTTGTCGCAATGAATTCAAACTAGGCTTCAGTGTTATCGAAACCGATTCCTTTTCTATACTAAATAAACATTTTAAGTTAAAGTTTCTATGACTCCCTAGTGTATGACGACCTCAATCGGAATGTGTGTTGATTACAACTAGGCGTAACGGACAGCATTCGTCAGATTGGGCCTATTTTTAGGACAATATTTTCAACTCACTAACTCACTAACTCACTCAACTCATAATCAATATTTTAGTTCAATACATAAAGCTCTGTAGTGCCGTAGTGCCGTAGCTCAGTGGTTAGTGTGTTGGCCTTCTGATATGTAGGTCGTGGTTCAATTCCCGGCTGATGCATAACAAATTTAATATCAAAATATCTTTCTTTCGAACGATACCCAACTGTCGGCAAGCAATTGGCAACTCTTCTGACAGTAACAACTTGCCATGAAAAAGCTTCTAAAACACTTTGTGATAAAGCACAGAAAAAGTGATGTCACAACGGTTCTGCCGTTCGGAACCGGCTAAAATAAGTAGGTCCCTTCTAATACTGTCCAAAATTTAACACGCACAACAGTAATGGAAGAGAAACTCGGCCAATGAGCCCTTTGGGGCTTTAAGTACCACATATTTATTTTTTTATTTTTACATAAAAAATAAGATAATTAAGTAATTAACTTTGGCCGAGCTTCTCTTCAAGTATTGTTTTCTGTTTTAAATTTAGACACTATTGGAAGGGTCTTATTCATATTGGCCGCTTTCGAAGTGCAGAACTTTTTTAATATCAATTTATCTCTAACACAGCTTTTTCTTGGTAAATTTTATCTCTACTCGGAAGAATTGCCGAAAAAGTTGAGCCACGTTTGAAATAATAAATATTTTACTTTCTAATAAATTATTATTGAATAGTCAGACCCGAAAGTTGAACCAGATATCAAAATACCACCTCCAACGTACTAATCTCTGAGCCAAGTCATCTATAGAACTTGATTAAATCAAATTTTCAGTCCACTGGCTCTACTATGTAAGTAAATTATGTAACAACTTCATGAAAATAATAGTGCCCATTCTCGGTCTTACCAAAAAAAAATTCTTTTCAACTTGCGCCTAAGGTATGTCCACTTGCCAATATGGCCATATACGAAATATAAACCAATGTCATCATAATTTTTGCATCTGAGAATATTTATATATTCTCCAATTTATAGTAAAATTTTCTGGTGAATCTATTTTTATAATATATTAACCCATTATCTCCCTTAATTATCGCTTTTTTTAGATTTTACGAGTTTACACAAATTTTTAACCCATTTACAATATTCACAGAGGCGTAATATTGTATGTTGTAGAAAAATGTTTCTCATAAAATTCCACTATAGCTTAAAAAAAAATAATTAAGCAGCATTTATAGGCCTCGAAAGGCTCTTTGGCTGAGCTTCTCTTCCAGTAAGTGTTGTGCGTATTAAATTTTTGAACTGTATTAGAAGCAACCTACACATATTAGCCGGTTCACAGAGCTCTTTTAAAAGTATTTTCATGACAAATTGTTACTACCGGAACTATAACTTTCTTATACTAATATCAGAAAGGAGTAAATTAAGTTTTAGATTTGCTATACCTAAGATTTGCTATAAATAAACAATTTCTTTTAAAAAACTATATTAAAATCAAGTGTGAGAATATTGAAATGTTCAGCAGCTTATCGTAAAATTTTTCATAGAATATATTTTTAAAATCGATTAACCCATTAGCTACCTACCCAATGAGTATTTTTTACCCCTTTGCAAGATATCGTCGATAGAGGGTTAATATGTTCTAGAAAAATATGTATTAGAAAATTTTACTATAGGTTTCTGAATAACAAAAACGTCTCATATAAATGTTTATATAAAAAAAATAAATAAATTCTCTAATATAAATCTTATTTAGTACAAAAAGTGTGATAATTCACGTGGAGAGAAATTCAATTTTCTATTTTCTGCCTACTAACATAATTTTTTTGTGCTCTTCTCATCATATGGACATCATATGAATACCTACATATAATTATGCGTGTATTCGCTAGTACATAAGCATATAGGAAGAATATATACATTCTGTCAAATAAGTACCCGGAAATCGGAAATTCTCATTTTTAATTTTCCCTCTGAGAATATTTCAAAAAAAATTTTTTCCAGGTTGGCACAACTGTCAGCCACTATTCTGTGAATTTTTATTGCTATGTGTCATTTAGTTTGGTTACGGCGTCATTAGGAACAAGTCAACCTTTTGTGTGCGTTGCGATTTTTACTATGGATAAAAATATCGAACAAAGAGTTTGTGTGAAATTTTGTGTTTCAAACGAAATTTCTTGTACCAAAACGTTGGAAATGTTGAAAAAAAAACATTTGGTGATTCAACCATGTCGAAAACTCAAGTTTACGATTGGTATAAATCGTTCAAAGAGGGGCGAGAAGAAATCGCAACGCACACAAAAGGTTGACTTGTTCCTAATGACGCCGTAACCAAACTAAACGACACATAGCAATAAAAATTCACAGAATAGTGGCTGACAGTTGTGCCAACCTGGAAAAAAAAATTTTTGAAATATTCTCAGAGGGAAAATTAAAAATGAGAATTTCCGGGTACTTATTTGACAGAATGTATGTACCAAAACTAAGAGTATAAATCTACATGTTTGTATAAATGTATCTGTATACGCTAATCACTTACGACAACAAAGCCAATCAACATGTAAATGAGCATGTACTTATATACAAATACACATTTACAGAATTTTACCCTAAGTACATGCATACATACATATATGTATGTGTAATTTATGTTGCCTGCTATATATGTTGATGCAGTTACGACATACTATTTTTCAAATGATATTTGTATAGTAGACATCCTGCATATAAGTATATGTGTGTGTGTGTGATATGCTGCTGCTTAGCCAAGAACATTTAACTTAGCCAAAAGCTACTTTGTGGCTTTAATATACTCACTACAATACGCCATCCAACCGACGAACAGTGACAGTAACAGCAGCAACAGCAGCAGCAGCAACAACAACAGAAGCGACATTATGACACTTCGAAAAACTTTGACCAGCAGACGGGTACATACGAATGCAAAACACAATCACCTAGAACACATATAAAACACTGTCATTGCTCTTTCTACTCATAGGACAACTATCGTCCATATACATAGGTATGCATACATGTATGACATACACCACAAAGTACAAACACATTTACTTGTATGTATTTGGGTACTACTTTTAAACCTTCAAGCGATATACTCATGTGATTGCATGAAGCTTATTTGTATCTTTTTTTTCTTCTTCACTCCCTCTCTCTCTCTCTCTCTCTCTCTCCTCCCCCCACAAATTCCATCAAACGGCAATTGCTTGATACATGTATATGTATGTATGTGTGCATATACAACGTATTTGTTAGTGTCTGTGTTAATTTGGTTTTATAATTGTGAATTGGCATGCAAAAGTGTTTTAATTGAATTATTCTCGTTTATTGTCGACGTTATTATTATTATTATTGTTGTTGTCGTTGTTGTTGTTATTAACTTTGGGTGCAACAATTTTATGCAAACTTTATGGTGAACGAGTCAAGCCAAGGGATAGGGTAAAAAACACGAGCAACAACAACAAATCGAACCAACAAAATGGCTAACAAACAATAACAAAAAAAGTAGTTAAACAATTTAAACAAGGACTTGATGAGCGTATGTATGTGAATGTGTGTTTGTGTGCGTGCTGTTAGCCTTAGGTACTTTTTCAAACTCAAATACTCCACCACAACTAGACTAGAATTATGAAACGTGAGTTTTGTATAATTGCGCTGAGAAAGTGATTGAATTGTTGTTTGTTATATTTTTGTTTATTAATTTTTTTTTTTAAAGCAATTTGTAGTATAAGTTTTTATTTTTTTCACAAAATATTTTAGTGACAATACGATGAGAATTGTTTAATAAGTACTTAATCGTCCTAGGCAATAGTTGACGTTACCATTATTGAATAAATGTTATTTTTCATATAAAAATATCCGTCAAATGACAGCTGTCAAATTTTTAACATAGTTACTCCTTTCAGTGTATATTTAACAGGCTTTTGAAAGAGACCAACTTTTGTCTTTTCACAAAGTTAGGTTAGGTTAGGTTAGGCTGTCCTATCTCTGAGAGGATACACTGAGGCCAGAAAGGCTCATTGTGATACCACCGAGCTTCTCTTCCAATACTGTTGTGCGTGTTAAATTTGGACAGCATTAGAAGGGACCTACTTATATTAACCGATTCCGAACGGCAGACCCCTTGTGCCATCACTTTAACTTAGTGTTGTCATAGAGCTCTTTTTAAGAAGCATTTTTGGCAAATTGTTACTACCGGAAGAATTCCCAATTCTTGCAGGCAGATGGGTACGGTTCGAAAGATAAATTTTTTCGATATAAAATTTTGTTTTGCTTCAGCCGGGATTGAACCCATTACCTACAGATCAGAAGACCAACAGAAGGATCACCTGATAATTTTTTTTTTTTTTGATGTTGTTGAAGACCCGACCTCCGATGGAAAGATTGAAGAACCTGTCAGACCATGGAATTTCTAACTGGCGTGAGGTAGGGAAGAACAAAACTGGCTGACGAAACATAATGCATTAGGCCCAAATGGATTTTCGGTTGAGATGGCAACATAAGTAAGTACGTAAGTTGGGAGCAATTCGATGCTGAAGCAAAATCGGCTACTTTTAACATGTTGAGAGCCTTCACAATGCAAAAATTATATTACTAGTGCTACGATTTGTTTCCACATCTACCATGTTTTCCAAAATTGATGCTCCGCAATTATTATCTGTTTGTAAACTTACAGCAATGCTCTTGCAGAAAGTGAACAAATATTATCTCACTGAAACCAACGCTTTGTGGTGGCCTCTACAAATTTTATTATTTGAAAGGGCTAAAAAATATGACAGAATCGTTGTATGAAATCTTTGGACGAAGTTAGAATAGAATTATGTAAGAAATTAAATCGACTTTTTGATCACAAAGTATTGTTTTTCCGACTTTTTTTTTTTTTTTTTTATTGTTTTTCCGACTAAACCGACCACTTGTCAAACCAACCACCAAGGAAGTGGAAGTAGCTTGGTTGCACTTTGGGAATCTACTAGAACCCACAAGGTAGTCAACATAGAGGCATAACCACAAAATCCTGGAGAATAAATCTTCGGAATCTTGGAAAATGAGTCTTGGAGGAGGAATCTTTTCAACTTACTACTCTCAAACGAGTGGGTGCCGTAGCTCAGTGGTTAGTGCGTTGGCCTTCTGATCTGTAAGTCGTGGGTTCAATCCCCGGGAAGAATTGGCAATTTTTCCAGCAGTAACAATTTGCCAAAATGCTTCATAAACGAGCTCTGTGACAAAACTAAGTTAAAGTGTTATCACAAGGGTTCTACCATTTGGAACCAGCTAATATAAGTAGGTCCCTTCTAATGCTGTCCAAATTTAAGATGTACAACAGTATTGACAGAGAAGCTCGGTGGTATCACAATGGGGCTTTCTGGCCTAAGTGGCCTAATATCCATTTATTCTTAATTTTATTTTTTTTACCAAATCCATCGGCCAAGGGGGGCGATCTCTCACCCAGATCCCCTCCCCTTGCTACGACACTGCCACTTTACATTAAATTTAGTAGAATTTTTAATATTGATCAAGAAGGCAATGATATACTATACCTCAAATGGAGCATAGTGGTTATATAATTTTCCTAAAATTGCATTTTTATTGAACAATGTAAATTAGAATATTAATACCTATCATAATTTCAATATTAGAAAATTGCATTGAAATTTTTTTTGAATTATAAATACATACTCCTAGCTACATAAATACTTATATGCCCATAATAACGTATGCATAAATTGCTGGTATACAATATCCATAAAAGTGCCCATAACTGACCACACATTGAAGAGCTAGCTATTATTACTTAGTGCAATGTAATGTGCTTAGCCTTATTGGCCCACTAAACATTTAGAACGCACTAAACATGCTGCACACACACACGCAGCCATACGTGTATGATGTACGAGTATGTGTACGAGTATGTGTACGAGTATGCTGTCGATTATGGTTGGATGGGTTTCGATGGTTCGATGGCTAAATGAAATGATGGATGGTGATGTATGTGTAAAGTGTGTTGTTAATTCGCAATTCATATGCAAATTTATTTTATCGCCATCAACATCGCCATCACCATTGCATCGACATCATCCTTGTCATGATGTTCTTGTTGTTCTGGTTGTTATTGGTATTATAGCATGGCATTATACGCCATCAAGCATCATCATCATCATCATCATTATCATCATCATCATCATTATCATCATCATCATCATCCATGTCTAGCTGGCGCTTAACAATAACACTCAACAATGTACGCAATGTATATGCATTCTAACGCTTGTGCAGGTCATTTTTGGTTGTTACTGTACTTTTGTATGCATACAAATCGTTATTGCTTGTTACCAAATACCACATTCTCATACAAGTACATATTGCTAAATCCTCTTTCGATGCTTTTCACTAATTTTTTGATTTTTCTTAATATTTCTATTTTACCTTCATTTTTGTAGTTACACATTTCTCTGTATCCTCACTCTTTCGCTTCTTCTTCTTCTAGTCATTAGTTCACCCAGTTGTATCATGAACGCCTTGACACATTCCATTGCTATTAACTTGCTGACACGACCACCACCACCACCACCACCACCACCACCACCAGCAGCCCTCCTTTGTCTTTGTGAGCTTACCATTGTGTTGTCATTTTGTATGTGGTTTGACTTTTGACTAATCCGTTATGCTTTGGAATTTATAGCTTTTGCATCGCCTGTGCCACATTTCTTTTTTATTTTCCTTTTTCTTACTTTTTTTTTCTTTTTCTACTTTCGCTACTGATTTTGTTTGCATTTTTAATGCAACTGGCATTCACCGTTGCTATTTCTATGAGATTTATTTGCATATATTTGGATTTTCATCATCTATATATGCAAATATAATTCAAACACTTGAATGGAAAAAATTTGCAAATTTCATTTTTTTTTCATTGGTTGTAACGAGCAAATACTATAATTCTCAAATACTTTAATATTGCATTTTGATGAGATTTTCAATGTTAAGTGCACTTTAAACAAATATGCAAACGTAAGTAGCTAAATACAAATCCACACGATGTTAACGAAATTATTTGCAGAATCTATTGAAATCCTATTTTGAATAATTTATTAGAAATAAAAAAGGATTAGAGGGGTTCTACCTTATGACTCAGATTCAGATCGGGGAAAAATCAGAGCTCAGTCTAGTAAGTGGCATTTTGGAAAATGCTCATCAAGTGATTTGAAAAGTTGAAGTTCCATTAGACAGAAAATTGTTTCGGCCAGTCCACTCTCAGAAGCAACTATCTCGATTGTTGGTTTCTCTTACATTCGCATCCCTTTCCTCTTGTTTGTGTAGGACTTAGATAGACGCCATTAAGATTGGCATTTAAGATTGGCATACATTCACATTATGGTGAAGTAAAACCCGTATTCCTTTTCGAAAACGCTTTGGGCATACCTATAGAGAGCTGCAGGTTTAGCTAGAAAAGAAAGGTACCCTATGTAATTTGTCTCAACGTATTTAAAGAGGCGTCAACTTTTATCCAGAACATACTAACTAACCTCTTATCTATCCCCTTTAGCAGACAACCGTAAAAATTCACTAGATCCACATATTAAGGAGTGCCCATTCAAAGTGATCTGAAAACACCTGAAAATTGACAAATAATCCAATAGCTTCCACAGAAACACTTTCAGGAGGCTCAACTGTGAATTCCATTTACATTAGCTTTAACACACCAATATTTCACTTAAAAATATTGACTTCCTACTCCTACCCCTTAAAAGGGCTCACTTACAAAATGAATGCAAATTACCTCAAAAATGAAAATAACCTCATATATTTTTTTTTTATCTCTGAAAAACTCATCTGAGATGAAAATTGCCCAGGGTTTCGGTGCCTTATGTACTTCGTCTTGCCGTAACACCCATTCGGCGCAACTCTCTTTCTAACTCTGAGAATGCTGCACTGACTATTAGCGTATTCTTGCCGATTATGTCAATATCGTCGGCATATGCTACCAGCATGTCACTGAAAATCTGATTGATGGTAGATTTATCAGGTCTAAAGCCATATTGATAAAATCCAATGAGATTGCGGAGCATAAGCTTTAATCTTTCACAAAATACGCACGGTAACATCTTGTATGAAATGTTAAGAAAACTAATACCACCATAAAATAAATAAATATGTGGCACTTAAAGCCCCAAAGGGCTCATTGGCCGAGCTTCTCTTCTATTACTGTTGTGCGTCTTAAATTTTGGACAGTATTAGAATGGACCTACTTATTTTAGCCGGTTCCGAACGGCAGAACACTTGTGACATCACTTTTTCTGAGCTTTGTCACAGAGTTCTTTTTAGAAGCTTTTTTATGGCAAGTTGTTACTGTCGGAAGAATTGCCAATTGCTTGCCGACAGGTGGGTACCATTCGAAAGAAAAATCTTTTCGATATAAAATTTGTTATGCATCAGCCGGGTATTGAACCACGACCTACAGATCAGAAGGCGAACACACTAACCACTGAGCTACGGCACCCACCCACTAATACCACCATAGTTGGCGCAAATTGTGAGGTCTGCCTTCTTATAAACGGGTCAGAGAACACTGAGACTCCAATCATTGGAGGTCTCCCTTCTTTTAAACCAGTCAGAGAACACTGAGCCTCCAATCATAGGGCATGCTGCTGATGAGCTGATGAACGCAGATAAGCACCTCATCACCTTCGATCTTAAACAATTTGATAAGCAGTATATCAGCTATGTGGTCTTTTAAACTAGAAATGGCTCTTCTGACCTCGTCATAGCCGTGTGGTGGAACCTCAACACCATCATCCGTGATTGTGCTGTTTGAGCAATCTCCTGCACTGGCGAAATCGTTCGTAGCATAGTCATTAAATAATTTGGAAAAGTGTTTTCTCTATAAACTCACTATGCACGGGATATCTGTAGCCAAAATCTCATTTTCGTAAAGACAGGAAGTGCTTCCAGGGTTTAAAACACCACTCAGATGCTTGATATTCTCAAATAATTTTCCAGTCTCATTCCTGTCTCTACTTATCTCAATTTTCTTACACTTTGGCCTTTTTAGCTTTCTATTCTTGCGCCTGAAAAAACGTCTCTCCGCACAAATGCTCCGTCTATACCATCCCATAGCAGCTCGCGTAGTACCTACACTCAGAGGTTCTCTGTAGGTAGCGTCCTTCTTTGCGTTAGCGTCGCAATACCACTGATCATACCACTCATTCCTCAGAGCCCGATAGTAACCAATTACCTGCTTATCCTTATTTCAGCAAGGATTGCCCTGGTCTCACCAGGCAGTTAGGTATGTTACTTCACACCTCCAGACCAGTAGGTATCACTGACGCCCATTACTTTTTTCCCACAACATTATTACCAAATCGATACTCTGTAGAATCAAGTACTCTCGATTCTTTCGATCATCAACTACTTACTAACTCCACTTTAGTCCTACTGATTGATTGATACTAATCAATACGCAATATTATAATAAACCAATTAAATCCAAATTAAATTAGTAGATAATTAAAAATAATTGACAAAAAAAATAGTATAACAAATAATTTTCAAACTAATTAATTATTCTAATTGCAACTAATTTCATAACAGATAAGTTGCATGAATAATTTAATTAAACAAATTTTTTTTTAATACTTTTCTTTATTGTATTTATTTGTTTGTTTATTTATTTATGTATAACCTCAATTAATTTAGAATATCACTCACAATGCAATAATATTCAAATAATTATAATGATGTTGTATGAATTCAAAAATGGGAACTAATTACATCTCATGCTAGTAACTTAAATATGGTTGCAGCCTCATTTCAAATCAGAATGCAACGAACATCCAAACTTCAGCATATTCAGAAGAGTTTCACCTCGTGTATGTCCAGAATGATTATGTTCATTCTGCGAACTTTCACAATTACATTTCAAGACCCATACACTCAAGCCGCGACAGCTCAGATTAGTATGAACTAATGAATGGTTCATACTAAAAGTGTGTTGCCAACTCTTATGAAAATTGCAAAAAAAAAACTAAATAAAGCTATGTCTAAAAACGTCTCCTCTACTTTTTTTTTGCCTTTAAGTCAAATAAATGTAAGCAATTGCAGTCGTGTCTCAAACCCACCTTACGACATCAACAACAACAGAAATCTATTAAGAAAAGCGTCAAAGGACAAAGGACCAGAAAAAAATAGAAATGCAACTAAATAAAAACTGAGTGGAGTGGAAAATCAAGAAAAAAATTTTTGACGGTTGTGAATTGATTTCAACATAAAACGGAAACGGAAACTACATACAATACGAGTACTCGTTCATATGTATGACTCTGAATCAGAGTGTGAGACATGAGTATGAGTATGAGTATGAGTATTAGTATGTATATGTATGCTATAGATGGCAATATCTATATGTCACTCTACGTATACATACACACACACACACACACACACATTTATACTAGTTATGTGTTGAAATATTTCTCTTTTGCTTGAGTGTGTCCATTTGTATGGTCGCCTCCAACAAAGGGAGGCATCAATGAATTCGCAATCGCAAAGCAATTTTAAACATTTTGTTAGCTATATGCTACTATCAACAATAACAAATACTAACAACATTTCCATACTAGCAATACTAATGACACTTACATACAATAAATACACACACACACACACACATGTATACAATACGTGTAAATACATAGAAACACATGCGAACCATAGAAACGTCCGGAAGTGTTTTTCGGGTAAAAGACTTTTAATTGAAGTGGCCTGATGGCACTGATGAATACTAAAAATGATGATGTTTAAATTCAATGATGCAGCAAGTGGACAATTTCTTCATACACACACATACACACACACACACACACATGCATACATCTATTCCTAGACTTTAACTTGAATTTCAGCCTTTCTCCTAGTGTAGTTTTCTTCTTCATTGTTAGATATTTTTTTTTTTTCCTACAGGAAATGTGTCCTTTGTATACATGTAGATAAAGGAAGACATCATCATCATCATCAAAAGGACACTCATGAAGTTAAGTGTTTTCTTTTTGCAAAGAAAAATTACAGGAAACATATACCAAAAATAGAATAGCGAAAAATAGAAAATTGAAAGCCAAAACCAAAGCAAACAAAAAAAAAAACACAAAAATTGGCAAATGAAAATAAAAATTAGAGTCAATTTACAAAAGAAATATGTTTTTATAAGCATTAAGAAAGGTTAAAATGCTATCATTAAAATTAGAAAAACCTATTTTGTTAAATAATTGACATTTTCATTTTAGTACCTAGCATTCATTACAGCAACGATTACACACGACATAGAATCTTTGTGGGTGTAGATGAGACATTTACCATTATAATCATTCATATTTAGGGTTGCCAACTCAAATTGGGTTTCATATGTAAAAAAAGATAATTATTAGTGGCTGAGGATCTCTTCCATTACTGTTGTGCGTGTTAAATTTTGGACTGTATTAGAAAGGACCTACTTATTTTAGCCGGTTACAAAAGGCAGAACTCTTGCATCATCACATTTTCAATAATCTTTAGCTTTTTTGAGCTTTGTAGCTTTAGAAGCTTTTCCATGACAAATTGTTACTGTCGGAAGAATTGCCAATTTCTTGCCGACAGGTGGCTACCGTTCGAAAGAAAAATCTTTTTGAAGTTAAATTTTTTTATGCTTCAGCCGGGGATTGGGCTACATATGGACATTGGCAAATATTGTATATCAATTCGAACTGTTTTGGATATCAGTAAATATCAATAAATGATGATTTCCAAAATCATTCGGTTCAGTGACTTGACACTTTCCATTTTTTTTTTTTCCTTTTTTTTATGTACTATTTTTCGTGGGTTTATCATATAAGCCGGGCTTCATATTGGGAAAAAATTTATCTGTACCTTTACAGAAATCAATAAATGATGGTGTTTTGCACCCCATACATTTCAGTTCAACATGGCCATCCACCGTTTCCAAAAAAAGAACCTCCAAAAAGCAAGACAAGCATTTTTAGTTATGCTACTTTCGAATAATGTTCATCATTTAAATTTAAAATTGCGGAACCAATGCATATAAATATTTAACACCTCGAACTTAAGACCGGAGTTGGTATCTAAATTATACCATTGACGCTAAAAAAGGAAGAAAATAAAAGAAAATTGAAAAAAAAAATCTAAATAAATATGTAAAAGTGCCCAAGTGGTATCATAAAGAACCCTCCTAACCTACATGAAGAATTGGCCACATTAACCTAATCTGATCTAAGCTATGATCTCTTTCAGACTAATCAATAATATAATCAGTTTATAAAAATTCTCCTCTGAATATCAATTCTCATCAAAACATGTCTAAAATCCATACGAATTTTAATCATTTGGTAACCCTATTTTGAATAACGTACGTGATGATATTATATTAAATACCATCAAGCACCAGTTAGCAATTATAGCCAGTTACTAAGAGGTTATACTGAAAGAAGGTAATAAACTGGAAACGTTTAATTGCACATCTTCGCAATGAATACATTTTTTTTGTTTTGTTTTTTGTAATGAACGTATAGAAAATATCAGAGATTTTCTTGTAAATAATGAGCCTATGGAAACACTAATGCAGATGGGTATATTTTGAAGACTGAGAGCAATTATAAAGGATATTATATTTTTTCCCCTTTTTCGTTTATCTTTTACCTTAGTTTACCTGTTTAGTATAAGCGAACTATAAATGACCTGATAGTTTTAATTTTAGTACTAAAATATAACAGCAGTCATGGTGAGAGATAGCCAAAAACTCGATGGATGTTTAAATAACACAGATGGGATCATTGATATCATCTCCACCAAATTGAACCGGTACAGGCAAAGATGCTATTTTGGGCTCTCGATTTTTGATACATGCTCTAAGCACAAGTATCAAAACGATGCGTTGATGAGCACCCCTCAGAATTAGAAGAACAGAAACCAATTTCTAGATTCCTATGGTATCAATGATGAAATAGCTTGGTGAGAATCGAGCCCTAGCTAACAGCTCTGCTGATCTAAGGGTTCAGCACCCGGTTGCAATGTAACTCTATATCGAGCAATGCATGCCCATACAACATGCATTACTCTACCAGGGTAATTTAGGGTTTTAACCACAGCCACCACGAAACTCCCCAAAGGGTCGTTCCCAACAATCAGCTTGAAGCGAACTCCGACCTGATCCCTGTGGTGCCAGTTTAAAGTCTCCGGTCAGACCTTGTAGCCGAAGTCATTACCAGTTTCAGCTACATTTAACTCCGGACTAGTGACCGGAACTTCGGACTAAATAAACACTTGAGTAGTCGATGCCTCTCTCGAGAAACAAACAATATACTCTACGAGTTTCTCTTCATTCCTGTCCTTAAATATGGCGCTAAAGCTTGGATAATTTTCAC
Source organism: Megamerina dolium (assembly GCA_963854835.1). Taxonomy (NCBI): domain Eukaryota; kingdom Metazoa; phylum Arthropoda; class Insecta; order Diptera; family Megamerinidae; genus Megamerina; species Megamerina dolium. Next base: position 20,125,547 of record OY978528.1, read on the forward strand.
CTCTGATGAGATAATGCTTGTGATTTTCGAGAGAAAAATCTTACACAAGAACTTTGGATCTATTACAGAATAAGATACAACCATAAGCTGTACGAACTGTATGCCGACAGTGATATAGTAAAGTGCATCAACATTCAGTGGCTGCGCTAACTAGGTCATATCGAGCGAATAGAAGAAAATGCTCAAGCTTAGAGGGCATTATTTTCGGAAATTACATTTTTTGCAATGATCAATCAATCGACGTTGGAGCAAGGACGAACACCTTGTTCATCAAGAAGACCACGCGAAACCAGACTGAAGTCTGTGAGAAGATATGAGCCCTACGATTTATGCCTCTGAGGGCCAACCACAAGTGTTACGGGCACTGCGACCATACGAGGTCTTTTATACACAAGCCCATTTATGACACTAAAATCTCCTCTACCTTTTCTGGATCGATGTTTCATCCTCCTCCAGACAGAGTCTGCACTCCGTGTCAGACGATATTCCCATTTTGTTGAGTTGGTGCTTTAACCAGTTATGTCCTGAGAGATAGCCGATTACTAGGCGTAGATTTGTTCTGCTAAGACTAGTTCTGTCCCAGCTTATACCGCAGAAAGGCTCAGGACCTGTCAGTGGAGAAGAAGAGCCAGCTCTCGCTAGTTCGTCCGCCACTTCATTGCCCTTAATTCCGTTGTGTCCCGGTACCCAACACAACGTGACCATATTTTGCATAGAAATTTATACAATGATATATTTTTATAAATTCTTTAGTCGCTCCACCTATGCACCAAATCTTTGTACAATAAATTGTTGTACGTTTCCTTAGGCTTTCCGATGATACTAATAACATTATCGAGATTTCGAAAAAAAAAAACCAATGAAGAGTTTCAATACAGAAAAAAAACCAAAAATAATTTAAAAATTCCTCCAAAATATTGCAACCACTTGCCATTGAGAATACTATTTACTGCATACTTAAAAATATATACAAAACAACATAGTGTAATATCACCACTAACAACAACAACAACAACAACACCAACAGCAATAAAAACTTTACTATGACTAAAGTTCGTTGCCATTTCAACCTTTCACATCATACCATAACAACATAACTACAAATAAGTATGTAGTAGCAACTAACTTCATTGGCATTTTGGCTTATAGAGCTAACCTCAATGGGCATATGAAGACTAAATATATGAAAGAAACAAATGCAAAAAAAAAAGTAGGTAGTTATTAAAAAAAAAAAAAAAAAAAAAGAAGAGATAAACAAAAAATTTGTTGCAATTTGTTTCTACTGTTTCTATATTGCATATACGAGTATGTGTTTGACACATGCCCTTTGACAATGCAATTTTGTTGTGCTTGTACATACGAGTATGTTATGTGTGACATTTTAGAATTTTATGCGGTTAAACAATTGTGTGTGTGGCTAAGTTGTGTGGTTGCAAAATAAACGAAACGAAACGGAACCCCAAAAACAAAACAAAAAAAAAAAAAAAAAACAAACAAAAAATAAAATAAATTCAAAATAATAACAATAAATAGCCAATGAACCAAACTTATTTGCTTTGCAAAATACAAAACCAAACGATTTCATTACATGAAGTTATCATGCAACAATACCAATAAAAATAACAAACAATACAAGATAAAATGCCACACTAAATAGATACTACAAGTGCATACCCGTATGAACCCCTTTTAACCTCAGGTTATAAGTATATATAAAAAAGCATTTTATTTGATCGGATTGGTTGCATTTTACATACATACGAGTATATATGCAAGTCCTTCCAGGTACAGAGGTGAGTTGAAATTTATTTTTATTGCAAACAAATTAAAATTCATATTAAACATTGTATCTAATGAATTTTTGGATATATTTCCAGCCGGTTTTGTAAAAAATTGGTTGGAGTGTGAATGGTATAAAGTGGTGGAGTAAATTGTTCATTACATGAACGATATAGTTTCCTTTATAAAGGGCTTAATTCATGAAAAGAAAAGCTCTGTAGCAAATCTCGAGTGTGGTAATAAGGCTTCTGATGAGTGTGACGCTCGGAGATCAACCAATGGAAATGTTACTTAGATAGATGAAGGAAACTGCTAAATTTGGATCAAAACCGTAGGAGCACAAAATCAAAATGAGACCACCTTCCTTTTCTTCGTCTTTATTATAGGATCAAATCCTGTTGTTAAACAATTTTTGGACAACAAAAGTAGAGCTGAATGTCCAACACTCATTCCAACGTTTGGAAGGGCGTTCAGGTGGCCTCGTAATAATCGGTGTTCCCGTCATCACAGATTTGTCGGACATACGTAGCAAGTGATTTTTCCACTTCCTAGGATAGGACTTAAGCTGTCGCCTTGTCTTATCCCTGTTGTCACCGGTATTGGGGGGTTGATATTTCATTATTAGTCTTGACGGAAGTGGTGTTTTCGGAGTTGAGATTTCTAATTTAGAACAATGTTCTCAATATTGGATTTTTCAAGAATTTTAATTACGTCTTTGCTTTTCTCAGGTTGGAAAACATTAAAAAAACTGGTTTTTTTTTTTGTATTCAATAGCCTTTTCGAGGAGTTAGCGCAAGATAAAGATGGCATCTACTGTCGATCTGTTTAGTCTGAATCCATGTTGCTCTTCTCCTATGCCAGTTTCCGCAATATAGTCAGCTAATATTATAGTAAAAGTAAAAATGAGACCACCAACGAGAACATATAAAGTCCTGGATGTCGAATGTACTCGAATATGCGGCCCTAGTAAACTACCGGATATCGAACATCTTGAAATATGTGGTCATAATTGAACCAAAAGGAGAACTGACACATCAAAGACTTAGTGGTGAAAAAACTCCGGACTATTGTAGTCATGTAGACGGAATACTCTATCATCGGCCCAATGGCTTTCTGCTAAGATGCACCTACAGTGCTTCTGCAAGTTTCTGCAAGCTTCTGCTGTCCTCACGGAAGATGAAACAAATACATGAGAATGATCTTTTTTGGTAGATAAGAAAAAGGATCGGCTGCGAATCAATCAATCAATCAATGAATCAATGAAGGAGGCGTGTCGTAAGAACAATGATAAATTCCTTATTCCGCAAGTGGAGCACGCGAAACCAGACTAAAATCTGTTAAGCTACATATACCTTGAGTGCTAACCGCCGGTGTTATGGGTACTGCAACCTCATAAGATCTTTTGTACGCAAAGCACACTAGACACTAAGATCTCTTCAGCTTTCCTTATGAAAGTTCTAATAGATCTTGTCTTTGGCTTTTCGCCAATAGCTTCAAGTTAAGTTGAAGTCTGACCATAGCCGGGCATTCGCAAAGAACATGGGTGGATGTCAACTTCCCCTTATGGAGGTGATATTTTAACTAGTTATGTCTCATGGAATTACCGGTTATTAGACGCATTGACTGATCTAGCCTATTCTATCCTATGAGGCATGTAAGTTCATGAATCGGTTTGCTTGTTGAAGAACAGTAGAATTAGTCCAGTATAGCAAAATTTTCATCCTGCAACTATTTTGTCTATGATCGTTTTAGCTGATGCCAAGCTTATACCACAGAAGCGTTCAGGATCTATCAGTGGAGAAGATGAGCCAGCTCTCGCTAGTTCATACGCCATTTCATTACCCCCATTGCATCTGTGTCCCGGCATTAAACATAATATTTCACTATATTTGAGGAAAACTCCTGTGAAAAGAGAGCATAAATTGCAGCTTGCCTGTCAGAGTAGAGAAGCCCTAGCCAAAAGGTGGCGTGTGCCTCAATAGCTCATATCTCAACTTGGAAGACGGCTGTCCACGTGCCCATTGCAGTAGATTTAAGAATGTTTTGGCGATAGACCCCAGCATTCGTACCTTCTTTTGTTTTAGATGCGTCAAAAAGTCATATATGGATTTGAAGAGAATGAAGTTATGAAACTAACCAACATTCTGAGCTTCCAAGGGGTGAAATAGAATTAAGGGCGGCGCTACTTTCTCACAGCAGATATAACAACGCATGAAGAGTTCACCATGGGATAATCTGCAAAACTGATGTGTTTATAGAATAGAAAAAGCATAAACTCTCTTGAAGCATTTTAACCCACTCACGACTTTATTTATGGCAATTTTCAAATCATTTTTGAAACAAATTTATCAAAGATCATGCTTAGAAATCGCAGACATACATAACTTTTCGCATATTTTCATTAGATTTCATTCAAAAACAAATTATCATCAAAAACAAAAAGCACTTGTTAGTTAGAGGAAGTGCGAAAAGTGGACCACTTTAGTTTATTTCACAATTTATTCTTCTGATGTTGCTAATCAGAGTAGGACGGGTAGATAGCCAAATGTATCATTGATTTATAGTGTTTAAACTATTTTCAAAACTCTTCTAGTACACAATATAATATTATTCTATTCGTAGTGCCATATAAATATTCTCAATTTTTCAAGTGCACTGTAAACAATTCTTCATTCATTCATTCAAACTAATCAATTTTCACATTGATTTACTAAGAAAATGCTTCGTTTACAGTGGCTCATTAAAAGCACACACACACACACTCGTTTAGACGGGCACGTACGATCCCATATACTAAATACTAAAATGTATTAAAATGAGAAAGGAAGAAAGATTTCAATTGAAAACTCAAGTATTCGTATGCACTCGAGTCAAAATGACGAAATGAATTAAATTGAATAAAGACGACGGGTGAACTGAATAGTAACAAAATGCTATATAATAAAGATGCTGATGATTATGATGATAATGATGATGATGATAATGATGATTATGATACTGATGATTTTAATGATGATTTTGATGAAGAGCAAAGTGCAACGGCAGCATCATCATTGAGAAAGTTATGTACACAGTAAGAGTAATTAGCACAAAATAAAAGTGCACACTTTCCTATGGCAATACGATGGTGTACGATGTCATTGAGCCACTTTAATATGTAAGTACTCATACGTAATAGGAATAAAAGTGTGATAAGTATTACTTACTTAGTTATTTTTCAGCAATTTAAAGAGTTCACACTTAGTCCAATATGCAAATGATACACAGTCAAGAGTAAGGCATAAATTTAATTTGCCTAAAAGTTTCAATTCGACTAGTGGGTGCTGTAACTCAGTGGCTTAGTGTTGCGTTGGCTTTCTGATCTGTAGGTCGTGGGTTTAATCCCCGGCTGAAGCATAACAAAATTTAATATCGAAAAGATTTTTCGGCAGGAAGTGGCAATTTTTCCGGCAGTAACAATTTGACAAAAAATGCTCCTTAAAAGAGCTCTGTGACAAAACTAAGTTAAAGTGATGTCACAAGGGTTCTGCCATTCGGAACGGGCTAATATAATTAGGTCCCTTCCAATGCTGTCCAAATTTAATCCGCACAACAGTATTGAAAGAGAAGCTCGGTGGTATCACAATGGGCCTTTCTGGCTTAAGTGTGTCATCTCAGAGAGAGGGCAGCCACATACACTAGACCTAACCCTTCAGTTCGACTAGATCAATTTTGTTTGAAGAAATTTTTTGGTTACATACGATTTCTACGGAAACGTCCGAAAAAGTTATGTTGAAAAACTCTGAACAAGTAAATATCAGAAACTTCCGGGGCTTAATGAAAATTTGCATAAAGACAGACCCAGAGTCACCGAAAAACCTTAGGAACCTTAGCACTTCCCATTCTTCTATGAGCATTTGCTTCTATTACTCGATTTTGAATGGCAGAAACAATTCTGGAAAAAATTCTGTTGAATTAAAAAAACCGGAAATGGAAGCTTGACACGTTTTTGATCGAAAATTGAACAATTTCAGGAAATATGCAATATTATTTTATTTTCTACAGAGAAGAATTATAGAAAAATGATCTTAATAATAATAAAAATTATTTTTTTTTTAACTAAAGAAACCCAAACCCAAAAAATGTCCAACAACTTTACTTTCATAAACATGAACCTAAGTGTAATAGCACTTTTTGGTTATTAGGATTGTTTATATTGTCTTTTTTTTTTCTGTAAATGTAATTGTTTAAGAAATATGTATATGTTTCCATTTACTGGTAAACGAAAAACTTATACATTTATTCAACAACGACATACACCACATCTGTATGTATTTCGAAACAAAAACATAGTTCAACTTATACTCAAACCACCAAAAAAAAAATAAAAATACTTATAAGATTTATACAATGGCATATAGCCAAAAATTACATTTTAATGGAGTCTAACTAAAATTAAATGAATACGAATAGAATGTTGAGAAAAAATGAAGTGCACAAAATGGACAATATTCTGAAGGAATGTGAAAATGAATCATAGACATCGTCTGGGAGCCGTAATTTTGGCGTTTGCTCTCAGCTCATGAGGTTTCCATTGGAACTCGAATGTAGAGAATGTAGGCTTTCTAAGAGAGCCTAACTGTCGGTAAGTTGTTATTCGTTTGGCAGCCTACATACGAACGGAAAGAATTCCGAAAGAGCTCAGTGTTTTCAAATCGGCAAATGGAACACCTTCCTGCCACCGCTTCCGAGAAAATTTAAAAGTTTCCAGCCTTTCGACTTCCTATGTATCCTAAAAAAAATATAAAACCCTTCAAAATCGATGGATGTAATTAAGTCCCAATTAAACTCCACTCAAAAAAACACTGTCAATCTTTTTGATTCTTCCGACTCTCACCACAAAAACTCACGAAATCGTGGAGTAAAGTAAATCATTTCTTGAAAGTGAGAAACGAGATCTACTCGACTACTGGAGAGCCCAAACGGGTATGTGGCAGTAGAAGGGACTTATTGATCCCGCATATGTTGGGGTGAACGCTGTTCTTAAGCTTAGCAGAAATTGCATAAAACTCTACACAGAGCTGCTCACTGGGCACTGTAGACTCAATTAGCATATGAAGAAAAGAGGAGTGGTAAAAAACAATACCGGTCGACTCTGTCATGAGGAGCAGGAAACATCGGAACATATTCTACGCAATTGCCTAGCGGTGGCAAGAAGTAGACTTGATTACCTACCTTGGTAATGGAATCTTGACTCCAAACCACATAGGTAAAATCAAGCCTACAGAAATTATACGATTTATAAATAGTCTAGAATTGTTTTAGCACAAAAGATCTTTTAGGTCGCAGCGCATTGAATAGCCTGAATAAGTAATGAATCCTTTCTTGTGCTACCAAAATTTATAATTTTTAACCAAATTTGTGAGAAACTAGTCCGAGATCTAATGAGCTATTATTGTAGTAAACTGGCAATGGTATCGATTCTTGGAAGCATAGAGATCGTTTCGCCAGAGAGTTACGAATTTGAAAGCCTTGATTTGATTTGAAAGCCTTGATTTGAAGGCTTTCTTTCCTATGTGCACTTGATGTGATCAATTGTGCTTACAGTGCTTACAATTTCTAAGCAAGCTTAGTGACCTATATTAGAAATGCGATATTACACAGAATTTGCCATTTGGCATTGCAACGATAAAGAATCTATAAAAAATCTATTGAAATTCATTGGAGCCGGTAACACCAATAATTTTTTTTTTATCTTCTTCTTGGATTTCGTTGGAGGAGTTTCAAATCGAGGTGCTGGCTTGGTTTTGAAAGTTTAAAGGAAATTTGCTCAAACTGAAGGTATTGCTTTGTAGATTGTTACAGCATATGATACCAACAATATCGGAAAAAAGTATTTATAGTTCATGGTTGAAATTTATATGGTACTTTGGTCCTTCTCAAGTGGAACCAAAGATTTTGTACAAAATTTTCCTTTTTCGAAATCGAAAGAGCCCCAGAGAGAGTCTCAAAGAGTATGGTAGCCTTAAACTGAACGTCAAAGAAAGACCGTCAAGCTCATAACCTCCAAATATAGCAATCCTAAATTAAGAATCGCCAAGCGGCAAATCTAATATTTTATATTTCCTCAAGAGAAAGTGGCTAGTGGTACGAAGCCAGTGTCATAAATATTAGAGAATGGAATCACATTACAGGTTTTGTACAATATTTGGGGAAAAAATTTTCATTTTGAAAGTTTTGTTGAGGGATTTTTTTTTTTTTTTTTGCAATTTCATTTAGAATTCGTTAAATTCCCCCACATTAGGTCATCGCAATTTAATAGTATCCAGTCAACCATCTTTTTACATATAAAAAAGAACTCTTTTTTTCACGCTACTGTAAAACAATTCACAATCACACAAGAATTTAAGTAACTTTTAACTGTAACATTTACTCGTACTCAAGATAGAAGTAAAACATAGAGTCGAAGAATAAACCACTATAGCATCGTGTGGTAACTTATACATTGTCATCCAATGCACCTACATACAAATCTAGAAGTCATTAATTTCATGAGAGTGAAAGAGAGAGAGAGAGAGAGATAAAGACAAAGGAAACGAAATATGAATCCCAAAAGGGACCTGGACAGGTCTCTGTTGTCGAGTGCGATCGCATACAGCACTCATTCGCTAGTTCATACACCCAAAACATGCATGTACTGCAATAGTGAAGCATGTAGAAAAGTCATCCTTTGTCCTTTCTGTTGTTATTATTGTTATATATATGTATTTTTTCCCTTCACTCTCTATACATGTTAGTGTGAAAATAATAAGCAAGCGAGTATAATGATGTTGCTACTATTGTAGCTATACTCATAGCTGGTACGTGTTAGCAAAGCTTGTAACTTGTAGGAAATGCATCTTTCCGGCAGTGTGAAGAGATGAAGCTTGAAGAAGACAATACACGCGTACAATAGAAAAAAAAAACACACACAGAAAAGAATTACACATTCTTGTTCTAAGAATAAGAAAATATGCTTAAACAGATGTTGCACATGCAACAACATAACAACTAAGTAAAAACTTAATTTCAGCATAGAAAAAATATAGCAAAAATTCAAAAACATTGAAATATTGGTCGGCGAAATTGTATCGGGCCATTTTTTAGTATTTTGCTTAATATTAACTGCAGAACTAATAATTTCGACTGGCAATATATTGAAAAATTGATTTAAAAATAAATTAGTTCGCAAAAAATAGTTCCACATTTTGCAATTTTACTGCGTTAATGGAAGCAGCCTTGGCACAGCCTGAAGATGAGGAAATTTTAAAATTCAAATGAGGTCAGCATTAATCAATTATCAAAAAAGTCGATGGATGAAGACCTCTATGGACTTTGAACAAGTCTGGGTTTTTTTTTTTTTAATTAAAGCACTTGCTCAAACCTACAATAGCCGAACTTGATTTTGTTTCGAGTTTAATTGAAAAATGCTAATTTCCATGAATCAAATCGATTCGATAGAAAGTCCACAATATAGTGGGGAAATTTCACCAAAGTCGACATATAAGAAATCAAAACAAAAATCTAAGGGCTTAAAATGGACCATGATACAAATTTGATTTCATGCTTATGCAAAAATTTACATAATCTGCTTGGAAGCTTTTGACGCAAGCGCGCCATAATTATGACCTCGTGTGGTCCAACAACCACTTGTTTTGGTTTGTGCAGGATTAAATCGCTGATATATCAGGCTAAGAAAACACAGACTTTGATTAGGGAACTTTGAAACGTCTACTGTATAATTCTAAAATGGCAACTTTGGGCTGCCATTATTTCAGTGCCTGTAGGATTCCATCGCTATTATAATGTCACATTAAAAACTATGGAGTTTGACTGGAGTGTCACCAAAAATACGTCCTGACGCTACGCCATCGGAATAACATTTGTTGGGGTCTCTGCAGATTTTCTATGGTGTTATAACATCGTAGTAATAAAATACCAAGTGTGTTTGGGAAGTTTTGATATATTCGGCGCATAGTATCACCGTTGGACTCCCATTTGTTTCACACAATGTTATACATTGGATTAAAAAATCGCAGCGATTTATTGAAGAGTTTTACTGCATCCGTCATAAAGTTCTGATGTTGCGCCGCCGAAATATTATTTGTTTCGATACTCGATAGGTTTTATATAACGATATAATGTAACATTAAAGAATTTTTTGATGCATCCGTCGTATAATGCTGATGTTACACCGTCCGGTCTTCTGATTTGTAGGTCGTGGGTTCAATCTCCGGCTGAAGCATAACAAAATTTAGACAAAGATTTTACTTTCGAACGGTATCCACCAGCCGGCAAGAATTGTCAATGTTTCCGGCAGTAACAATTTGCCAAAAATGCTTCTTAAAACAGCTCTGTGACAAAACTAAGTTGAAGTGATGTCACAAGGGTTCTGCAGTTCGGAACCGGCTAATAAAAGTAGATCTCTTCTAATGCTGTCCAAATTTAACACGCACTATAGTATTGGAAAATAAGATCGGTGGTATCACAATGGGCCTTTCTATCCTAAGTGTGTTCTCTCAGAGCGAGAGCAGCCACTTAACCTAACCTAAACTACACCGTCCGACTATCTTTTGTTTCAGTTTCTGCAGAAGGTTTTTGCTGATATAACATCGCAATAAACAAATGTAGAGTTTGAATGGGAAATACAAAAATACCCTCCATATAGTTCTGATATTTCGCCGTTGGACTACCATGCGCTTCGATCTCTCCACGATTCCCATCCAGACAATACGAAAGTAATTTTTAAAAAATACAGGTAAACAAAAGAAAATCATGTGCACCGGCAAGGGGACATAATTGACTTAACTGAACACTCTCACTCAGAGTGCAGCTACAGTAACAAAATCTAACATATTATATAACCTAAACTATATGATTCTTTTTACTCAAAAAAAAAACCCAATCTAATAGTGATTAAAAAGCCTATGCGATACTCTTTCCACAGCTACGACTAACCAAAATATTATGGGAATATAAAAACAACTAATTAAACCATAAAAAATCTCCTTACAGTCGGCTGGGGCCGACCAAACTATACCCTGCATATGTAGATTTGTATATAAAAAGTTTACTCGAATATCCAACTTTTCTTTTATTTCCACTTTTCGAGAAACAATTTTTGCATATACTACTAATTTACACCCGAAATATGGTTGACTTTGACGAAGTAAAAGGATTTTAAGATAATTCCGAGGCTTAGTATGGGAGCTATATAAAAAGTGGGCGTGGCTTACCACTTTCTAGTAAATCCAATTAATTTTTCAATGTTAATCCACACCTTAAATTTGGTGTCCTACGTTGAATAGTTTCTAAGTTATGGTGGTTAACATTTTTGTTTAATTTCCTCAACTTTGTATGGGAGCCCCAATAAGAAGTGGGCGTGGTACGCAGATTTTTCGCCAGATTATTTCCGACTACGATATTAATTTAAGTGTCAATTATGGTTATTGTAGACATAAGATTGCCTAAGTTACAGCTGTTTCAATTTAAAATTTGTATGGGGGCTACGATAAACACTGGGCGTGGTGCGCCCATTTTCTGTGAGCCTAGTTGCTCGTACAATACTAATCCATACCCTAAGTCTCGTTGTCCTAGGCTAAATGGTTTGTAAGCTATGGAGCTTAAAATTTTAGTTTAATTCACTCGACTTTGTATGGGAGACCCATGAAGGAGTGGGCGTGGCACACTGATTTTCTGCCATATTATTTCTGACTGCCGTGTTAATCTAAGTGTCAATTATGGTTATTCTAGACAGAAGATTGTAGAAGTTACAGCAGTTTCAATTTAAAAAAAGTACAGACACTTTGTATGGGAGCTACGCTAGAAAGTAGGCGTGGCTCACCCACTTTTGGCGAGGTTATATAGTAGTATAATATAACTCTATGTGCAAAATATTGTTGTCCCAAGTGGTATATTATGTGAGTTATAGCAAGTTAAAGATTTTGAAAATTTCGAGGTAAGTCGCTTTGAATGCTTGGTGTGGGCGTGGTTATTGACCGATCATGCCCAATATCAATCCCCTCCGTACCCTTGGATCATAGATTACTTATGCCAAATTTCATCGAAATAGCTCAATATTTACTCAAGTTATCGTGCGAACCAGCCAGGTGACAGACAGACGGACGGACGGACGGACGGACGGACGGACATCGTTAAATCGAAAATTTAATCGACGCTGATCACGAATATATATCCATGTCTATATCTCCGGAGATTCCTTCAAGTGGACACAAACATCTGACCGAAATGAATATACCATGCATATTGCATTATGCAGGGTATAAAAATAGCCAACGGTTTACCCCAATGCATCATAGAACATTCCGCGAATCAGTCTTGATCAGATTGATTTTTCAGATTGGTTTTTCAAATTGACAATTTGACAGCTAACAGGTGATTTATGTTCAGTTTGACATACAAAGACTTACATATATCGTCGCAACACGTGGGAAATGTGGCATTTTTCCCAAAATCAATATCGAGTGAGAGATTCGTACCTATTACGATCAATTTATTCAACCAAGTAAGTATTCTTTTGGACAGAAAACCTACTCGCTAGAATATGCAAACGAATGACTTCGTACTTGATCTATGGTCTATGTCCATCCATTTTGTGTAAAATTTATTTGGACATTTTGGATTTTGGTTGTTTAATTTTTTATAGCACTTCATTTTTCGCAAACTCTTAAAAACATCCTTTACAAATACATCACAACAATATGATACAAGCGCAATTCAATGCAACGCTGCTGTATGAAGTGGGTGAATGCAAGTGAGTGAGTGAGTGAGCCAGAATATGGCTATTGCCATATCACTCGTACAACATAAAGGAGTGTCATATATTCTTGTGCTGGACATACATACTATGCACACTTAATCATTGGTGATGTCAAGTGCACTTGTGCACATTAAGGTGCCTACACCATGCAGTGTGTATAACTACTACATGTACCACAAACGCGTAGAAACGCAAAGGAATGTCCTGCAAGTATAAGTGAAATAGTGTTTGGTACTCGTTGGTATGATTTACGCGACAACACGCCAACAAGACACTTGAGCAATTACAATGCTGCTTATTGTTACATTCACCGTTGATGTTATTGTACATTTTTCTTCAGTTCTTTTTGTTAAGCTATCCTATTTAGCTTGGACAACAATAAATATGAAATGTAATATAAACTTTGTTAATTTCATATTTTTTATTATTCAAATAATTAAAACCAGACTATGCCATTTTAATCGGATGTTGGAAAATGGTTAAATGGTTTTTCCTTTCTAAAAAAGGAAGGTCTGTATTAAAAATATCTTCAATTCTGGATTCTCAAATTAATATTTGAAAAATTTGTAATTATTTAAAAATTTTATACAGTAACTCCATCACTTAAAGCTCTCAATCCCAAAAATTAATTCCTTTAAAATTAATTTTATTCAATTTTCAAATTCAATTTTAATGCAACTCTGTTTTTTGCATTTTTTGTGGTAATCTACAGAAATATATACTGTATTATCCAACGGTAAATTTCAACAGCTGGTGGCCACCACAAATAATTGTGCTTCTTAATTTTTAACATTTCTGTTATTTTTATTGTTGTTGTTATATATATATTTTTTTATTTTTACAAAACTTTAACGACATTAAATTTCCAAAAAAATAGTAAATATAAAATATTTGACGCCTCCATAGTAGTGAGAAAAGTTGTCACATTGCAATGCAACGTAAATGCTTAAACCGCAACAAAAGTTGCAAGTGTTCGCACAAAAATTACAACTGCGTGCGGCGTAGCAAAGAGAAGAATTTAAAAAAAAAAATACAATTTTTGATTAAATAACAAGTAATGGAATTCGTGAAATACTATAAAAAAAAAAAGAACGAATGAAATTTGCATACACTGTAAAACAAATGGTGCAAACATTCTAAATAAATGAATCTGTTCACACAGAAAATAAGAAGTAGTTGTTATAGAAGTTTTGTATTTATAAATTTTATGACTTTATTAGGAAGAGCAAACATTCGCGTTGTTTCTGATTTCTGAAACTACATGGACGTTATTCGTCTCAACGGTGGCACAGTGCGACCTCCTAATGAAACTTAAGATCGTCCAAGTTCACGTCTTGCATTTCCTCCCATAAAAAGTCCAACATCATGGCTCTGTAGCACTTACCGTTGACCGAAAAGAGCGTTTCAGCAGCGTTTGCCAAAAAAAAAGGCCAGCGAAGTCTCCACTCGAAAATCTGCACCAATTTCCAATTTTCCAATTTTTGTACTGGGAAATAAATGTCATCGTGAAAAACGTGGCACCCTCTCAGTTTTTTTCTCTTAGTATTTGTAATATCAATACTAAGTTTTAATTTTCTACTCTAACAAATACAGAGTGCTAAATAACACGTCTGCGCGCTACTGAATCGCTTTAGAAATTTAGAAAAATATTGATGATTTTTTATAAAAAGGTACTGTTGCCATGACAACTGAAGTTTGTGACATTTTTTCACCTAATTTGAAATTTGAAGTGTTTTAGGATGTTTAACCAATTGTTTGGCTAACATTTGTACAAAATACTTCTAATTTTCATCATAAACATTTCATGAACACCCTTTAAATTTATACTGAGAAATTTAAAGTTTGATGTCAGTACCTCTTTTGGCAAGAGGAAATATTTTGGATGGTGCCCCGAACCAAATCTTCGAAAAATTTTATTTCTGATCACCTTCCCCCGGATGCATGGGGAAATCAAAATCGAAAATCAAGTACGGGTTTTCTAGTGTAATCATATCTAATGCAATTTTGTTTGTCAACATAGTTCCTTGTTAGAAAATAAGGTTTCTTGGATAAACACGACTCCCAATTCCAATTGCTCCCACTCTCCAACAGAGAAGTTACCATGAATCCGATGGTAATTCGTCTTCAATTGTTATTGAGTCAGACTTCCCTTTCTTGGTTGGTGTTGGAAGAGACCTATTAACCGATTCTGAATGATAGAGCTCTTGCGAAATCACTTTTTCTGAACTTTGTCACCTAGGTCTTTCAGAAGCTTTTTCACGACAAATTTCAGTGCTAATTAAGAACGAAAGCTAACAGAAAATATAGTAGACTTGAACACAAGTTCCAACTGCTTCTGAGAAAAGACAGCAAAAAATTTGATTTGCTCGGAACTATTTTCTGCAAAATTACGTATAAAGTCCCAGATAGAATGCAATAACATTTAGGAGCTTCCAGATCAAGGTTTTTGGAAATCAACGAGAACATTTTGAAAGGAAATACAGAATCAAAAAAAATAGCATTCCTGAAAACAGTTTGTGGCAAAAATATGTAACTTCTGCAACTCCTTATATTCCTCAGTAGTGTTAACCATTCCTGCACTAATCAGCGGAATGCTACTGGGAATCAATAGTTTCCAGAAAAGTGAAAATAATTTTTGTTTCAAATAATTATAATATATGTTGCTATTGTATTTTGAAAAAAAAAAAACTGATATAAAATGATTTGTGATTTATAATTTATTTGACTCATTAATATTATGTATATCATTACCAGTCAAGCTGCAGTCTTCATATACAATTTTTTGCAGTGTATGTAATTGCAACAAAAATGCAAAAATTGCAAAACGCAGCAAATTTTGGATGCACATATACATATATACAAATTTGTATGAGTATACATATGTAGGTTTGCCACATTTTAATTTTTCCACAAACAACACAAAGAATTTGTATGCAATTACAACAGCAGTAGCAGCAGCGGCACCAGCAGGATCAGTAGTAGCAGAGCAAATGTAAAAAGAATTAATTTTAATTTTTACCATGATTAATTGCATTGTCACAATATTGCAACATTGGCATTATTATTATTGTTGTTGTTGTTCTCATTCTCATTAATGCTTTACATGCGGTGGTAACACGTGGCTATGTAATATGTGCATACTTCACACATTTACTATATGTACATATCGAATATACCTACATTTATTCCAATCACTAATTCCAGCAAAGCACACCACAATCACCCACTACTTATTTCTTAATAATCAACACTGTTCAACAGAATTTTTGGGAACAAAGAAACTAAGTGAAGCACCTAGTGTCTACACACAAAGAGTCCCGACGTCTTGGACAAAACGTCACTCTGGACAATTACACTTTCGAGATGGTGAAGGACTTCGTCTATCTTGGAACCAGCATCAAGAACAGCATCATGCGTAGGATAACTCTTGCTAACAGCTGTTACTTTGGGCTGAATAAGCAATTGAGTAGTCGAGCCCTCTAGAAGTCCCTCATTATTCCTGTCCTAACATATGGCGCAGAAGCCGAGACAATTTCCACCACTGATGAGAGGATGCTTGGAGTTTTCAAGAAAAAAGTTCTGAGCAGTATATTGGGATGTATTTGCGTTGATGGCGAGTACCAAATGAGGTACAATGAGCTGCATGAGCTGTACGCTGACATTGACATAGTCAGGCGAATCAAAATCCAGTCGAGCGAATGGAAGAAAACGCTCCAACGAAGAGGGTATTTAATTCGGCACCCGCTGGAGGACTCAGAAGAAGAGGAAGACCAAAGCTCTGTGGCTGGGTAACCTGGCGGCACTTGGAATATCCAATTGGCGCCAACAAGCGAAGAACAGAGAAGACTGGCGCCGCATTATATGCCTAAATCGATCATCGGTTATTATGGCCATATAAGAAAGAAAGAAAGAGGAAAGAAGACATCATGCTGACGACTTTTGCGTTTTAATTTAAAAGATAGTAGAGTCATTATGGGCCTTGCAGCACAAATATTACAACTTGAAGAACTAGAGCTCTTTTGTCTGAGGAAAAATTCTTATCTTGTCTTGTGCTTGCCGCTATAGACATGCGCCTTAACATAGCCCCACAAAAAATAGTCCAAAGGCGTTAAATCGCATAATCTAGGCGGCCAATTGACCGGTCCCAATCAAGAAATATACTGTTCACCGAACTCGCATCTCAATTGGACCATTATTTCGCGTTCTGTGTGGCATGTGGGACCGTCTTTTTGAAACCACATGTCTAGCTCTTCCCTTTTGGGCAACGAAAAAGTTTGTAATCACCGCACGGCAGAGCTCGCCATTCACAGTAATGTTCCTGCCTTCGTCGTAGTGCATTTTTCGGGATGCATTGGCAGTTCTTGCAATGTTTCTGGCTGCTATTCACACCAAATAAGGCAATTTTGATTATTCACGTATCTATTCAACCAGAAATGAGCTTCGTCGCTGAACACACGAAAGTGCACGATGCACTTTCTTTACCGAGCATGAATTTTGATAATACAATTCAATAATCTGCAAGCGTTGTTCGTTTGTTAGTCGATTCATGATTAAATTATAGACCAAACTGAACATGTTTGACAGTAACATATGCTACACGAAAACAGCTGAGCTGCCAAAAACAGTGTTGCCAAAAAATCATCCTGTACAAAGTATTGACATTTTTTGAAAGAATTTATTTCAAATCTTCGTAAATAGGGGCTAAATGGAGTAGGTTTGATAGGTGGGCAATTCATGGGCATACAAAAAGTGTTCAACTTTTTACAATAAAACACCTTCAATTTTCTGTTAAACTGTGTAATTAATATTTTTCAATTATACGCAAATATGTTGCAAAAATTTTATACTTTTAATTGTTGTAATATGATTTTTTTTTTCGATGAAATTCGGTTTAATTTCGTATTTACATAAATTCCTCTTAATGTTTAATTATACAATTCATACTTATATACTCGTATGTATGTATTATATAATGCATATATAATTGTTATTCGTATGCTGTGCGTAATGAAATATAAAATTTTTAAAATACAAATAATAATAATAATAATAAAGAAAAACATTTATAAAATAATAACAACATTTTGGCACAAGTTCGAAAACTGATAAATTTAACGTTAATGTCATTTTAATAGTGTTTGAATTTATTACGTACAGCAAACCAACCCACCAACTGACAAATTGGAGCTGTTCGAAAATGTATAGGATCTTTGAAAAATAACTTTTATTAGAAAATTTTTCAAAAACAACAACAACAAAAGGTAAAAACTCATATTTTTGGGAATCTTTGCCTTTATCATGTCTTCATTTCGACGATTAGTGCTACTGAAAATTCTTTAAAATAGAAATTCAAATACAATATATTAAAAAGAAAGGAAGAAGGAAACGCATTTTGAGGAAAGCTTTGCCCTTTTTGGCTCCATTCGGAAATAACGATTGCTGAAAATGTTTATTTGCTCAACGAAACTTATGGTGAGCATCCGGCCTAGTGCGACTTCAACTTGAGGTTCAACCAAGAAAATTTTGTAAAATTTTGACATAGAAGACACAGAACAAATGAGAGCACCGGAATTGTTTGAGGAATTAAGTTAAGTATCGATAGGAATCTTATGAAATGCTTGAATAGTTGACGGCTCACTTGACTACTGCTTTATAATATTTTTAGATTTATTTTATATTGAAAGTAAACAATTTCAAATTCAAAAAATTTATTATTGATTTTTGAAGTCTTCATAAAACGGAATTTGTATGCAATTAAAATCTTACTAGAATTGCGATCAAGATTGTCTTCCAGTTACTTACTCTGTATCTTTAGCCCTTAGTAGTCTCCTCCGCAAAATTAATGTATTTATTAGATTGAGTTTTTATGAATTGGGCAAACATCAATTTTGTAGAGGAACCCACTAAAGGGTGGAGGTAAGTGGATATTTGGAGAAAAGTTAAAACAGAATAATGAATGAGAATCGGTAGTTGGAATTTCACCATTCTGGAGATAATTTCTGGACAATTATAGTGAAATTTGTCGAAAAAATGTTAATCACGGAAAATAAATAGTATTTGGTTATACATTTTATACCTCTAGGGGCACTCTGTTAGAGGTGGGAGAAAAATTTCATAAAAACCATCAAATAGTTGGGAAGCCCCTCTAAGGGGCAGATGTAGAAGGTAAGAATTTGAATTTGCAATTTCTGACAATGCTATGGTGCTATTTGTCGATCATCAGATGGCTTTTAATTAATTTTCTATTTCAGCCTCCCCAAGGAATTATGATAGAGGTCAGTGGGTGACTATGTTCAAAAAAAATATTAAGTAGAAAAAATTAATGGGAATTTCTCATGCATTTGACCCTTCTGTGTCGTTTCTGCTTGTTTGAATGAATGTTTCAACGGTCATATGTTTTTTTTTTTTCGAAATATTTCGAGCTGGCGAACATATAAGAAATGCTTATCTGAGTTTCTGAGGAAGACTTTTTTGGCCATTCATGTGAATGTCTAATTAACAATTCGATTGACAGTCAAAAATAACTAATTGACGAAATTTCGGAAAAATCGATTTTACGGCAGGGTTTCTACTAGCACCAACAGAACAAAATTGGAACAGGAAGACTAAATAACAAATTCAGTGAGATATTGATTATTTTTAATTCATTTTTTCAATGATAGCAGTCTTGTGGGTGCCGTAGCTCAGTGGTTAGTGTGTTGGCCTTCTGATCTGTAGGTTGTGGTTCAATCGCCGTCTGATGCATAACAAATTTTATATCAAAAAGATTTTTCTTTCGAACGGTACCCACCTATGGCAAGCAAGTGGCAATTCTTCCGACAGTAATAACTTGAAAAAGCATGAAAAAGCTTCTAAAAGAACTCTGTGACAAAGCTTGGAAAAAGTGATGTTACAAAGGTTCTGCCGTTCGAAACCGGCTAAAATAAGTAGGTCCCTTCTAATACTGTCCAAAAATTTAACACGCACAACAGTAATGAAGGAGAATCTCGGCCCAAGAGCTCTTCGGGGCTTAAAAAAAAATAAAAACAAAAAAAATAAATTACCGTTTCGACAGACAGTCAGAGGTAACTAATTGATGAAATATCGAAAAAATCGATTTTACGGCAAGGTTTCTACTAGCACCAACCGAACAAAATTGGAACAGGAAGCCTAAATAAGAAGTTCAGTGAGATATATTTTAAATTTGTCCCTACAGAGACTTAGTGACTTGCAGTTTTGTGTCCAATATTACTACTACTACTACTACTGCTACTACGATTACAGCTACATAATTATAAAAAATACTGCTAATTTTTCTAATAACAGCATTACAACAAAAAAAGGACAGCAGATCAGCATGAAAAAGCATAAAGAAAAAAAATGTTTTTCATGGTCTAAACAAACGGCTTAATAAAATTAAAATTTACCTCGCTCGCCCAGCCACCTGTGTGATGCGAGTACCAACAAATGTCCATTTATATTCAATGGCTGTTTTTTGTCTAATAATGTCGATCATAATAAAAACAACAACAACATAATATTAAATACAAAAAAACAAAAACAAATGGTCAATAAAAAAACAATACAACAGAAGTTAATAATAGAATAATAATAATAATGTAGAAAAGCATGCTTAACATGCTTCACAAATGTCGCGTTCTTTTTTTTTTTTTTGTTTTTTCTTCGGTGTCAATTTTTGTTCGAACATCAGCGAACAAAAACAACTAAATATATTGAAAACTATATAGATACATATTTATATAGTATAAATTTGATATGCTTCACAATGTTAATTTTGTATTTCTTGTTTGTAATAGTAATTTTTTATAATTTTTTATGAATATACCACAACAACAACAACAACAGAAATTTATTTAACATGCGAGTATGTAACATAATTTCGAAGAAAAAAGTTTTTCAAAAACAAACAGCATAGTATTACACATTAATATGAAACATGTGTACGAACAGGATATTCACAAGTCTCGTGTCAAATGTAAATAATTTATAATAGAGATGGTTGAAAGCTTTAATTAAAAACAGTTTACATCAATACACAAAACGTACATATTATTCTAATAAGAAAGAGTCAGGTGGAATTCCTTCATTCTTTTATTCAAATAATCTTTGTCGGCTACTTCTCCGGCTTACGTCAGCCTGGATATCATGCGGAGGATAACTCTTGGGATGAGTTAGCAATTGAGTAGTCGAGCTCTCTCTCGAAGATCGAAGGTCACGCTCTACAAATCCCTCATTATTCCTGCCCCAACATATGGCGCAGAAGCCTGGACAATTTCCACTACGGATGAGAGAATGCTTGGAATTTTCAAGAGAAAAGTTCTGCGCAGGATCTTCGTACCTAATTGCGTTGATGGCGAGTATCGGATAAGGTACAACGATGAGCTGAATGAGCTGTACGCTGACATTGAATCAAAATCCAGCTGCTGCGCTGACTAGGTCATGTCGAGCGAATGGAAGAAGATGCTTCAGCGAAGAGGATATTTAATTCGGCACCCGCTGGAGGACACAGAAGAAGAGGAAAATCAAACCACCGTTGGAAGGACCAAGTGTTAGGTAACCTGGCGGAGCAAAATGCCGAACTCATGGAGTCGGACTGCAATCGGACTGAATCCCTTATTGTTCGAAAAGGTGGAAAAACCAAATCTTCTACGGCTGTGCTCAGCCCAGATCCAAACTTAAGAGATCCGGTGAAAAAAATTCGGATATTGGAGCAGAGCCAAAAACCAACAACTTCGGCAATTGCCATCGCAAGAAGGCATCTGGTAGCGCAAAGTAGGCACCAAGTACTACTACAAAGCAACACCCGTGCCCAAGGGTTTGCTTCTGGCAGGCTCAGGAAGTGCGAAGGAACAACCCTGGGGCAACACAAGCTCTTCGAAAAACAAAGGCTGACTAGGTGCGCAAGACAAGTGCTGAGAACTAATGTCACGAGCCCTTACCGCCTATACAAACCACCTGGAGGAGGCAATTTAAGCACCTCTATATAAACCTCCACCCCGCAAAAGCAACTTCATATAGGATTATCCTTGGCCCTTGAATTGTTGCGGTAAACAAACAAAATCATGTGAGATGACTACTATTGCGGTATCGATCAACCAGTGACGGCTATTTTTATCAATAAAAGCATAAAATTTCCTTTTATATCAATACTCCAACAAAGGAATTTCGTGGTAATCGATGCTATGCCAGTTGAAGAAAAACCATTATCCTGGCTTCATTATGCCTCCTAGGCGATGTGGAGGAGACAGTATCGTAAAAGCTCCTGCAGCTCATGGAATATGCGAATTCGAAACTTCCAATGGGTAATTCATCGTGATGCGAATTCACGGCACATGGTGTTGGAATGAACGAACACTTCTTCATGATTCTGTTGTTATTGATTTTATTACTAATAAAACTTTGATTGTGATAAACTGAGGCAACTTGCGCATATTAGTATATATGACAAGGGGGAGGCATTAGATCTCACTGAGTAAAATGTAAAAACATATCATTCTTAAGTTCGAAAACATATTTTTGTATGTAATACAGACAAAACAATTTCTGTAACGCTAACGTTAACGTTCGCCTACTCATTTATGCTGCAAACTATTATTGGAATTCAGCCAGTTAAAAATCCCAAAACTAATTTTACACTAAAAAGCTTAGCATATCATTCTATGAATTAATTCAAAAACTGAATATTATTAATATATTCCAACTCAACATTTCAATATTAAGTAATGACTGCCAAAGAATATCAACAAATGCCTTTGCCCATCTTTCAATTGTCTCTCTAAAACGATCGCTACAAATGATTAAAAATTAAAATTGTCAGTCACATATTTTGATATTTTTTTAGTGGCTATTAAAAAAAAAAAAATTCTAATATTTCAATAATAATAACTAATAGTAATAGAACAATTAAATCATTTTAATATTTTTTTATGCAAATAAATATTTTTCTATTGTAGAAATTCCAATCGCAAAAAAAAATTGTATACATTTTTTGGGTGTGAATATGTTTAATTATCCATAAAAAAAAACATGTTTCCGTAAATAATCCAAATTAACCATATATACATAGGTACGTAGTGTTGAAATATGCCTTTTTCTACTACAATTAATTCTAATGGCAAATCGAAATTAGTATTCATTGTTAATAATAGGAATTTTATGTTAAATTAAAATTTTTACGTATGTTTTTCTGTTGTCATTTCGGTTTTTATCAGATGATTGAAATAGTAAATAAGTAACGAAGAAAACAAAAACGATAATAAAATTTTGATAATAAAAAAATTTTTTTTTTTTTTTGTTTTGCTCTCGCATTTATTTTCCATTAGCATGCATTAATATGTTTGTATTGTACGTTTAAGAATGTAGGGTGCTAAATTTACAAAAATGCCTACAAAATTTATTTTCATTTTTTTAATGATATGAAAAGAACTTCATATAATGTAAAATGGAAACTCAAATGTGAGTAAAAAAAAAAAAAATTTTTTTTTAGCTGAAAATTAAAGAAGTTCAGAAAGGGGTGCCCTCAAGCGGCATCCTCGATCATCTTCCACTTCCACTTCCTCTAGAAATACTTGTGTACCAGGTGTACAAGCTTAAATCCGCTGTTTGCTCGTAGATGGCGTTAGTGAGCATTTTGAACTATTATCGACTGTGCATCCTTTTTTTTACGAGTTCGACACCTGTTTACATCTATTAGTAAACATCATCAGTGATTTCATACAACAACATACATTTTTGCTCGTATAATCATGTCTAGTTTCGTGCCAGAAAAAGAGCATATGCGGCAAGCTCTACTTTTTTGCTTCAATTTGAAGAAATATGCTGCTGAGTCACATCGAATGCTTGTGGAGACAGTGCGCTATTGGAAACTACTTGCAAAGATTGGTTTCGTCGGTTCAAGGAAGGCCATTTTGACTTGAGTGACAAGAAGCGTGAAAATAGACCCAGGAAAGTTGAGAACTATGATTTGCAGGCTCTTTTGGATGCGGACGACACCCAATCGCAAAAACTGCTTACCGAACAGTTAGGTTTTACTCAACAAGCCATTTCCATAAGTTTACGAGCCATGGGGAAGGTTCAAAAATTTGGAAAAAGGTTAACCCATGAATTGAACGATAGGCAGATGGAGCGACGCCAAAACACATGCGAAATCTTGCTTGCTAGACAAAAAAGAAAGTCGTTCCTGCATCTTGTGATGACTTTCGATGAAAAGTGAATATACTTTGAGAATCCTAAACGAAAAAAATCGTGGGTCGATCCCGGCCAACCAGCAACTTCTTCTCCAAGACCAAATCGCTTTGGACGCAAGACGATGCTGTTCGTTTGGTGGGATCAGCGTTTCGTGGTATTGAAATCTGGTGAAACTGTCAATGCTCACCGCTACCACCAACAATTAGTGAAATTGCGCCGTGTTTTTTGGGTGAAAAAAGGCCTGGTTAAGGACAAAGACATGAGAAGTTGATTTTTCTCCACGACAACGCCCCATCGCACACGTCAAAACTGGTTCAAAACTACTTGGACACACTCAATTGGGAGGTGCTACCTCATCCCGCTTGTTCACCAGACCTGGTCCCTTCTGACTATCATCTGTTTTCGTCGATGGGTCACGCGCTCGCCGAACAGCACTTCGATTCGTATGAATCGACGAGTGGTTTGCCTTGAAAAATGAAGAATTCTTTTGGCTGGTATACACAAATTGCCCGTGAGATGGGAAAAATATATAGCTAGTGATGGCAAATACTTTGAATAAATTAATTTTTGGCTTTCTATAAAAAAAATGTGTTTTTTTTTTACCGAAAAACAGCGAATTTAAGCTTGTACGCAATACTTACGTTGGCATTGTTCTTTAAAAAAATCTCAAGAGTTTAATTAATAAAATAATCCCTTTCCTGTAACTTAAATGCTATTTAGGAGAAAAATGAAGCTGTACGACTTCCATCGGTGTGGACCTTAAAAAAAGAAATAAATATGTTGCACTTGTAGGCTCCGAAGGCTCCTTTGGCAGGGCTTTTCTCCCAGTACTGTTGAGTGTGTTAAATTTTTGGACAGTATTAGAAGGGACCTATTTATATTAGCCTGTTCCGAAAGGCACAGAGCTCTTTTAGAAGAATTTTCATGGCAAATTGTTACTGCCGGAAGAATTGCTTGACGACAATTGGCAATTAGTTAAAAAATTAGTTATTAAAGTTGTGCTCCAGCCGGGTATTGAACCCACGACTTACCGATCAGAAGACCAACACACTAACCACTGAACTGCGGCACCCTACGGTTAACCCAAAAAAACGGTCCAAATGAAAAGCAATGAAGGCTATATAACGATTCAGAATCTATGAGTTCTGATGTAAGAATTTTAAAAACATCGACTTTTTTCAATATGTCCGTTTTACGTCAAAATCACCCTAAAAATTTTTATGTATATCATAGATTTTGACAATTGTTAATTTAAATTGATTGTGGAGCATATTCTGAGAACAATTTATCTCACGAATAATCTGTTTCACTAGACTTTTCTGATACTTCTTAAGAAAACTGTTAATTTTAACCATTAGCCCTATCGAACAATTTGACCTCCTGTAAAACATTGCCATCTTCATTAAGTAATCTGAACTGATATATTGAAAAAAAATTAACGCATAATAACATGTCATTGCCCATAGGCGACTAGGTATGTATCAAGGAAATGCAATCAACCCATTTTTGTCTCAATATTTCATTTTTTTCCCAAGTTTTTTGTTTCGTGTTTCTTCTGATGTCGCAATAATTTTGTATGCAAACATTGTAAGTAAGTACAAACATTTATGTTTCATGTTTCGACTCCATGTGCATATTATTTTTATTTTTTTGTTAAATCATATTATTGTGTCAGCCGTGTTCGTGATTTTACGTAGACATAAGGTGTAATTAACATAGTGAGAGCTAAATTGATGTCTACGAACTGTCAAAAGTCAGAATGTTGCTAAGGTCGCTGAGGGCAACACATTAAACAACATTTAAAGAGAATTTATTTTTATTTCTCTCGAAATAAAAGTTATTTATTTTATTGCAAAAAATGTATACTTTAAATAATGAATTTTCTAAGAGCAACTCTCAGATAGTAAATTTCACAATTTCACCATCACTTTGTTAATTACATGGAAGGTAAACATATATATTTTATTTAATTTAGTAATTTATTCGAGTAAAACATCATATTAAAAACACCATTAAACTGCACACATGCGCATGCGGAATTATCAAAATTGACCACCAAAAATAATGATAAATATGTCTGCAATTTGATTGCGACAAGTGCAAGTCAATGCAACAATGAAAACATGACACCAACATAATTATCATCATCATCATCATCATCATCATGATCGTATGATTAACATCATTAATAATCATAATTAAAAATTAAAAGCACGTCCAAATTTTTATTCACGATATTACCTATATTATTGTGACGTTATCTTACCTCAGTGCAGACGTCATATAACGCACAATTCGCATGCGTTTAAGTTAATTGTTTCTCTTAAATGGTAATCTTTTAATTTACTTTACATTCATATATGGTTATGACATGGGCGCCATATACCGCCCATCATTCGATCGAATGAATCAATGATATTTGCTAGACTTGATCAGCAATATCAGACGCTACTATGAATAGTTGCTTGTTGAACAATTATGGTAATTCATGCTGGATTGATCGTTCATAGTATGAATGAAAAATCTCCTTTAGAAGATTTTTTATAATTTTTTTTTATTATATTTTCTTATTTTTTACAATTTCGCATTATACATATGATCGTCATTCTAAAAATAATTATGCCTTCATATCGTTTTCTATATCCGGATCGAAAGGAATTTAGATAAAGTCATTTTAACACCATATTTTGTTAACGTAAAGGTTTACTCCATTTTCGCTTATAAATTGTTCGAAATATATTCTGCTGCAAAGTTGTAATGTTATCGTATTTGGCTGGATAATCATGGGCCATTCATAACACCATCAGAAGGTTATGGAGCGGTTTTATCCTTTTATAACGAAATAAGCCTCGATCAAGAAATTTCACGATTCTAGGAAATGGAGGAGCTCCCGAAAATGACTTGTGGATCAGCTGAAGATTCGTATTGCGAAGAACATTACAAGAAAACAACTTTCCGAAATGAAGATGGACGTTATGTCGTATCTCTGCCTTTCAAATGACAATTTCCCAAAGAATTGTCATTCAGAGAATCTCGCAATTCGGCAAGAGCTCAGTTCTTTCGTAATGAAGTACGGTTGCTTAAGAACCCTCAGTTTAAGTACGATTACGAACATGTGCTCTTACAATACCTCGAATTAGATCACATGAAGCAAATATTCCCAAATGTTAATTTAGAGCCCAGCTTTTCCTCCCTCGCCATGCCATTGTGAAACCGGATAGCACTACCACGAAACTTTGTGTAGTTTTTAATGCCTCTAGTCGTACATGCAGTGGCAAGAGTCTCAACGATGTGCTATGTACTGGGCGTATTTTGCAATCCGATTTAATGGTCTTAATTCTGAGATGGAGACTCTATCGTGTTGTTTTCAATAGTGAGTTTGAGAAAATGTATCGACAAATTCTCGTGCATCCAAAGTATAAAGTATAAGAATGAAGAGCTACAAACCTTTGAGTTGCAAAGAGTAACATTCGGTGTGAATTGTGCGCCATATTTGCCCATCCGAACTCTTTTGCAATTAGCTAACCCGATTGCTTCCGACATTTTGAAACATTCTATGTACGTGGATGATATACTCGCTATAGCCCATACACTGAACGAAGCTATCGCGGCAAGTAATCAATTGGCTTCGGAACTAAATACACCAGGATTCTCGCTTAGAGAATGGACGTCAAATCATCAAGGAGTTCTTGAAGACCTCCTGAATTCCTGAATATTTCTGATGCTAGTACAGCGAAAACCCTTGAGCTTAGATGGAATGCAGGTTGCGACTGCTTCCTCTTTTCTCCGGGCTTCCTACCAATGAAAGCCTCATTCACTAAATGTGAGGTTTTATCGATGATTTTCAAACCATTCGATCCAGCGAAAATATTAATTCAACAGTTGTTCAACAAATAACACCGATTGGTATGTGTCTATTAATCCACTAACGCTGCACAAATGGTAGACATTTTTGTCAGATTATCCGAATCTGTAATGTTAATTGACGCAATATACATTCAAAACATAGATTAAGAAGATATCACCTGCGATAATTTACGCAATATATAGTTATTATGATAATTTATTATATTTTATACAAAATTTATTAAAAAAACTGTATGATTTTTCATTAACGAATGGTTTTAAAAACATTGATTTCTATACAAAATACTACATAAAATTTTCAACATGTATCTAGCAACATGCTTAAGATTCAATAAAAAATGTTGCTAGTATATTGTTGGATACATGTTGGTGTATGTTCTATCCTGTTTGATACATTATTGCAAATTGAACACGCAACAAAGGCAATTTATTATATTATTCGTATATTATGGTGGCAAAGTATTTCACTATTACTAGCCATATTGCTGCAATATACATATATTGCTATTTTGATAAATTTTCCTTACCTTTTAACATTATATGTATATTATTAATAAATTTAAATTTAAAAGTGTGTAATTTTAGTTACTAATATGTTTACTATTAGATATGCTATTGTCACTTAAGACCTAATCATTTCAACATCTGTATGAATGGAAATTATAAATATTTACCATTTTTTTATTATAGAAATTCAATTTTTCCTATATTTGCGTATTCCACTTGTACGATATAAAATATTTTAAACATAATTCCCTTATGTAGATTTTATTTCAGGATTTTTTTGTTATTATTGTTTAATTTTTTTATTTTTTATTATTCCATTCACATGTTATACAGTTGATTTTATTTTGTTTACGCGTTTAAAAATCATGATGATTATCAACAGATGTGGCGATTATAAACTGAAATAGATATCGTACACATGTACTTAGTATGTACATACATAAATAAATTCATGGATGAGTGCATATAATGTGTAGAAACAAGTCGAATTTTTCAACAATAATAATTAAAAGTTTCGAAAAAATCACTCTTTCCTTTTGTATTTTCTTCCAGCACCCGTCAGAAGATTGAAATTAAAATGAACCCTTCAAATTTAAATCAGGCTTTCATTATTTTCAAATGAATTATGCAACTCTAATAGACAGAGACAACAATACACAATTTTACGATTACTAGGTACTCATATGACATTGCTTATGAAATGACCTTAAAGGCTATGCGATTTTATTAGCAACATGTGCTAAAATTGATGTGTGATAAATTATACATAAATTTTTTTCAAAAAAAAATTAAGATATATTTTTTGTGTATTGGTTTCACAGTTTCTTTTTTTTTTTTTAATTTTATTTATTTCATATTCCATAAGTGCGTTATAATCAATAATTATATAGTGAATTGAATTTCGATTATAAAAGGTAAATATTTATGTAAAGTATTTGGAAAACCCGCAGAATGTGATATTTATTATTTATGTAATCGTTTCATATCACATAAGCGAGAAATGCGATCAATCATACAAATTTACGTATATACATAATACTCTTTGCATTTGTAATGAAAAACCTCGGTTTTTTTATTTATTTGCAATATTTTTAATGCCAATCATAGTTATGATATTTGTAATTGTAATTATGCGGGTACCGTAGCTCAGTGGTTAGTGTGTTCGCCTTCTGATCTGTAGGTCGTGGGTTCAATCCCCGGCTGATGCATAACAAATTTAATATCGAAAAGATTTTTCTTTCGAATGGTACCCACCTGTCGGCAAGCAATTGGCAATTCTTCCGACAGTAACAACTTGCCATGAAAAAGCTTCTTAAAGAACTCTGTGACAAAGCTCAGAAAAAGTGATGTCACAAGTGTTCTGCCGTTCGGAACCGGCTAAAATAAGTAGGTCCCTTCTAATACTGTCCAAATTTAAGACGCACAACAGTAATGGAAGAGAAGCTCGGCCAATGAGTCCTTTGGGGCTTTAAGTGCCACATAAAAAAAAAAAAAAAAAAAAAAAAAATTGTAATTATCTTAAGGATAGTTATTACAGTTATTTGAAACATAGCTTTGTTGTTTATGAATTTAGTAAATTTGTTCAAAGACTGACATTCTAACAACAAAAATTTGCAGAGATTTCGAAAGAGCTCTGGAATACGAGTATCTAAATTGGTCGTCAAATTTCAAAATTATGATCAAGAAAAAACTCCTTTGGTTTCGCTGGGTGTTTCAAAATATTACCGTGATGCTTTTTAGATAAGCTCTTAAATATGCGGTTACAAATTTGTATGGAGAACGATCTATCCTAACCAAATTAATTTAATATTCAAGCTAAGCTAATGTTTCTATTTTTAAATTTGAGCAAAATCGCTGGTGTACCAACGGGCCTATATGGCACCCAATCTTGAATGTTGGCATAAAATCACTGCGCCAAATCCGTAATAGGACTCAAGAAGAACAAATCGACACACCCACCATCTATTTGTTCATTATAAAGCCGCTTTCGACAGTCCCGTAAGGAATTGCCTCTACACAACACTATCTGAGTTCGGTATTCCTGCGAAGCTCATTCGTCTTTGTAGAATGACACTGTATAACTATCGTTGTCCAGTGATAATTGGGAAGGATCCCTCCCCGCTGTTTGATACCGAAGGGGTTTCAGACAAAGCGATCGTTATCGTGCGACTTCTCCAATCTTATTATGGAGAAAATAATACTAGCTGCTGATCTGCGATATAATGGCACTATCTGCAACAAAAGTGTCATGCTGTTGGTGTATGCCAATGATACTGACATAATCGGCATGAAGTGAAGGACTTTGTCTATCTTGAAACCAGCAGTAATGACATCAGCCTGGAGTTATTGTGAAGAATCACCTCACTAAGTGGTGCTACTTTGGGCTAAGTAACCAATTGAGAAGACGAGCCATCTTTCGAGAAACGAAAACTACACTCCTCATCATGCCTGTCCTTACATATGACGCCGAGCTTGGACAATTTCCACCTCAGATGAGAAAATGTTTGGATTTTTCGAGTAAAAAGTCCTACGCAAGACTTTTGGACCTATTTGTGTAGGTGGCGAGTATCGAATAAGCTATCAGTATCAACCATGTGCTGTATGACCCGTATGCCGACACCGACATAATAGAGGCGCATCAAAATTCAGCTGCTACGCTGGCTAGATCATTTCGAGCAAATAGAAGAACCGTCTCAGCAAATAAGGTGTTATATTCGGAACCCGTTGTTGGACGACGCAGGCAAACCTATCATTCAGTGAAAAGCCCAAGTACTCGAGAACTTGACGGCCCTTGGAATTTCTAACTGGTGCGGTAAATTCACAAATTTCCGATTGTAATGACTACATAAGTAAGTAAACTCTATTATCATCATCAGTATCATGTCATCATCCAACATTGAAATCCCTAAACAAAACATCTACAGCCCTAAGAATATGTCTAAATACAGAGTTCCCAAATTTAAAAATCGACAATACTATATACAGAATGAAAAACTGACCAAGCACAAAATTTTGTATATTATATAAATACTTGCGCCCAGACATCAAACTTGTGTGAAAAACTACTACGGAATCTGTAGTTGGTGTTAGATCTTTTTGGAGAATTCAATCACGTTGATGATTGGGTTGTATTGGGTGATCTTTTAGACGAAAATTTCGTAATCAACCTGATCAGGTTGTTGTTCAGAATTTTAGTGTCAGCAATCTTTTGACTCCCACCCCAACCCTGATTAAAAATATATGCGATCTAATCGAAATCTAACGAAGCAGGAGTCCTTCCCAAAAATTCCTCAGCAAAATGCTTTATGGAGAACAACATGAACCTGAAAGAATAGCAGCTGCATTCCGTTGATAGATTCTCTCAATATCTATAGGCGCTTAAGCCGAGTTGGCACCATTATACTAGGCTTATAATACCTTATCACATAACCACATGGCTTCAGCGAAAGTTCTCTTACACAATTAATGCGTTTTATAAAATTGAAAGAACATATGTAGCTCTTCAAGGGACTGAAAATAGGAGGTTAGAATATTTAGAGGAAATATTGACAGCAGCTATTGTCGATTTTCCGGATAAGTATGTTCCAAGAATGTTTGTAAAAAAAGAAATTAATAGAGTGCTGACTCCCATTTAAGCTCTTAAGATGTAATTCCTGCGCAGCAATGGGACTTTTTGTCGCTTTCACATAACTGATCATAACTTGGGTGTTTCTCCATAGGTTTTCTTCGTCGATAACTGATTTTCTTTGTAAAAAAAAATGACTTTATTCAAAAATGCCAATATTTTCATATTTTGGCGCAAATGTTGATTACAAATGGTCGTATCAATGAGTATTTTCGGGCATCGACAAGTTCAACTGATTAATCAGGCTGTTTAACTAAATGATTAATCAACACACACAAAAAAAAAAAAAACAACAAAAGGAAAAAGAATAAGAACAGTCCTATTGAGAATACAAAAAATTCGTAACAAATCGAAAAAGTAGAAGAATATGCCGACGACGATCTCTCTTTCTCTCTCTCGAATATTATGGATAGTAGTGAATGATATTGAAAACTGACTAAGCAAAAACAGACCAAAGTGGACATCAACAGCAACATCATTATCATCATCATCATCATCATCGCGTAAATGTACTGAGTGACCGTTTTTGTACTCGTACCATCATCGCATGAAGAAGAGGGGTGGATATGGGAAGGGAAGAGAAACTAAAAAACACTATATGCTATGGCCACCGCCACTGTCGCATGGTGTGTATGGTATATATCGTAGTAGGAAACATTCTTTGCATTTTAATTAGCCGCATGCAAAATTGTCCGGTAATGTATGAGTACATACATACGCACATACAAGTATTACCTACCAGAAGTAAACGTAATACAACTATGATCATTTCTACAACAACAACAATAAAACACTTTTTGGATATTTTTTATTATTATTATGTATTATTATGCATGTATTTCTTGATCATTTTTTTTATGAAAAAAAAAAAAATTTATTTTTTGCAAATATATCAAGTGTACGTGGATTATTTTCGTATATAAATCTAACGCAAATCATTGGGAAGACATCACTTCTTTGGTGGAAACTTAAGTGTTAAGTTTAGCTCCAGTGTTGATCAGCAAACAGCTCCTGTCGTCGTCCAGTGTGTTTATCTATTAAATTTATATAAATTTTTGTTGTTGTTGTCTTTAAAAGGATCGTGTTTAAAGTGTATTAAGTGTTTTATTTTTGGAATTGTCAACACATTACAATCAAGTTGCAATATGAAATTCAATTTGTCGATCGCGTTAATAGTGCTCGTTGGAGTGGTGGCATGCAGCAACGCTTTACCAGCTAGAAAACGTACGTTAATCAATTCAGTAAGATAAAGAAAAAAAGAATAGCACAGCGATTAGTGTGCTGACTGGGCCTCTGGAACCGACCTCAACCCACCAACCGGCTTCGACTCAAATCGATAGAATTTTTTTTCAAAGGCTTCATCATGTGGTTCTTTCTAAGTTCAACTCTATCTCTACAGCGATTAAATGACAATTTCATAAAAATTTCTTCAGTGAAAAAATGTTCAAAAGAGCTTTGGGAAGGCAGTCAGAAAAAGTGTTCTCGAAAAATAGTTTCTAATAGCACCTTTATATCCATATAATTGATTTGTAATTATCTCGACAGTAAATGCTGCGAAAAGTCGTTTAAAAGAGCTTTCTGTGAAAACTCGGGGAAAAAATGTTTCGTAAAAAGATGTTCTCTAATGGCAGCTTCACATGTCGAAAAATGGAATTTTCTCGACTATATAAAATTTCACCGAAAAAGATTCTAATTTCCGCGACTTCCGTGAAAGCTCGGAAAAAAATTACCACATTTTTCAAAGCTTTTAGTCTTGAATATGGCTCAGCTAAGAATGAAAACCAAATCGAAAAAGCCATCCAAGAAAAAAATAAAGAGTAAAATTAGTTCTTCAAAACAAAATAGTTGAGCTTTTAAGCCTTAAAGTTTAAAAAGACGAGCCCAGCTAAAGTAATTTGTCATTTAATAATTTACTAAATATCTTTCAAAATCCTCAAATATTGTAAAAATTGTAAAAAACAAGTTCGTTTTTAGAAATCTTCAGCAATATTTCAATTAATCATTCTAGAAACAATCATATTTGCACAATTTGACATGCAAAAGCTTCTAACAAAGCTCTAAACAAAGCTCAGAAAAATTGATGTCACAAAGGGGTCTGCCGGTCGGAACCGAATTTCAACAATATTCCTAACTAAATTTCATTCGCAATTTATAATTATAGCAAATATCCTCAGAACCATCAGGAAGTATCAGAAATCCAAAAAAAAGTCCAAGTGGAGAACTCGACCTTTTAAAAGAGTTCATACCTTGCAGCAATTTTATACGAGAATTCTCGAAATCTTGATAAATTTTACTCTTTAAATTCTATTCTTAATGTGTGAGCCCAGCTTCCAAACGATCTGCAGGAAACAACAAATTATTTCGGAAACTCTACATATTTTGGTTAATCACCCTACTCAAATATAGCTCTCCAAAGTGCCAAACGACTCCTTGTATAAAAAAACTGAAACGAGCTTTCAAAAGATCGTAACTATTGTAAGAATTATCTGCATCATAACTAGATCAAATACAAATTAGCCATGAAAATACTGCAGGCAACTTCTTACTACCAAAATTCCATTCGATAATAGACTCCACTTCTTGCACCTCTTCTCCCCAGGTATGGTGTACTTCCAGCAACCGTCTGCTCGTTTCTACTCGGCACCACAACGTTTGATGTACGTCGCCCAATATGTTCAGCCACAACGTACTCATGCACGCTCCACACAAGCCGCTTCAGCTTTGGTTGCCGGTGAAAGTGTTGCAACTGGTACTTATCTGAAGGGTAAGAGAAATCCTTTTTTAAACAAATGCTGTTTGCAATTAATTTAGCAAAACTATATTCAATAAAGATTGTGATCACACAGAAGCTGATATTGCTGCCTCTGCTGGTCCTGGACTCGATGTGAATCTAGTGCAACGTGATGAAGAAACCTTTAATGCCGGTGGTGGTGCACAATCGGTTGCTGAAGCTTATCCACCAGCCGGTGGTGAGGATCAAGGATATGATGCTGCAGCTGCTGGTGCCGTTGGTGCCGATGATGCTATCGCAACTAGCAATGACGATGCTAAAGTGCCACGTGATTTCAATTTTGACGCTGCCGAAGCTGAAGTCGGCGTCAGTGCTGGTGGTTATGCTGGCGCTGCTGGTGATTTCCCTGCCCCCGCCCCACTTGCACCGGTTGGTCCACCAGCCAGACGTTACTTGCCATCGAACAAGAAAGTCTATGTTGAATTGGATCATAACGCCGAAGGTGATGAAATTGCTGAGGATGATACTGCTGTAAGCGATGATGAGAGCGCCGCCGAAGAATATCCAGCTCGCGTACCAAATGCTCGCCGTCCTGCCGCTAAGCGACCAACGAAACAACCACCCAAGGGTCAAGGTGCTGGTGGTGCATGTGCCACCTGTAAGGGATCCCCATCTGGTACATTCTTCCCCATTGATTTTGGTGGTACCAGCGGTGGTGCTATTGCTATTGCCAACTCATTGAGCACCGGTGAGGGAGGTTCAGCTACCAGTCATGCCATCGCTTATGGTTCTCCAGATGCTGCTCGCGCCCGTTCACGTGGACCCGTCCTGACCAAAAGGCATTAAATACCCAAAGGCGCTGATAATATAACGACTGATTGATGTCTTAATCACACACACACACACACACACACACACTGTTACACAACAAAAAGTAATTAGTAACCCGTAAACTCATTAAAGCCGAAAAAGCCAATTTGAAAATGTTTTTTGTTTTTAGTATTTTGTTTTGTTTTTATTTGACACACGTCCTACACTTACAATACCTTGTTTAGTCCAATTACCTGCATATTACTTACATAAAAGATGAAAATGATGATACCATAATTAAATAAAAAAAAAATGTCTATGATCCTTGAAAACTTGTCTTCTTCATTTATAAAAGTCTACATTAGGATTTGTTGCCATTGGCCAATGGTCAACTTTGGCCCAGATAAAACGATAAACGAGCGTTAAATCGCAAGAAAATTGTGGTCAATTTAGAGTCGGCCCTTTTGGATATGACATATTCTTCGAACTCTTCTCGTAGCAACTCCCACATATCACATATGTGGTACAAACTTTTTGATTTCGGATATGCTTATATTGTGGAAATCGGAATAAATGATGCCACCTATCCAAAATGTATACCAATCTGAATTTCAATTGTTACTTTTATAGAATTAGGCCGGAAACGCAGAATATGACATTAATAAGTACTGTGACACTCTATTTTGTTTAAGAAGAAGATGGATTGAGGAAGGCAAAATTTT
Organism: Megamerina dolium; assembly: GCA_963854835.1. Lineage (NCBI taxonomy): Eukaryota > Metazoa > Arthropoda > Insecta > Diptera > Megamerinidae > Megamerina > Megamerina dolium. The sequence goes on from OY978528.1 coordinate 20,161,573, forward strand.
GAATGCAGAAACCTCGCACCTCTTGTGTAAATTAAATATTTGCTTTAAGTACAATATGTTGGAATGTCGACAGGTTAGTTGGACCTTTTTATTTCTAAATATGGTCTTCCTTTAGCGTGACCGGTAGCCCAGCGTTTTTCCTTTTCTATTCCTTCCAAATAATCGACTTTCTCAGAGTCCTCAAAAAATGTTCATGGGTTCATGGGTGACGTCTTCATTCGACCCAAAGCTCTTACTTTTTTAAGATAATCTTTGTAAATGAAAACGTATACATCCCAAATAACTGTCGCCATGACTATGTTGACTCACAGACCCGCCTGGGCCTTCTATGCTGCACGCTTACCCGGAGAAATCTACTACTTTGATTGTTCCTTAGTCCATGGAGTTTTGTGATGAATTCATGTTTCGTCTACGATTTCGAAAGGGGGCAAAAACTCATTCTCAAACTCGATGAAAGTTGTTACACGATTGCGCTCCCTGTCAATCGTGAGCAAACGAGGCACCCATGTTGCGTATAGATTTTTTAATTGAGATGTCTGCAGCCTCAGCCACCTTGCACGCTTTCATTCTCCGATTGACCAATATCTTTCCATGGATTTTATTATAAAGCCTTTCCTTGGTTTCGGTTATGGTTTTTCAACGCAAAAAGTTGAACTTGATGAATACACGAAATGCACTTTCTTGCTCAAAAATTGGCATTAGTCTATTAACAAATGTAAATTAAAAAGATTAGTGTTGATGAGAATAAATATGTCGGAGATTTAATAAATCAAGCTTATTTATATACAGGATCTTCCGATAAGGACTTAAGAAGTTTTTTTATTTTCTTTAAATATTTTCATAATTTTTTAATGTCCCTCACGACTTTTATTTCAAACAGTTATTCGTAGGTCGTAATTTTCAATGACTTTCAGCATAATTAGCTCTTCAATTTTATGCATTTCATTTCAAGTGAATAAACAAAATATCGTTCACCAAATTGAGGTGACCTTAGTTAAAAAAGTTGACTGTCGCCATAAATTGTTCGTAACATGTACACGACAATCATTAGACCTATCATTGGGTCCGTCGTATGGTCACTAGACAAAAAGTGTAACCAATCTTGTATTGGAAAAGTTCAGAGACTGGCTTGCCTCGGCATTGCTGTATCGGGGGGCAGTCTGAAGCTCGCCTCAAAAAGGTTTAAATATGATATTTCGCTATATTTGTTTGTTAAATGCTATATTTGTTTGTTAAATGCTGTGCTACAAAATGGGCTCTCAGATTAACGGATACCAAAATGTGAAAATCGACCAACTATGGCACAGTAAGTTTCTAGATGAATACAAGGGAAAGGACCGTGTCGTGGAGGGGGTTCTTAATGTACCCATAGACTACAACATACCAGTTTTGGACTATAATAGAAGAATTCCTATCTTCTATCCGACCAGGGAAAACTAGGAGCCACACTGTGCAGTGCGTGATTCAGACATCACCATTTACACAGATGGCTCGAAGATGGACAGAGGGAATTTTTTCAGAAAACGTACACTGTGAGATGTCATTTCGACTCCCTGCCGCTTGCAATGTCTTTCAGGCAAAAATATACACAATTTGAGAAAGCAGCTAAACTAATATAATATAGTACAATTCCACTTTAGAATATCACTATCTTTGTAGACGGTCAAGCGACACTGAAGGCAATTGAATCCAGAACAGTCAAGTCGAAAATCGTGCTAAAATGCCGAGCTTCATTATGTGACATAGAAAACCACAGGGTCTCTCTTTGCTGGGTTCTTGGACATAGTAATATTGAAGGGAACAAACTAGCAGACAAAATGGCCAGTAGGGGATCTAGTATGGACGCCAATACGGCCGACGACTCAGTACAATTTCCGCTTTGCGAACTTTTGGGGTGTATAGAAGAAATAGTTTTTAAGGAGGCGAACAGCTTGTGGACTACCCGAGCGGATTGTGAGTTGTCCAGAACCTTATGACCTAGGCTAGACATGATGAGAAGGACCAGGGTACTTCTGTCCTTAGCGAAGCCTGCAGTTAGAATTCTTACCGGAGTGCTCACTGGGCATTGTGTCATCGCGCCAATGCTTCAGCGTTGAATCAATCAATATTCCATAAACCACTATCTATGTTTTTGTCCAGGACTACAGACAAAACGACTGACTTCAATGTTTGGGGTCTCGTTTCTTTACAGGACTAGACGAACTTGCAAAAGTGGACTTAAAAGAGCTTCTTAACTTCACATGGAGAACCAAATGGTTCAAGAAGGATGACATATGAAGACTGGTTACTCTGGGAAGGCGTACCTCCTCCGGCCCCCGAGTGAAAGTGTGAATATATGTTCACACACCCCCTTCATACCTAACCTAACCTATAAGAGTAGATCACAAGCATATAGTTTCATTGCAAGAAGCATTTATTATTATTATTATTATTATTATTATGTATTTCCGGGAAAAAATACAATATTTATTCGTGTATGTATAATTTTCCTTTTGTTGTTTTTTTCCTTATATATTTTGCAATCTTAATTTCATAACTACAAGTGAAGGAGATAAAAGTGAAAGAAAAAGATAGTGATGGAAGAAAAATACTCGTATAACGCAACGAACAAATTTAATTCATAATTTTAGTGAAAATTTTAATTTTTTACATATACGTAAGAAATTAACTTTATAAAATATCGATATGGAAATATCCAAAACAAAATGTACGGACGTTTTTATGTATATGTATGCTAAACAATAATAGTCAAAAAAACAAAATATTTTATAATAAAGCTAACCATATTTAACCGCTTAGATTTAATTGGTGTTATACAAATCATATTTCAATTATCACATGCACCAAATTTAAATGAAAATAAAATATATTGAGAGCATATTCTGAATTTCAATGTGAATTTAGAATGTAACATCGATTCGAACAAGTGGTTTAATTTCATTTCCAACGAAAAAGTGAAATTCAGAATATGTGGTCAAATTAGATATTAATACCAATTCTTGTAAGACGAGAACGGAAGAAGGTGGATAATCGTCGGTAAAAGTACATTTTACATATTCTATCCAGTTGGTATTAATCTTACAATAAATCATAGATGATATTTATGTATAGATACATTTGTTGGTATATATAAAAAATTTCACTATCATTTCAAATGCAGCATGTGCTAGTGTGTATGTGTATGTGTGTGTCTGTTTATGTAGATTTATATTATAATATACGTATATATATATATTTATAGTATATGTATGCATGTATATATATATATATATTAAGACTTGTTCCATTAAATATTCTCTTGTATATAAGTATGTATAGATTGGAATTTAAGTCTTCTTATTTTATTAAAAAAAAAAAAAACATTTTGAATTAATTCTTTTCTTTTTGTTTTTCCTAATTTTTACATCTCATATATATGTATGTATACTCTCCTACTTAATTTGATGTAAAAACAAAAAAATTCTATATATGATTTTAAACAAGACAATTTAAAAGCAATTTAAAAATAAAAACCAAACATGTGTAAAAATATTGGAATAACGATTTACAAACGCTATCAGTAACCGTATTTATCTTGTAACGAAGACATAACATCATTTGCCAATGTACTCAAACGGCCAGCAACTTTATGTACACCCTGTCGTACACTTTCCTTAACATCATCCAAATCCGGAGCTTGAAAGTTGACGCCAGTCGAATAACCTTTTAATGGAAGAAACTTATTAATTAATTGATTATTAATTAAAGTTATCGCAGAATCGCATTGAGAAAAAAGTACCAAAAAATTCCCATTTTGCCTAAAGAGAATGATCGACAATGATTTTTAGCTTTTCTCTATATTCTATTGCAACTGTCCATAAGGACATCAAACAAGGCTTTCCAAGAATGGACGGATTTACGTCCCGGAAGCACTCGACCACGTGGTCAACCAAGGTCCATTCACCTCATCAGAATACGTATTTTTGCTGCTACAACAACAACAACAACAACAACAACTAACAAGAGCTTGCGTTAGGTTAGGTTGTGTTGCGCGGACTTGCTAAGGCTCGTTGAGATACCGAAGATGGGCTGCCCATTCACGGGTGAGTGCCTAGATGGGTCAAACTGCGACTATCGTGGGCCGGACACGCACACAGGTAGTGAGTTATGTACTCCGGTTCCTCCTCTTAGTCGCTGGCCGGACGATGTCGGGTGCTGTGATGCCCCTAGCCTAATTCCAAGCCCCGCCATCAGAAAATGCTTCGTAATAATTCCTAGTAGCACAATAACCATTTGTCTGTTAAAGGCCTTTTGACAGTTTTATGTACAGTACTGACCAGATGAATCGGGTAGTAACACACGAGTATTTCAACTCCTATCTAGCATTCGTTTTGTATGTTGCGCCCGAGGATAGAAATAGGTTATACACCAATTTGTTGTCTCCTTTTCACCCCTATTTAAAGCATAGGGACTCCACAAGGTTTCTCCATCGCACACTATTTTGGGCTGTTGTGCTAGCGCCATTCCATGTGATGTTGTTGTTGTAACAGACAGACAACGATTTCAAAATCACGAAAGTTCATGTTGTTAGGGTGTTGTTGTTCACGTCCACCAGTTCCAAGAAGATGGCAGGCTCCAGGGGGTGCGTCCACAGCGCAGAGGTGGCCAAACTGGTGGGTCTTCTGGGGCAGGCGAAAAGATGACGGGTGTCGTGCGGGCTCTGCCGGCACCGTGAGGAAAAAGTACAAAGTGGGCATCTGTCAGGAATTGTATCGGCCAGTCGGTGCATATAACAGTTGAGATAGACGCTCCATCCAGATCTCAGCTGCGCCAAAGTGGCGCGAGCGGATCTACTACTTTTTCGAAATCACGATTCCATGTGATGTTGACATCAGCTAGTTCCCGCAGGGTTGACCTTCTCCAAGTGTTTTTGGCCGTCTGCGGCTTCTGCTCCTTTGCGGGTTCCATTCAAACGACATTCTCGTGATTCTTTCTGACTGCTTTCTTAGCGTGTGGCCAATACAGCGCCACTTACTACGCTTATTTCAGTTCAGTATAGGCTCCTCGTTCGTTAGACGCCATATTGCCTCGTTGGAAACAGTATTAGGCCAGAATATAAGGTGAATGATATCATAGGCCCATTCTGGTAACGCAGGGACTCGATACCTAACACACTAGATCGGACCAATTGAAGCTCATGATGTGTCATTTGTCTTGTCTGTCACTCTTTCCCTCATTACTAACTCACAGGTGCTCAGTGGAGTATCTAAGCTTGCAAATTCAGGAAGGAGTTCTGAAGTGGTGCCATTTCTGGGTAGTTCGTCCGACCTACAATCACCTGGAACGTCACTGTGACCCTGTAGATTATTCTGCTCAGCCATTTGGATAATTCTACTTCAATGTTTAGGCAACCTAAAGGAGTGGTGAATTTCAAATGAATCTGGGTATACTACTCCATCCACGGTCTCATCTAAATTGATGTTTGATACCAGGGTATAAAGGTTAGAAGACTATCCTCTCCGATAGCTGGTTGCTGAGTTTTTAATCTACTCTTTTACGATGGGTACTTTTAAATCTCTGTTAATTTAAGCATTGGTGCTCTACCATGAACAATTTGATATCAACCTCAGCATTTTTGATTGTTTGCCGATTGTTTGAGTTTATCGCTGTTTTCGATAATAGAATTTCTTAAAAAAAAAAATGGGTTTGAGTGTCTATCGATAAAGAAAGATTTTATAAAATTCTATCATGTTATTGGGAGCGATTTTTTGTTCACTTTATAAAATAAGAGCGAACGTTAAGCACAAATTTTTTTAATTTGTACTACTTTTCCCCCTCAAACTCAAAGCAGACTCACCTCTTGAGCCACCACTGCCGCCACCGCTACCACGATTCGATGACGCATTACCATCGCCAAAGTAATCAGACGATGAGATACTATTGGAACCCTGAAAACGTGATAAATTTGATGCAACATCTGATTGTGATTGATCATTCCCAAAGAATTGATCCGAGCCAAACCCCTTGGCGCTACCGAATTTCTTTTGAGCTGCATCATCATCATAATTATTGCCATTACTATTGCTACTGCTACTGGTGGTGTTATTCTTTTGTGTTTTACGTGAATAACTATCGTAACCATAGGAAGTGACACCTAATGATTTTTTCGATTTTGTATCACCACCATCACCACTGCCACTAAACATTGATGTTATTTGTTGTGTTTCAATCGGTTCGATTGTATCAAAACCCATCAGTGCTAATTCTTGTTTATCCAACTTTGATGAGCTGCTACTGTTGGTATTATCATTACTCTTTGAACCACTACCACCACTACCATTGCCACTACCATTACCGCTGTACATTGACGGTGGGTAGAAATAGCCAAAGCCATCATTATCGAAATTGGACGATTTCGATTGCGTTGCACCTTTTGATCCTCCTGTCTGTTTTATAGTTTCCATATCGCTTACTGCCGAATGTGAAACATCCGATCTAAAAGCAAAAAGAAAAAAAGGATATAAATAAAGTAATCACATATCAAAGCACAGTAGTATCGCCATCCTTCTTCTTACCCTCTCAAACTGAAGCCCATGCCAAGACGTTCCATTTGTTTTGCTTTCATTGGATCGATTGTCTTCAGTTTTGCTTCTTCACGTGTTTTTTGCAGTGACAAATCCTGATAGGCTAAACGCATGCTAGTCACTGATTCTATCTCTTCTTCGGCAGTCAATGGTTTATCAGGTACTTGTGGTGCCGTCTTACATTGATCTGCCATATTGGCACGTTGCTCAATTTCAGCAAAATTAGTTTTGACTTTCGTCGCACCAAGACCACCAGTTTTACGAGCACCCATCTGCAATAAATTATATGATAAGATGAGCTGGCATACAATTTCAACTACAATATTGAACTTACACCAGATTTTTTGGGTTGTATTTTACGTACACCAATTGATGGTATTATGGCTGATGGTGGCACAATGGAATTCAATAGATCAACACTAGGAGCACCAGTATTTAAATTGGTCGAAAGCTTTTCAGCTGCAGTAGCACTTGTAGTGGTCTCCAACTGTAATAAGAGATGGTATGAGTACTTCATTTATTGTTGTTTAATGGAGGGTATTAAATTTCAAACGAGAAGGAAATTAAGAAGAAAAAATAAACGAAATCCAACAAGCGTGCTATAAAAATATTCATATAATTGAGTGCCTTTTTTCCTAGTGTAATTGGCAACACGATACGAAAAAAAACACCCTTTTATGTACTACGTACCATGCCACCAGAGATTGTGCCATTCTCACCGCTGCCATTGTTATTGTCAAATAGCAGTGACTCTTTATTATTATCATCGGTAGCGCACTGTGCAAAAAAGTCTTCTTCCTCGGCAGTGTTTTTAATGGTATCATTACCCTCCAATTTGTCTGCGGCATTATCCAAATATAGCTGTAGCATGTTGTATATAAGTAGTAGTACGTGTGTGTGCAAATGTAAGCACGTTAAAAGCACGTATGCGACAAAAATGTATAACAAATGACATTAGTGGGGCAAAGAGCATTAAGAAATATTGTAAATAAAAATAACCAAATAAAGCAATAACAAAAAGTTATGTGAAACGAATGCAATGCAAAACTTTAACGAAACAATATACTTATTACACTCTAAATCCAGTCCACTCACCTTAGTACCATGCACTTTCATTGCTTGCTGGGCCATAGCTGATAATTTTTCACGATACAGTTGAGCAGCACGTGAATTATATTTTTGCTGAGCATCGGTGGTGACACAATTATGTTGGCGAAAGAATTGTGCTGCATTCGCATTGCCACCCAATTGCATTTGACGCAACTGCAACCATGTCCAATTAGTATCCAGATTTGTTGAACGCACAAATGTCAAGTGTACACCCAAATTACGATGAACAGCCGAACAGTCAATGCATATAAATATACCATATGTGACCGATGACCAAGTGGGTGCCTTTGCTGAACAATCAAAACATGACTAGAGTAAGAAAAAAGAGAAAAAAAATAAGAATATTTTTTTTTTGTAACATAAACAAAAATTTCAAATCGCACAAATGACGTGGCGGTGTACACGACAGTTAATTAGATAAGCAACCAACCACAAGCATAATCGCTAGCATTAAACTAATTTTAAGAATGACCTTAACTTAAAAATGCTTTCTTCAACTCGTGACCATGACCCATTATAACAAAAAAAAAAAAAAAAAGAGTACCCTAAATATTTGGAATATACACACATTCCGTGCATACATATTTATCACCACCATCATCACCATTACCACCACGTGCATCAATGCGTCACTTACTTTATTGGCAGGATTCATTCGCAAGCGAGTGAAAACTGCTTCAATTTCTTGCTTTGTTGGACCTGCTCCTGAATTCGACATCTTTTTTTCTTTTTTTTTTTTTTTTGTGCCAACTCCAACCACAAATGTGCCTCTGCTTCCACTTACAATCCTTGTTATTTCACAAACAATTACTAAAGCGCCTTTGGATGCACTTTTTGTGACAACTTTCGTTGCTTTTAAATGCTTGCCGTGAAGAAAATTTCAATTAAATTTGAAATTCACTTTTTGTTTTATCAAAATTTTCTTCTATCTAATTGGGATGTGTGTGGCTTTTGTACTTCATTAATTTTGACGTGTATCTTTCCAATGAAAATGTAAAAATAGGTTCCACACACTTTAGCATCCACACATGGTACGTCATATCAGTGGCAGTGATTCCAATTCAGAAATAGATAGAGCATACTGAACGCAGTGCATTGTAATTATTTTGGGGCTTTTCTGCATTCCATTGTAATCGAAAGTCGAATAAAACTGATACAACTTTAATTTTGAACATATTTTTCTTTCGAGGGATACCCACCTGTTGGCAAGCAATTGGCAATTCTTCCGGCAGTAACAATTTGCTATGAAAACGCTTCTTAAACAGCTTTGTGACAAAGCTCAGAAAAAGTGATGTCACAAGTGTTCTGTTCTTCGGAACCGACTAAGTAGGTCCCTTCCAATACTCTCCTAAAATTGAAGACGCACAACAGTACTGGAAAAAAAAACTCTTCCAAAGGGGTGTTTGGGGACTTTAAGTTGCACATATTCTATTTTTCTTTCTTTTTAGAATAAAATTAAAATAAGAACACGCAGATTAATATAGTTTTGTACAGCTGACTTTTATTGTTCACCTATCTCCTTTACACTATTTGACTTGCGTGATACCAAGCCAATACTGTGCTGATCTTGTAGCAATATTAAACGAACAAATGCTAAATTCAACAATAAAGCTTGTCCAAGAAATTCGCGATGATGTCCTTCGGCCTTCTCAAACATGTTACGAAATTGTGGAGAAAAATGTACATTGCCACGAATCGATGGGAATGATGAATCATCATTTTGCGTTTGATCCTCATTATATTCTACTGACTCTTCCTCATGATAATCTTTACGATCATCTATATTATAATAGGTGCGCATAAGATTCAATATAGTATCGGTAGATGAAACACGTTCTGTTCCGACTAAATGATTAAATAAACGTGCTGGTAAAAAACGACGTACGTAAAATACATTTTGTTTAGATACACTCTTTGTTTGTATATTTTTTTCTTGTTCTTCAACATCCTCTTCAGCATGTTCATTCGACATCACTTCAAATTTGTCACCACGAGCTTGTAACGCATAACCAAGTACTGCAGTAATCTGTGCTTTTTGTATATTAATATTCTGACGTTCAGCATTACCAGGTGTGTTTGCTAATGCCATTTGCGGATTCTCAAAGAGATAACAATCAGCAGCCGGTATCAAGTGATTGAAATACAAACAACGTTGTATCAAATCATTTAAATGTAATCTTCTGTCATGGATATCATGATGCTGCCAATCTGTTAGTATACATGGTGAATTCGTATCCTCATACAAAGATGGAACCTCTAAACGTGTCCAAGTCACACTCGATACACCAATTCGTACGGAAACACATGAACGGATCGACTGCAATTGTTCTGTATCAATAGCGGGCGTAAGAAAGGGCGATATACGTCGTTTTGTACGCGCTAAAAAACAAAAGCTATAAATTTAACTTCGATAACCTTATAGTATATAAAAATATTACTTTCTTTAGCCGTAGGTCCCTGAAGGAGTTTCTGATAAAATTTTTCAGCTACTTTTGAACCAAAACTTTCAATTTGTAAAATATCTTCTAGACTTTGCAATGCTCCATTACGTGTCTTCCATGCGTGCAACTTACTCACACGTGTCTTTGCGATACCATATCTAAAAATGATAAGACACAATGATTATGAAATCTCTTCAATGCGCTCGCCCTCAATTACTTAAGTAATTCTTGTTCATTTTCACTATTTACTATATTCAATATTTGTCGAATTTCATCTTGGGTATATTTTGAAAAATCGCCTTCCTTGTTGCCACTTACACCGGCAGCTGCCACTGACTCTTCAAAATATTCTGCCCTTTTAGTCGGTACTGTGGTTGTTGTGGTTGCTAAAGGCACTATTTGATCGCGATATAAATTACGCCTAACAATATTTACAATTACTTTTCTAAACATCGCATTTAATATGAAATTAAATTAAATTATATTAAATTCTATTCAAATGTATAACAATGTCAATCAGCTGTTCTAATTGTGCTCACACTGAACACGCCTCAACAGCTGTTGTCATTTTTATAAAACGAGTAACAGAGAATACACTCAATAGAACAAAATTTCGTGGCGAATGCATAGTAGCAAAAATAATATTTGTGATTACCGTCTTTCTGGGTCGTTCTGGCTTATGTTGAAAATAAAAATAAAACTTGGATATCGTTTTACCCCGGCATTGCGACGCTTTTATATTTTTTAAGAAACAGTACATACAATTATTATCTATCATACTTGGTATGACGGGCATCACTTGCCTGAGAGCCTGGGGAAATTCTCTCGCGTCCTTCGACCTATTCACATCTATCATAACTTACATATAGTAAAATTCACTAATTATACAAATTCTTAAATAAAATTCGAAGTAAGTTTTTGATTTAAAATTTGAAAGAAATTGATGACAATGAAAATCATAATGCACAAAATTGTAAACATCGCAAGAAATTAGTTTTACATTTCCTTATGCATTTTTGTACGAATGTTAAAATTCATGTGAGATAACACTGCGTCCACACGTGCAAGTAACTTGCTGCAAGTAGAGTATACGTATTCTCTCCGAAAAGTTTCGAAAATTTGCGAAAAGGCTTGCAAGTAGCAAATGTGTGAGTGTATTAGTGGAAAAGTTTGAATGTATTGAGTTTTTCGAACTTGCACTTGCACGTGTGGACACTGGGTAAGTGCAGGCCCCTTGTGGCTTTTTATCAAGTGGTTTTAATGGTTTTAATGACATTTTTCTAAGACGATTTTCGACCGGCGATACCACCACCACAAACAGCGTTTGAGTGTATTCTCCGTTAATCTTTTATTTACATTTTATTGCGCTCTCAATGCATGTTTTTGTTTTCTTGCTTTTGGAAAAATATCACAGAAAATCACTCAAACAATTTAGTTTTGCAGATAACTTAAAAACATTTGGTTGGTGTGAGTTTTGAACGCATGTTTTTCTAATTTATGTTTGTTGTAAAATTGAATAAAGTGTGAAAATAATTGAAATGTAATAAAAAATATAAGGTAAAATAACAATAAAATCAACGATTTAAGAATTTTCAAATGAAACTTTAAAGTGCGGTGTGAATGGGGTTTGGCTATTGTTCTATTGCAATCTTGCTCTTGCATTGCATGATTGTAAAGGTCAAAGGTGAATTAAATTGAAATCATGTGAAAGAAAAATGAGATGCAATTTCAAGACGCACGCATTCTAAGAAACCATGCAAATGCCAATTTGTCACTAAATTGGATTAACTTTCGATTTTCTTTTCGTTTACTATTCATGCTACAAAGTGTTTTCAATTGCTTATGATTCAAAACAACAATAAGTGTGTGTGAATATATTTTTTTTTTCGTAAAAGGAGTGAAATTTTCTTAATCTTGTGTATTATGTGAATTGTATATATAAATACAAATACACGAAATCAAAAAAAAAAAGAGAAAATTCGTCTTCCAACAATAACAATAAAGGAAGAAACCTCATCATATGAAAGAACAGTTTGCAAATTGAGTGAGTGATTAAACAACGGCATATTGGGTGGGTGGCTGGTCGAAAAGATTAGCATTATTAAACAAAGAACACTCATATGATGCTGTAACGTAATAAATATTGTGCGTAATTTGTTGTTGTTGTTTCAAAAATATAATCTGCAAAAAAAAAACGATTTTATTTTGAGTGAAGTGAAAAATTATTTTGGTGAGAACGATAATTGTGTTGGGAAAAAAATATCGGCCTCTTCGCCAGTCACAACTTTTGATTGTGATTTAAAGAAGTATTCTGCAATTTTTTGTGCTGGAAATATTATTCCATCGGTATTTAATTTCCATGGTATTTAATTGAAAAATGGTGCCGTTTGTTTTTCTCAAACCCAATATAAAGAAAATCTGCATCCTTCCTTTCTTTTACTCACATGAAATCACTCATTCTCTTGTGACCAAATATTATGACTGCGAGTATTATTGTTTGTTATCCTTAAATTATGCACATAATTATCTCAATTTAGCACAGATAAAATCCAAATTATAATTGACTCCATAGAAAATAATGTAAAGAAAAGAAAAGAATTGGTTGAAATTCTATACTCATCATCCAGGTGTTTTCCAACCGATAACAGTTTGAAAATAATAAAAAAAAAAAAACGAAAAAAAAAATGAGCGCCTCCACGACATTAGCATTAAATAATGGAATCTCTGCAGAAAATTCACCTCATCGATCATCAAGAACATACTATTACGAAAGTCAAAATGGACGAAATTATGACATCAATAACATGCCCACTCAATACTACCAGTATAATACACCCAATAGAGAAGCAGACGAGCATGCAAAACCACTTGTAATCGCATCATCATCATCATCCTTAACATCATCAACACCTTTCTACAGCAGTGTGGCAATTAGTGATAGTTGTAGTGCATTGTTGGAAAAAATTATCCAGACGACGTCCACCAACAATGCTGATGCCATTTACTCCACAACATCACCTGCAGTCATTCTACACAAGAAAAGCAACAGCTATGGTGGCGACAGTGGTGCGGGTGTTGGTGATACGATGATTTTACCAAAACTAAAATCAACAATACTTAAGCAAAATAGTGTAAATGGTCGTATTGCTACGACTCTTACAAATGATAGTGAAAGTAATTTTATAACGAGTGGAAATGGAATCCAAAGCAGCTGTTATCCGATCTCAACATCCGCTGTTACTGGTACTGCTGCTGCCACCAATGATCCCAATAACATTGATATTGATGTCGTCGATGAGCATGCACCATTTCTAGCCACCAGTAGTAGTAGTAGTAGTAGTAGTAATACAAAACGACGTAATAGCCGCAGCAGCCACAGGTCGTCACGCACATCAGTTTGTTATCGTCTCTATACGTTCATCAATAATAAATGGTATCTCAATTATTTGGTACCACTCTCGGTATTATGTGCTTTGATGTTTGTTGCCTATTTGATGCGTGACTATGCGACGCATCTGCTCTATTGGATTGAAACACAAAATCCATGGATTATTTTTGCCGTCTTTCAATTGCTCTTCATTGTGGTCAGCTTTCCGATTGTGGTCGGCTATTTTGTACTAATGATCACGTCTGGCTATTTGTTCGGCTGTTTCAAGGGCGTCCTTACAGTGGTATTGGGCGCTAATGTCGGCATTGCAATAGCACATTTAACCATTCGTGGTTTACGTCATCGTATTCCAATACACAGGTAAGCATTTGTATATCATCAGGTTAATGTGGAAAGGCTGTAGCTAATATTTTTGTTATTTTGCAGGAAAATTTGAAAAAAAAAAACTAAGCATAAAAACTGTAATAGTTTTTTGCCAGCAAAATCGTTATTTTTAAGGGAGATTTATTTGAGAGTGATTTTCTAAAAAAAAGAAAACAGCTTGATTTTGTTAAATATATTAACTAGAGCCTTTTCACATTAATGAAACGATATACATATTTTTTTTTTGATTATTTTAATTTTACTAATATTTTTTTATTATTAATATTTTATTATTATTATTTTAATGTTATTATTTTAATATTATTATTATTATTATTATTATTTTATTACTATTATATTATTATTATTATTATTATTATTTTATTACTATTATTTTAATATTATTATTATTATCATATTTTATTATTGTACTCGTTACTTTCAATTATAAATTATCAAACATGATTACATTAGTGCCATATTGCTGCTGACCTTTAGATTTATTTTACATAACAGCTAGTAAGTGAAACTGAAATTCACTTAAGCACTGCAGCTTTGATTAGTGAAATGAATTATTGTTCTTGTATGAGTATAACATGCAGTTATAAATAAGCAATATGGCATATAAATGTTATTTATTTTATCATTAAATAAAAAAATGTTTTTAATTTATGCATGCTCAGTTGTATAACTAAGAAGGGCAATTTTCTTTTAGTCAAACTATTGAAGCATAGACTTATTTTGGAATTTTTTCAATGGGATTTCTATATAAGAAAAAAGTAAAGAATACAGCATTTTTCTAGTAAATTCATGAATTTTTTCTCCAACATTGCACTCCACACCAAATTTGTGGTCATTCTGTTAGTAAATAAACATTCTTTAAATACAATATTTGCATTATTTAAAACTAAAAATCGATTAACTTCATTAAATCGATTAATCGATTAATTGTGGATGACATTATTTTTCAATGAATCGTTCTGAAATTTCTGAAATCTCAATTTTTCACCAAAATAGTACTTTACACCAAATTTTTAGTCATTTTGTTTGGAAATAAACATTCTTTTAATACAATATTTGCATTATTTAAAACAAAAAATCGACTAAACACATTAAGTCGATTAATCGAGGATGACATTTTTTATATGAATCGTTCTGAAATTTTGCAAATCTCAATTTTTCACACTAAATAGTACTTTACACCAAATTTATAGTCATTCTGTTTGTAAATAAATGCACTCCGCATATAATACATACAATATTTACTTTTTTTAATTTAAAGATCGACAATATCATATGGTAGGTAGCACTATTGCGCAATGTATCATTATAACATTTTGGGAATCTTATTTTTTTTTCACAAAAATAATACTTCACATTGAATTTGAAGTCATTCATTCAGCAAACAAATCTATTCTCGATACAATATTTTAATATTAAAAATAAAAAATCGTTTAAATCGTTTTTTTTTTATCAAAATATTATTAAACACTGAATTTGAAATTACTCCCCATACAATATTAGCATATTTTAAAGCAATAATCTAAAAATTCCTATAGTAGATACCAGTATTTTTTATTGAATCATTTTGAAATTTTGAATATTTTATTTTCTCATCAAAATATTACTCCATATAGAATTTGAACTCATTTTGTTGATAAATAAATTGTAGTTTTATTAAACAAAAATCGATTAATAGCATTATTTTCACATTAATCATTCTGAAATTTTTAGAATATTATTTTTTCACCAAATTTATACTCCACACCGAATTTGAAGTCATTCCGTTCATAAATAAACATAGTCCCCATACAAAATGTTCAATATATTAAACAAAAATCGAGAAAGAAGTAGAGGCAATATACCAATCTAAATGTAATTCGATTGTTTTGAAACTTGGTACAATGAAATTAAAAATTATTTTGATGAGATCACATTAAATTTTGTTGTTCTAATAATTGCTTTGGGGAAAAAATATCGGGCTCTTTTGTTAGTCAAAACTTTTGATTTCGACTTATTTAATCAAATATTGTGCTATATTTTGCACTGGAAATATCTATACAAAATTTGAACTCAATCTGTTCATCAATCAACATTGTCCCCATACAAAATTTTAAATTTATTAAACAAAAATCGAGGAAGAAATATGAACGTTATGCCAAATTTTAACATAATTGCCTTTAAAATTGTTGATATTGACATTCTTTTCGATGGAAAATTAAATTTATAACGTTTTTTGACAATATATTAGTCAAAATGGTAGGTAAAAATTACCAAACTTCCATTGTTTATTTATAAAAATTAAATTTTTATGTCATAATTTTGCTTATTTGTGCACAAAGTGATTCAAATTTTAGATGGATTATTACTTTTGTGGCAAAAATAAGATTTTTTGAGGTTTCGACAAATCTTTTCTAGAAAATTTTCGAATTTCTATTAAAAAATATGAAAATTTTGCATGAAGCATCACTCATATTTTTTGTAGATAGCAATTTTTGGTGAACAAAAGGGAGCTAATTGCAATTTTAGAATAAATTCACAGCACAGCAAATGCCTCTTCTGCAGTTATCATATGCAGCAATGTACTACTGACTGATTTGTTCCCCAAATCAATGCATTAAAATTTCCTTCAAATTATTGTAGTTCTCTATCTCTAATTGAACTGAATAAAAGAGAGAAAAAAAAATTATTATTATCAATAGAAATTGGAATAAGTAATATTGTTACCACCCACAAATGAAAGTAATAAATAGTTTAATCAAAAATTCTATTTTATTTGCATGGCAAAAAATATGGTGAAAACGCAGAAAATGTATATGTAAATAGTTAAATAAATAAATGAATGAAATAGATAAACAAATATCTATAACAGAAACATATGTGCTAACAGAACCGCCCGCTTTTAGTTTTTTTTTTTTTTTTTTGGTTTTCCCTCTTTACTATTTACACATTCAACTAACCTACGTAGTAGAAATTGCTTAATAGCTGATTGCCTAGGAGCAACCATTCTAAGAGTAATATAAATATTCTACAGTATTTTGTTGTTTACTATTATTGTTATAGTTAGCTTCATAACTTTGTTGTTGTTGTTGTTATTCATTGTTATTGTGGTGCTAAAATATATTTGCACATATGTGTTGATTCATAATTATGAAAACTGTACTAGTACATAAATTTTGCTCTTTAGCAGGTACATATAAATATCTAAATAAATTTATATACAAGGCGGTCCCAAAATTACCCGACCTGACGTATAGATGGCGGTAGTAGTTTGAAAAAAATTGCTTTGGTGTAAAGTGGCAACCTTATAAAACATATGATTTAAGCTTCAAGGTGCCACGTTGTTTAGTAATTTTTTTTTTTTGGAGCCATCGAGAGTTAACGACCTCAGTGAATTTGTAAACATGGGAAAAATTGGTCACCTTTATGTAATACTTTCATTTGAAAGGTCTCAGTCCAACGAATATTGAAGCCGAACTAGATTCTAATGATTCTAAGTAATGAAATTTGAGAAAAAATGCCACATTTGGCGAAAAAGAAAGTGTTGTTTCATCAAGACAATGCACCAGTTCACACATCCGCTATTGCAATGCCCAAAATCAATGAGTTAAAGCTCGAATTGCTTCGGCACGCACCTTATTCCGCAGATTTAGCTCCTTCGGATTATATTCTATTTCCAAATTTGAAAAAATGGCTTGGTGGTAGAAGATTTGCACACAAAGAAGAGGTGGAGTCGCCTATAAAAAGGGTATCGAAGCTATAGAATATCGCTGGGAAAAGTGTATAGTGCTAAAATGAGATTATGTTGAGAAATAAAGAAAAATTTTTCCAAATTTGTTGTTTTCTTTGTTAGGCCAGGTAGTTCTGGGACCGCTCACGTAGTACAGTATATTGTATATTCGTAAATTGTCGCTTTAAAATTTGGATGCATTTTTTGTATGCTATTGTCATTGATATGATGATGATCCATAACATAGTCAATGGGCAAATTGAGAGTAATGTTGAGAGCAAAAGTAAGCAAAATTGTCTATGGAAAATATTTTCCGCTTTGATGAATTTATACATACTTATTTTAACAATGCCATGGAAAATCCATGCATGAAGTGCTCATAAATAATACTTGCAAAAAAGACTATATATACTTAGTTTGAAATTCAATCATAACCTTTTATTTAAAATTTTACAAATTTTCATAGAAACATCTTAGAGTTTATGACAATATCAGGTCAGTCCATAAGTTCGTGCGTTTTTCTTTGGTGGTTTTAAAATAAATCAAAAAGAAGTTTTCTGTATTTATTAATCAATCATATATTTTTCTGCAACGTTTAGGCATATTTTTAATTCCCTGCTCAAAAAATTGTTTGACCTTGGATCCTTCTTTTGAGGTGTAGTTCTTATTACGTAAATAGGACTGAAGTCCGCGGAAAATGCGATAATCGCAAGGTGCAATATCCAGAAAGTAGGGTGGATGCGGCATTAGCTCCCATCCGAGCTCGTTTAGCTTGCCTAAGGTCTGTCTTGCGGTATGCGGTCTTGCGTTGTCGTGGTGAAACAAAACTCTGCGTCTATTCACGGACGTCTAAAAACGGACGGTATTTTTTCAAGTGCTGCATTCAGTTTGGATAGTTGATGCCAATAATAATCAGCTGTGATCGTCTAGTTTGGTTCCTACAGCAGATCAAAATATCCCACCTACAGGAGGTCATCTCTGGAAGTTGGTTCTGATCTTGATCTTTATCTGACCACTGCCGTTTGCGAACAGGATTATTGTAAAGGACCCATTTTTCGTCCCCAGTAACAATACGGTTCAAAAAACTCTCATTTTCAAGCTGAGGACACACATTCACTCTCTGCTGAAGGTTTGCTACGAAAAGTTTATGCGGAACCCATTGTCCCAGCTTTGGAACATTGCTCAATTGGACCAGGTGCCTGTGAACAGTTCCATGTGAAGAATTTAACCTTCCAGCCATCATATCGACTGTCAAACTTGGCACAGAGCGTGGGGCATCATCAACGTCACGTTGGAAAACCACTTCTGCGCAGTCCTTACACTCACGGGTATTCTATAAAAATAGTTCCTTTATCTCCCACGAATCATTTTTGTACGCAAAAAGCGCCTAACGTGAAACTATTGAGAAAATTACGCACGAACTTATGGACTGACTTGATACATTGCCCATTTTTTCTCACTGGGATGTTATTGTATGGACATTGAATGTTTATTCAAATCGAATTTTCATATACTTTCCAACCGAGAATAATACATAGTCGCAAATGTTCTGGGTTTTACCTTTCATATACCTATAATTATCATCACCATGGATGTACTAGAACATTACCAATGCATAGGTGAATTCTGCAAATGCGTTTTTCTATCATTACTCACTTTGTTGCACACAAATAATATTATGATATTGCTGTAATTTGTATTGTTGATGTTGCTCCCTAGTGTGTTTTAGACATTATATCCATAAATGGATGTAATTCAATGGAATTGCTGGGTACCTTATCAATATAACCTTCTCTCTTCCTTTCCATATAATCAAAATATACGTGGCATTTTTTTTGTGTGCTTTTACTGTTTAATATTGTATAATAAAATACTGTGTATATAGTAGCAAAATGATTTCCCTTTATACTACCAGTAAATGTTGATATGCATCTTAGACTGGTCCTTAGCCTTATTTTTTAATGTTCAAAATAGTGGACTATATGATATTGATTTTAAAATTGCATTTAGAATATTATTTCAATAATAAAATAATTAAATAATTTGCCGAACTTTTTGAATAGTGCATGAAAATACTATGGAAGTTTCAATACAAAAATTTTTTCTTATATCGAACTGTACGAGAGTTGTCTTTTATTTTTTATTTTTTTATGAAAATGTTTTATTGTTTTTCAAAGTATTCTCCATGAAGATTTATATACTTTTACATGCGCTCAAACCAATTATCGAAGCACTATTGCCACTCCGACTGAGACACCTCTCAAAATATGGTTTTTGTTGGGTTTAGCTCGTCTAGGAGGACCCACACGATCGATTGCTGTTTTGTTTCGGTCTCATATGCATATATCCATGATTCGTCACCTGTCGTGATCCTAAAAAACGTCTTTCGATGCACCGCGATCGAATTTTTTCATCATTCCTTTGCACCTATCGACACGATCCTTTGCACCTATTTTTAGAGATTGTTAAATTATGCGGGATCCAACGAGAACAAATCTTTCTGACAGCTAAATGTTCATATACTATCGAATTAACGGTAGTGGAACTAATGCCCAAGAATGTCTCTATCTCAAGGTATGTCACATGACGATCTTTCATGGCCGATTTTGGACGGTCTTCACGATATTCGTCTTGGAGCGAACGGCGACCACGCTTGAATTCGTTAAACCAGTTATAAATTGTCTGGAGGGTTGGTGCCTTGGTTGGTTGTTTAAAAAATGAAATTAAAAAACTATGATGTCTTCTATACAATTTTCTCGATTTTCGTTCAAAAAAAATTAATTCTTTATGTGAACTCAGTTTAAGAATGGAGTGTCTGGAAATTATGTTTCGAGTACAATTTTAGTAAAAAAAAAATTAAAATTCTTGAAATTATACATTAAAAAATTATTATGCCTACCATACAAATTTATCGATTTTCGTTTAAAAAATGAAATTTTTGTATTTGAACTAAATTTCTTTATACAAAGAGTCTTGAAATTTAATTTCAATTACTAAATTTGTACAAAAACAAGATCTACAAGCTATTCAAAAACCTTACATTCAAAAATTATAATAGCTTTCATAAAAATTTATCGATTTTCATTTAAAAACTGAAATTTTTGTTTGTGGACTAAATGTAATTATGCACGAAATGACCTAATCTTGTATAGAAAGTATTATTTTAGGAAAATAAATTTAATTTATGAAATTTTTAGAATGATACATTTACAAAATATGAACGCTTTCATACAAATTTGCCGATTATCTTATATTAACTAAGTTTATTTATGAACGGAGTGACATTATATTTTATGTGGTGTACTATTTGAGTAAAAAAATGAAATTTCTAAAATTTTACAAAGATGCATTGAAAAATATTTGTTGCTCTCATACAAATTTCTTCATATTTTCGTTTATAATTATGACATTTTAGTGTATTGACCATGTTTATTTATAAATGGAATGACTTGAAATTTTATGTGAAATTTTATTTTATTAAAAAAATATATGCCCTAAGTTTTAGAAAGATACAATAAAAAAGTTTGAATATAAATTTGCCAATTTTCCTTTATAATTTTATGACATTTTATTATGGTGACCATGTTTATATATGTATGAATGAAATGACTTCAAATATTGTGAAAAATATTATTTGAGTTAAATCCATAAAATTCCATGAAATTTTAGAATAATTCATTAAAAATGTAAACTTGCCAATTTTCATTTATAATTATGACATTTTAATATGGTGACCATGTTTGTTTATGTATGAATGAAATGACTTCAAATATTGTGAAAAACTCAAATAATAGTTAAATACATTAAATTCCATGAAATTTTAGAGTAATTCATTAAAAAAGTATAATGCTTTAATATAAATTTGCCAATTTTCATTTATAATTATGACATTTTAGTATAGTGACCATGTTTATTTAACATATGTACTATATTGTAAGGTCACAAATGGCCAAGTAGAATTAATACGGATTATATATTTTACAAAAAAATAAATAAGATATATTAAAATTTAACTATGGATACATAATTGAATGTCATTTCGAATAATCAAGAGCAAAATGTGTTATTCAAAAGTGTTCGATTAATTCCAAGTGGATGACGATATTGATCGAAAACTTTATAAAGCACATTGTGAGAAAATTGTATGGGGCATATATTAATTTCAATATTTTTAGCATGAAATTTTTAGTAAAAAGCCAGCAGTACAAGCATGTCACACGAGATCTATTCTCCTCATACAAGCTAAGGACCAGTCTAACATATGCATATGTGGTTTTTCTACTTTTATTCTCTGTTTTCTATTTTTTATATAGGCTTTAACTATATTTTATTTACCATAAATGGAAATTAAGTAGTTTGTGACCCATATTTGGTTTTTTTTTTTTTTTGTACTTTGCGTGTAGTTTTTCCAGTTTATAATACAGGCGTCTAACATTGTAAATTGTATACTCATAAATACAATGTGAATTGTAGTAGTCTTGTTTATTGGACTCACTTACGTACATTGCTCTCTTCTTTTTATGTTTGCTAATTTTTTTAATTCAATTCAATTCAATCAATTCTTTTGTAATTTCTTTTAAATATATACTTTTTATATAGTCGCACAAATGAAAAATATAATTTCTGTAGCCTCTTTGTTGTTTGTGGTTCTTGATAAGATTTATATTTATTGTCGTATAAATGATTGGGCTTTATTATTGAAATAATTCTTTTTTTTAAATATTTTTATTTCATATGTTGATATATATTTGATTTCAAGGTTAATAAATGTTTTCATGGTTTGGGGAATTTTTTTTCCCATATGAAATCCACTTGTCATTCATTTATATTTCTTCAGTACTTGCTAATTGATAAGAAATATTCAATTGTTGCTTTTTATATTAATTTATGACAAAGATCTGTCTGTTTCTGAATTCGAACTCGTTGAAAAAGTATTGAAAACGATCAAATTTGTTTACTAGAAATGACGCAAATGTTGAGTGAGTTTCTCTTGTCTAGTTGAAGGTGGTAGCTCATTTTTTTCCTCATACTTTTAATTAACTGAACTTAATGAATGTTTTCACCTTTCAATCAACTACGAGTACTACTTTCGTGCTATTAAATTTGATTATCTAAGTTTCAACTACTGTAATCCAAGTAATGTAAAATAAATAACTAATTTAAAAAGTGTGATTTAAATGACGATAAAAATTGATATTTGCGCTGGATAATTTTTTCAAAATTACGTACAAGTACCTATTACATATTTTATTATAGCACTTAAATTCATATACATTCTTGCGTGACTGGCAACTCTATTATGTATCCATATGAAAGGTCTATACCATCATTGTGTTAATTAACCTTTAGATCAAACATTTTTATTTTTTGTTTGGTTTTCAATTTTATTAAATTGAAAATGGGCGATTTCTTCAATATGCTCTTCGTTAAGTAAGTGCAGAACAGCAGAATGAGGAGGGAAGATTATATTGCAGAAATAAAATGGACGTTATTTTTTCATCAGGAATTTATAAAATATTGGGATAATTATAATATATAAAATAATTGACATTAGAGCTTGATCGAAGAGCTTGACCAAAAAAGCTTGATCGAGTTTGTCTTCCACTTGTAGTATTCGTAGGGGACCATTTAGAGTCTTTAGTTGTTTCGGATTGTAAGTAAATCTCACATGGACTCCACAAAAAGACCTGAATTTTAACGTTATTCAGCAAATGATTTTATACATTTTTTATTTTAGTTGGTATTGGCGCACATAAGCTACGTGACTGCTCCAAATATTGCAAACTCGGGAGGTCGATGAATTTTCGACTTAGATCGGTGATATAACTATAAAAAAATATATAACTGCATATATATATAAGGTCTAGTAAAAAGAAATCCATTATTTTTACATTAAATTGAAGGTTTTATTTAGCATAGTTTTATAATGTCACTCTCAGAGAAACCCTCGTCCCTATTGGCAAAAAACTGGGACAGCCGATTTTCACAATCTTCTCTTGAGGCGAATTTTTCACCAGCAAAATCATTCGCCATAGACAGGAACAGGTAGTAATCACTTCATGACAGGACCGGACTATATGGTGGATGCATAAGAACCTCCCAACCAAGCTCCAGGAGCTTCTGGCGAGTCACTATCGATGTGTGTGGCCTGGCGTTGTCCTGATGGAACACAATTCCTTGCCAATCGCACCAAACACATACGTAGCAAAACCTTCTTGACCGTCAATCCTGGCTTGGCCAACGTTTGCGCCGGCTCACCGCGATTCGACAACGACCGTTTTCGCTTTTTATCACTAGTAACCATACGCTTTAGGGATGGATCGATTTTGTTGCGATTCAGCAGTGATTGGGTCTATGAGGTTTTGTTGCGTTAACTCGTGTGGCACGCATGCATCGAGCTTCTTTTTGTATCCAGCTTTATTTAAATGGTTCCAAACGGTTTTTTGTGCAATGTTTAGCTCCTGGGCAATAGAAACAGTGCTTACATGATGGTCAAACTCGATGATTTCCATTATTTTATCGATATTTTCGACAATTGGTCTTCCAGAGCGTGATGCGTTTTTGACATCAAAATTACCGGAACGGAATCGACGAAACCAAAATTACACGCAATTGGAAGTTACAGTATCAGGACCATAAACACTATTCACATTTTCAGCCGTCTGACTTACGTTTTCGCCTTTATCGAACGACAACTCTAAAATATGGCGTATTTTCTCTTTACTGGTGTCCATCTTTGACGCGTGCTCAAAAAATACTGAGTCAAGCAATCACAAAACTTCTCGAGGAGGTCGATGAATTTTCGACTTATGTCGGTAATATAACTAAAAAAATATATAACTTTATATATTAATTCTTCCAAATGCTCTAAATTCGCTGATTTATTCATAGTGACTAGCGGCCTTCGGGTATGCACAAAGAAAACGATCCAGAGATATTAAAATTCCTCAATCAACCAGTTGAATATCCCATTTTTTGAAGAAAATTTTCGCCGCTGGTTGAATGTATCCTATGATATATAATTGCAGACTATACAAATGTTTTGCAATTTACGTTTTGGACGTCAGCCTTTGTATTTCTGTCAAGGTGCATGGTATCTAGGTTTCATAATTACCGAAGTTGAACTTTTCAAAGTTTTCTAATCGTTTCTGTATTTTGCTCTCCGAAACAAGGGCCTAGATACGTTCCGTAAAATTTGACCGTAAAACGAAAAGAATGTGGGCCAAATCGAAAAGTGCCTTAATGAAAAGAGTCGTTATAACTAAATGCCATATAAAGAGTTGCCATGCAGCTAAGTACGGGTATGTTTTTTTCATTCTAGAGTTGGTATTCCTCTTTGTCAGTTCCCATTATCAGTCTTTGAATGTTGGTTGGATTTTAAAGCGTTGAATTATTGAACAGTGGGTACCCTAGCTCAGTGGTTAGTACGTTGGTCTTCTGATCCATAGATAGTAGGCTCAATTTGCGGCTGACGCAACAGTAATAATATCGAAAATATTTTTCCTTCGAACGGTACCCATCTATCGGCAAGAAATTGACAATTCTTTCGATAGTAACAATTTTCCATAAAAACGTTTCGAAATAAGAGCTCTATGACAAAGCTCAAAAAGAGTGATGTCACAAGGGTTCTGGAACCGGGTAATATAAGTAAATACATAGGTCGTTTCTAATACTGTCCCAAATTTACCAAGGTCAACAGTACTGAAAGAAAAGCTCGGTGGTATCACAACGGGCCTTTTCAGCGTAAGTGTGCCCTCTCTG
This sequence comes from Megamerina dolium, assembly GCA_963854835.1. Lineage (NCBI taxonomy): Eukaryota > Metazoa > Arthropoda > Insecta > Diptera > Megamerinidae > Megamerina > Megamerina dolium. The sequence continues at coordinate 20,186,929 of OY978528.1, forward strand.
AGTGTAAGCAGTTACAATATCCTAACCAAACATAACCTAACTATTGAACAAGGAGCCTCTTCTCGGTAGAAAATTTTCCTTGTTTTGTGGCTCATTCGTCGAATATTAGGCGAAAATCAAAATCTTCGGTTTGAAACCTTGCAATTGAAAATTTGCCACAAAATGAACGTAAGTATGTTCCATCCTCAACATCACGCTTTATATATCATTGGTATGGTTCATATTGTGTCGATCATAAAATAAAAAAATTAATCATAGAGTTTCCAAAAAAATTTGCACAATTTGTATGGATGGTCAGAGCTTCTAGAAATGACAAATCTCACTATTTAATTATGTCAAATGCAATGCGAAGAGTCACTTTGATTTTTATGTGTTTACAGTGACTCATTCCATTACGATTTACATAATTCTACAATTGGTGAGTACTAAATATCACTTGGGCTGTCAGATTTGATAATCTTTTTGACGTGTTGAACGCTTTCGAAAAGCGAAATGTCATTTGAGTTGCACAAATTTGATGAATATTTTGACGTTTACTCCTCAAGAGAATATAAAGAATTTCAAAATATGAGTTTATAAATGTAGCAAATTGAAAATTTCAATTTGATTAATTTTAGTACTGTTATTTTTATTATTATTTTATTTGATTACATTTTACCATTTCATTTCTTCATTTCTTTCTTTCATATATATTTGTATTTATTTATTTATATATTTTCTAATTTCTATTTTCAGATTAATTAAAAATGAGACTGGTCGTGCAATATTGCGCGTTATTTCTGGACCGAAAGCATTTAAGGTTGTACTGTTTACTCGTCTTACACCAATACCATTTGGTATACAGAATGCAATATTTGGAGTAAGTACATATCATCGATTTTCAACAAAATAAATTTTAAGCAATACAAATTTTAATTCATTTTCCATGAGTGACATTCAAATGCTTTCATTTAGTTCATATATTTTTTCTTTCTATTTTTGAATGAAAGCGAAAAATAGCACGAAATTAATAGATCTGATGAAAATAAAAGCCAATTTTTAACGCACATAAATACATATCGTACACTTAAATTGTTTGCTAAAAATATTTTCTTTGAAATGAAAAAAAAATTCGAAATATTTGTTTCATTAGACATGTTCGGTGTCGGTCTTGCATATATGTACTATTTATACGATTGCTGTCTGTATGACTATCTGTCTACTTTAATATAAATAGATATATGTTTTACTATGTCTAAGCCTTCAAATTATTATGTCATGTCGAGCGTAAACATTTTTATTTCTCTTTTTTATTTCCTTACCATTTTTGCTGTACTTAATAGCATTTCAACCAAGCTTATTTTGTTCATTTAGTTGTATGTACTTCATTGGCATAAAAACGTATACATTTTTGGTGAGGTGGTTACGTAGTCATGTAAATCCATATAGTTTATGATTAGAGTTAATGTGAAATTTAAAGAATTATTCGTGTATTTGTGAGACAAAGCATTAAGGCAACGTTTTAAAGAGGGTCTTACTATCCAATAGGGGTTAAAAGTAAAAACAATTCATTTAGTCTGGCAGCACAGATGTAATTTAGACACTAAAAAGTTTCATATTTTATCACTGAAGGTTTGACATGCAAAAAAGTGTTTGCAAATTATGCAAATTTAAGTTCGAAAATCGTTTTTCCACTTGTTGAAATGGCCTAGCTCGGCGGATAGTCTTCAATCTTCATAAGTTGCTAACAAATAACAGTCATCACGACATGGTGAACACAATCGAATGAATGCGAAATTATATTTTCGAATATATATTTTTTGAATTTCAGCACGTAAATATAGAGTTATCGATTTGAATTTCAGTAAACAAAAATATATTTGCCAACCAACAGACAAGTTTGAGATTGGACATGATCGGTTGAAAACTTCGCCTACCTCCCATACAAAATTATGTGTTCGAAAGGATATTTTCACAGTTTTAGCGTACAAATATAGAGATATCGAGTTAAAATTAAGTATATTAAAATAGTTTTATCTCTAAAAACATAAGTTTCGAGAGTGTATGTAATAGGATGCAAACTGCGAATACTTCCCAAAGAAATTTATGTTTTCGAATATACTTTTTATCGAGTTTTCGCACTTAAATACAGTGCTGTCGAGTTAAAATTCGTTTAATAAACATGTTTTTACCAACAAATACATGCGCTTGCAAATTCAAGTAATTGGATAAAAATTTCGTCTACCAAATTATATGTTCGAATTTATGTTATTAAAGCTTCAGTGCACAAATATAGCGCTACAGGGTTCAAATTAGGTAGATACATCTATTTTCATCAACAAACACATTAGCTTGAGTGTGAGTGTAATCGAACAAAAACTACGACGACCTCCCATAGAACATTATGTTTTCGAATGCATATTTTTGAACTTTGCAGCCATAATTGTAAAGCTATTAAGTTGAAGTGCGGTAAACAAATTTATTTTAATCAACAAATGAATAAATTCGAAAATTGTCGAGCTCTAAAGAATCTTATGTCTATCTGCAATACAAAATTATGTTTTCGAATATATTTTATCAGACTTTTAACACGCAAATGTAAAGTTATCAAGTTGATGTGCAGTAGCAAGAACTATTTTTAGTAAAGAACACAGGAATTTGAGAATTAGAGTGATTCGATAAAAATTAAATGTACATTCTATACAAAAATATGTTTTCGAATATATATTTTCAAACTTTTTACACATAAATATAAGATTATGACATTGAAATTCTCTAGGCATAATTATTTTGATCAATGAATATATGAGTTGTAAAATCAGAGTTCTGGGATAAAAACTTCGTCTATCTCCCATACAAAATGGTATCTTCGAAAGTATGTTTTCTAAGTTTTCATACATAATTATGCAGCTAATGAGTTAACACTTTTAACAACGAACAGGAAAGTTTAAGAATGATCGCAATCGAATAGAAATCTAGCCAATTAGTCGCATAAAAATACATTTTCGAATATATGTGAATATTATCAAAGTTTTTTATATTATATAATTTATACATTTTAATGTGCTGATATTAGTACTTAAATAATTACTAACACGTTTGAATAATAAATAAGTCGTTCACGACCACTATTTACCAATGTAATTGACATTTAATATAAACTTGTATTTTCATATAAAACCAGTTTCAATTATTTGTTATCTAAACTTGCGTTTAGTCACTTAAGCAAAATCCGTACATATAGTAAGTAAGTAAATAAAATCAACAAAAAAAAAAGAAAGAGCTCATTGTAAACAAAAATTTTATTTATTATAATTTACTTATAATAAATGATGGTGTGATGAGCATAATAAATTGGTTAAATATGAATAGAAACTGTGACGTCATACAACCGGTGTGAATAAATAGATAACATATTCGTTGTATGGTAGTGCATTTTTAATACAAATTACATAGAGATCGGTCTTAAAGTAAGGTGTTAGGGGAGGATTTATTTTTGCCTTATGGAATTCTCTTTAAAAAATGATAAAGCCAAAAACTTAGGGATTTGTGATCTTGGAAATATTTTCACTTACTACTTTTTTATTTCAAATGTGTAGATCGAAATTTTATAAAAAAGAATTTGACAAAATATAAATGTCATAATAGTGATAAGTATACAATCGATAATCGATAAATCGATAAATTACTTGGACTTGACTTGATATAAAATGATTGGAAATTATAAATGAAAAAGAATGAAAAAGTATAGCTTAAAAGATAAACTTAGGTTAATGTACGGTTGTCATTCTGTATGAATGAAGTGGAAAATAAGACTAAAAATCTCATTAAGTCGTTACGATAATTGTGAGAATATTTTGATAGTACTCTAATCGTGAAAAGTATGATATTCTTCACACGTTCCCAAATACAAAAATTTTAATTTTTGCGTCAACTTTTAACAAAAATAGCAATTAACAATAACATTTATAGGCAAAATGAATTTTTTTATAACTCATTTGTATTCCGTTTTGTTGGTGGTTGATTTTTATTTTATTTTTTTTTCTTATCGATCAATTTTTTTTTTTCTTTCAACTACCGTATTTATCGTCACTTCCATCGAAATACTTGTCTAGTATGTATGGCTGGCTACTTTTGCTATCAACATGCAATATTAAAATATTTGTTTTTCTTACTTTTTCACTTTCATCGATATCATCGTTGTGCTGCTGTTAAGTATTAAGTGTGCGTGTTTATGTTGAATTTTGCGTTTTAATAAAATATTTATTTTGATTTATTTCATCACATTGTACTTTTTATGTATTTTATATGCGAGTAATATGATATATGTACATATAGTAGCTAGATACCTACTTTTGTATTGTATTTATTTAATTATTGTTTTTGTTTCACTCTCCTCTTTCTTTCTTTCTTCTGCAGGTTAGTTCAATTAACCCGCGTATTTATCATTCGGCAACATTGATCGGATTACTTCCAGCGCAAATAATAAATGTCTATTTGGGCTCAACATTACGTTCAATGCATGAAGTGCTCAATAATCATGGTAGCACTGCAATAACAAGTTACATCAGTTTTGGTGTTGAGGTAAGAATTAATTCATACTCCATTCTCTTTTTTTTTTTGCATTAAATTGCATATTAAAATATCGATAATTGTGCAATTTCTACATTTAGCACCATTTATTGTTTTATTATAAGGTAAATAGATAGTTGCGCAATTTATTGCACAATGTAATAAATGCAAAAAATCAATTTAATAAAAATTATCTATAAATTCCCTTCATTTTGCTGATATTGAATGTTCATATTCAGCCCTATCAGCAATCTCACTTGATTCATTAATTTACGTCGAATTTTTTTCTTATTCGAAAAAACATGGCATAGTTTTAGACTTGCTATATATAACATAGTCAGTTGAATTTTGAATGCAAAGAAATTACGAAAATAATCCTAAAACTATACCATGTTCTTTTCGAACAAGTAAAAAATTCGAACGGAAAATATTGTTCCTATGTTCGATAGCTTACCTCGAGAGTGTTTCAGCGGTACAAAATTCGCACAAAATAAACCTAATTACGTGCTAAAAATTGCTTTCTTGTCATAGTTTTGTTATTCAACATCGGCTGGAGAGGTATCATAGCGTATTATATCTTCAAGTGGCTTCTCATTGACGTTAGTTGTCATCTAGAGTGAACTAGTGTTTCTTTTTTTTTTATTATTTATTTCTACCCAAACTTCTTGGATTCATAAAGAAAACTAAGGGACTTAAGGTAAAATTCCGTAAGTTTCTTCTCTATCTAATCTGTCCGTTTACTACCTCTTTCAGTATTTGACGCAATAATCTAATAGCTGCGTGCCTTTGGCCTATACAGCCCATCTCCTAAGTTTAACTCTAACTCGATATACGTACATGGATTTGAACATGCTTTGATAATTCACGAGAAAAAATTCTTTTGTGTCGATTTTCAATATGACACTTAATATTTCAGTGCACAAAATTTGAAAACATGTTTGTATGGGGATGATAGACTTCATTGTTTATCTAATTGTTTCCATTTTCGAATATATTCACTTATTTGTCAAAATAATGTAATTCTAAATTGAGGCTCGCAAAGTCAGAATTCTTATGTTCGAAAATATATTGCTCTTTGAGGTATAAAAGGGCTTTTTATCGGGATAAGACAATTTTCGAAGTCATCCACTGGATGGGTAAAAAAAAATCTTATATATCGCAAAATAAATATAAAAATAATTTAAAGGCTCGAAAAAAGACAAAATTCTTATGTTCGAAAACTTTTTTCTATTTGAGAGATAAGAGAGATTTTAATCAGAATATGGCAATTTCCGTAAACAGCTATTGGTTCGAGAAATGTATCTTATATACCGAGTTTCATCTCGCTAACTCAATCCTTCGATGCACAAAGTTAGAAAAAATACACTCGCCTTTGCCTATGCTTATGCCTATTTTCGAACTTATTCGGTTGTTGGTAAAAATATTTTGGTGTACTGAGTTTTCAGTAGTATAACTCATTTTTCTTATTATTTAATCATGAAATCTTGCTTCTAGAGGGGTTTAATGTATGACCGACCCCTAATCATTTTGTTCCCTCGAAAGGAACCAAGTATAACCAAGGCCAAAAGTATAACCGGTGCACATTAATTTCATTTTCTAAAATTTTTGTTTCTTATATGGCATTTATAGGCCCCGAAAGACCCTTTGACCGAGCTTCTCTTCTAGTAACGTTGTTCGTGCTAAATTCAAGACCGTTTGAGAAGGGATCTACTTTTATTAGCGGATTCAAATGTACATATGCCCTATCTTAATCCCTTAAGAGGACGCCCATACAAAATGCACCCAAATTTATCAAAAAATCGAAAAATATATCCATAACTGTATAGGGATCGCTTCTAGGAGGTTGAAATAAAACTCCGACCCCCAATACTTTTACCTCATCAATATTTTCTTGGAGCATACCTACCCTCATCACCATTTCCTGGAAGAATTGATATATAAAATAAAATACCCGAAAAATACCTCAAAATTGAATAATTATCCCGTTGCCGCCCCTGATTCGCTCTAGGAAATCAAAAGATTAAGTACAAATCCGACCACCATTAGTTTCGGGAGTAAAATAGAGTATAAATATTCCCAAAATAGTCGGGGAAAACTTTATATGTTACAATATTTTATCAAATTAGAATATTTTGAACCTATGAAAGTCAGTAAAAAGAACTAAATTCGGCCACCTTAACGCACATAAATTAAAAATCCCTAAAAGTATGCTATGAAATTTTTCCTATAAATACTTATTTTTTGTATAAGAACATGTCTATGTAATCTTATGCTCTATATGTATAGAATTAATTATTTTAAGCTAAATTCTTACCTATTCTTTTTCTTTAATTTCTTACAGGTCATCTGTGGTATTGCCTTAATGTTTTGGGTTGTACAAAAGGCGCGTAAAGAACTCTCAGAAACATTACTCTCTGATATAAGTGATGATGATGATAGGCTACTAAATAATATTGATGTGTAGCAGCAAGACTGTACTAATAATAGTAGTAGTAATAGTAGAATATATAATGTATGAATATATAAATATTACTTATAATTTATATGTATAAATTGCATATAATGAATGGTTAATACAAACATCTAGACAAAGGGAGAGAGATATAATAACGATGAATGTATAATTTTTAATAAGATTTAGAATAAAAACAATTTCTTCAGCAATATACATATAAACACAAAGAAAATGAAAGAAAACTGCTGTTCAACTACATAACGCCTTATAATGCCATTTATTTATGACACCTGAAATATAATGTATAATTAAACTGCACTGCTCTCTTATAGTAATAACTGATTATAGATTTATTTTTGATTTTTATAAAACTTTTACTATAACTAATGTTAAAGTTTCGCTTTTTTTACATACAATATTCTAATATATCTCATGAATAATAATAATAATAATAATAGGGAAATTTGTTTCCCTAGACAATGATTTCATTTAATTTTTCTCACACTATCGATATTATAAGCGATTTTAATATGTAAATTAATTTTCTATACAATATGTGTATATTACGTGTAAATATTGGTTATATACTTGTACTTCCACCTCTTATTATTATATATAAATGTTAATAATGTAAGCAAAACGATGAAGAAGAAGATGCTCGTGATTTAACTCGATAGAACGTCGAAAAAAGGGAAAAGCAGCTTTTATAATTAAGTAAAATAATCTATATAAATATATGCGTATAATATATATGCATAAATATGCATATTAAATATATATTTTTAATAGTTATCATATACCTACATATACCTACATTAAGGTGGATTTAATTGTATGGACAATAATTTTGTCCAGCTAACACAGCGAAAAATATAAAATTTGAATCATCTCAAGCATTTCTTCCCATAAAGCATAAGAAGCATTAAGTAATTCTTGATTTAGAGCCACAAACTTTTTCAGTTTCTTACAAAATAATATGTTTTATATGGGAGTCCCTTTAAGGGGTGGAGATATGTAGTATGTATGTTCGGAGGAAATGTTGAGAAGAAAAAATTAATGGAGGTCAGTCATACATTCCACCACTCCACGGACAATTCCTGTGATAATTTTTTCGGTTTTTCGCTGTTTTTTCGATCATTTTGTATGGAAGCCCCCTTGTAGCATGGAGATAGGAAGTAAGTATGTTCACAAAAAATGTTGAGGAGAAAAATTAATGGGGATCAATCATACATTTCATTGCTCTATGAGACATTCCTGGGGTAATTTGATGATATTTCGTTGATTTTTCATTCATTTTGTATGGGCGTCCCCTTAAACGATAGCGATAGAGAGTAAGTAACTTCAGGGGAAATGTTGAGGATGAAAAATTAATTGGGATCTGCCATACATTTCGTCAGCCTAGAGGCGAAATATATTACAAAATAAACACAAAAATCATCTGCAAATTGACAAATAATCCAAGGGATCGCCCATAGAGTGATGAAATGTTGAGCTGATTCTCATTAATTTTTCCTCAACAGTTTCTCTGAACATGCCTACCATGTATCTCCAGGCCTTAAGAGGGTTTCCATACAAAATGAACACAAAAATATCTGAAAATCGACAATAGCTGCCTAGGAATCGTCCCAAAGAACGGTGTAATGTTTGACTGACCCTCATTAATTTTTCCTCAGTATTTTCTCTGAAGAAGCATACTCCCTATCTTTACCACTCTAGGGCGCATTCGTTCATATGGAACGTAAAAACTGCTGATAACCGACAAATAACCCTAAGAACGTATGACTGTCCAAATCAAGAATTTCTTAATACTTCCTTGGGAGGGTATTCTTGAAAGGACCCCATTTTTTTGTTTTTTAAAATTTTGTCGTTTTAAAATTTGACCCGCCTTAATATACATATAGACTCACATACATATTATCTTACCAAGTATAATTTATATTTCATAAGATCCATTTAATGTACTCCATCAGATTAGCTTCTGATTGCTGATATATCCGATTTGAATTGATCGTTTTTGTTTTTGCTATTAATATTTTTCTAAAATTATTATTTACATATATTTCATTCATTATCCTACTCTCCCTATCTACTACTCTCTATTATTTTATTATATCTTAAACTAAGTAAAATTTATTTTATAAAAGAATAGAATCAATTTATTTTGAATAAAACTATTTTATAATGAAAATGAAAATAAAAATCTATTATTATTCTATACACGCATACAATATACAATATATATTTATTTCATAATATTACGTCGCCAACTACGTTCCTTTTTCTGATGATGCTGTCCCAGAACGGTCTCAAGAACGCTCAAAGCAAATTCAACATCACGATAGGATATACACATTGGTGGTTTTATGCATAGTACCTGTTTGTTGTTGTTGTATAAATATTTAATTTTGATGAAAAAAAAATGTAAATAATATAAAATATAATAGTACAAAAATTACAAATATTCATGATATAGAATATAATATTGGGAGATTTCACTCAATAGAATAACAGCTGATTAATCAGATAGTCAGAGTAGTTGAAACTAATAATTATATAACGATGCGAAAAATAAGTGTAATTGGGTAAAAATTACGCCTACTTCCCGTTTAAAATTATGTTTTCGAAAGCATATTTTCAGATTTTTCGAACATAAATCTAGAGCAATCAAACTGAAATTTTGCAAAAAAAAAATTTGTTTTTATCAGCGAATAAGCAAGTTCGAAAATATGCGTAATCGGATGGTAATTACACCTATCACCCATACAAAACTCTGCTCTCGAGCCCATGTTTTCAAAGTTTTTAAACATAAATATAAGGCAATCGATCGGAAACGTATTGCATATCATTATTTTCATCAACGAACTAATAAGCTAAAGAATGGGCTCCATCTGATAAAAATTACGCCCAACTCTCATACAAAAGTATGCCTTCGAGCGCAAGTTATTATACTTTTCAGTCATAAAAGTAGAGCAATCGAACTGAACGTTGGCACATACAATAATTTTTCATCAACAAACGAATTAAATCAAGATTTGGTGTAATCGAATTAAAATTACTCCCACCTCCCATACGAAAGTATATTTTCGAACTCATGTTTTTATACTTATGGGTCTTAAATATAAAGCAATTGGGCTGAAACTTATTATATGTAATTATTTTTGTCAATGAATGAAATAGTTAAAGAATGAGCCCAATCGGATGAATATCACATCTAGCTTCAATACAAAAGTATGCTTTCGAACTCATATTTTAAAAGTTTTCGTACGTAAATGTAAAGCAATCGAACTAAAAACTGTTGTATGAGAATATTTTTGATAATGAACAAGAAAGTTTTAAAATTAACGAAATCGGTTGAAAATTACACCTGCCTTCCATACAAAAGTATGCATTCGAACTCATATTATTAGGATTTTTGGACTTAAATATAAAGCAATCGAACTGAAAGTTGTTGCATAAGATTATTATTTTTATTAACAAACAAAATTGATCGTGATTTGGTGTAATCAAATGAAAATCACAATTACTTCCCATACAAAAGTATGTTTTCGAACGTATATTTTTTTTTTAATAATTTTGATATATAAATATAAAGTAATCGAGCCGACAATTGGTTCTATAAGATTATTTTTATCAACAAATAAAATAGATCGGGATTTGGTGTAATCGAATGAATATCACAGTTACCTTCTCTACAAAAGTATGTTTTCGAAGTCATGTTTTTACATTTTTCGGATTTGAATATACAGCTTTCGAACTGAAGCTTGATATATAAGATTATTTTTATCAACAAAAAAAATATATATTGAAATTTGATGTAAACGGGTGGAAATTACGGTTACCTCTCATACGAAAGTATATTTTCGAATTAATTATTTTAGATAAGTAATCGGAATTAAAATTGACATATAAGTTTATTTTTTATGTACCAATGACAAGATAAATTCAAGAAGTAGTATAATCGCAGCAAAATCGATCCTAGCTGCCATACAAAGTATGTTTTCCCACAAGTTTATTCTCATCCGGATTCGAATTTTTCTCATGATTTTAATCTATTAATCAGCATTTTAATCTTTTGTGTAAATATCTCCCATTAATATAGTATATGTATATTGATAAATGTTCTATTTATTACTATAGATTTACCAATTTGTTGTTAGTCCGCTAGTTAAATGCAACTAAATTTGCTACAAATTAATTAGAGAATTTAATATGGGGATGTATAAGGTATTTATGGTATAGTAGATTTAAAAAAAAAATGCAAATATTTTTCATTCAAATCTGCATAATTTTACTTTCGATATTAATCGTTGCCATTGCTTTCAAAGTTGCATAAAAAAAGTGCAATTTTTACGAATTTTCGAAATTGTCAAATCAATTACGATCGAAAGTGAAATTCAGAACATGCATAATTATAATATTTGTTTTTTTTTTTTTTTTTTTGAATTATTAATTAAATTCATAACCAATAGTGAGATTAGATTAACTTTTATTTAATATATTTATTTATTCGAAAATGTGTAAAGGTATATAATTTGCATATAAAAAAAAAAAACTACATAAATATTTCATTTAAGTACATACACAAAGTAGGAGCAACTAATATGACAATATGATATATTTGAGATATACGGTAAATAGGAAACTTTTAACCATTGAGGAGCATAATGAAAAAAATTATAGTATAAAATATAATATAAAAATAAAAATTGTTTAATTAAAAAAATGCGTTTTATAGTCTTAAGTACATGTATGTTGAATATAAATTCATCAGACGATCAATAAGTAAGGTATTGCTTTTAAAAGTGATCTAAGTCGACTTTTTGATTTTAATCCAATTATATCACTTTCCAAAGCAATAACTCATATAATTTATATATGTATGCATAGTTATATGAATATAAATAGGGTTAACATATATACATAATTTGTGCAATCAAAATCCTGAGGTAGTTGGATATTTCAAATAGTAAAGTTTCATCAAAGGATACAAACACCGATTTGCCAATTGTTGCATGAATATTGTATGTATGGATTGGTGTGTGTGTGTGTAGCTACTATATGTGTATGTGTATGTTTATGTAGAGTTGCATGTTTCAAAGGAAAATTTTTGTATATTTTCAGTTTGTTCCAATTGAATTTAAATTTGTTCTAATTTAAATTCTGTTAATGCACGCGAAAATACATCCACAGCAAATTTTACATCCGATTTGGTAATACACATTGGTGGTTTAATACGAAATACCTGTAAGAGAAATATAATAATGTTGTGGAACGATGTAGGTATTGGGTTTTGGGGCATAATTTGTTCGATATGTATTGCGACTTGGTAATGCAAATGTATGCGATATAAATTTGACCACTAAATCGAATGAAACTCATATTGGAATTCGCTTGTGATGATTTAATATAGCTTTCGACTTCTTATTAGATCTCTATTTCATATTTGACTCCATCAGTCTCATAAGTGATCCTCAAAAAAAATTTCTCGTATTTTTGCATTTTAATGAAAAATAAAAATATTTCAACAGAATATTTACTTGCTTATAAAGTACATATTTCCCATAACTTTGATTTGATTTAAAATTATTGATTTAAAATCATGAAAAATATGGAATGGGTACTCAGATGGGTACTCAGATGGTGTTGTTGTAGTAGAAAGAATACGGAAATGCTTTGCTTTAATCCTGTACAAAACATTTCCGTATACTAATGAGTTGAATGTACCTTGTGGGACCACATGGTCGAGTGCTTCCGGTACGTGGACCCATCCCTTCTTGGGAAGCTGAGTCCTCAGATCGATTTATTCGATATCACAACTTTATATTTGAAAAAAATTATGACATCCAACGGACAAGTTCTCGAATTGATTTTTGACCTTGACTTTATTAGGAGTTGTACCTAAAGAAACACAGCCCCACATTATGTGGATTTCGGATTATTAAATTCAAATCCGTGTTTGAATTTCCGCCATTGGACTAAATTTTCTTTTCAACCTCAAAAAAATTGTCGTTTTTGTTTTCTTGCACGTTTTTGGGGGTTAGTAAAGCGATATCGGACATCAAGCCCCTAGCTCTAGTTTTTTATTGTGAAGTTGAAAAACTAAAATAACTGAAAAAATAAATCTTTAAAGTTATAAAAAGATCAAGGACAAAACTATAAAATTTTTCTCAATAGTATTTTAAAGTATTCCATAATTTGCATAGTCTTCCGCTTTACCCAACCATTTTTGATACGGAGATCAATATTTTCAAAAAAATTAATTTAATTATCCCGCAAGAGGAAGAATATCTACAGAAAATTCAAAAAACCAATGTCCAACGCTGAATATTTTAATTTAATATTTTATCGCAATACATATCGAACAAATATAGCATCTACAATCTATTGGAATATCATGCATGGATAAAAATGTGTGATAGGAAAGGTCCAAAACGACAATAACTAAATAATACATGCAATGTAAAATGCAAGTTAGTTTCTATTATTTTTTTTCTTGGTTTTTTTTTTTTTTTTTTTTTTTTTTTGGTTCCAAAACTACTTTTGCTTATGCCGAGGTTCTTTTCAAATCAGCTGAAATTTTAATAGACGCTGTAGCAATTTTTCTCTTTCATTAATAGAATTTGTTTTAATCGAATGAAAGTACTGAAAAATGATCCTTACTGATCATAGGATTCAAATAGCAGTGCTCCTGATCACATTCCACTCCCATGGTTACAATGATTTTATCGCATCGACTTCAACTGATTTGAAAAGCACTTTTCATAAAATGTATATCAAGATATATTTGTAAAATAAATGCAATTACTACTCACATTGCCATTGAGACCGCCACGACCAAATAGTACACCCATATCTTTGCAATTCTCCCATATTTCCGCAACATGTGGTGCACCCAATGGTGCTCTCGTCACACGATCACCCACCAATTCGACACCAATCATTAGACCTTTACCACGCACATCACCAATAATATCGAAACGATCTCGCAACTCGCCTAAGCTCTTTAGGAAATAAGTGCCCATTTCGTGTGAGTTCTTTTGCAGCTCTTCCTCGTCGATAACATCTAAAACGGAAAGACCAACGGCACTAGCCATCGGATTACCACCATACGTATTGAAATGTAGAGCCATGCCTAATGATTCGGCAATTTTCGGAGTTGTAACTACAGCTGCCATGGGAAAACCATTGCCGATGCCTAAAATGTATAATTAATGAGAAAATTGGAATTGTCTGCATTTTAGCAATGGGAGTTTTATAGAGTTATGGACGCATATGACAAATATTAAATATATTCTTTTGGGCAACTTTATCTATTATAAGAATCGGTTCTTGTTCTGCCTTCCCTTCTAGGTCGCTTTTAATACCTCTCCAAAATTTAATTCACACAACAATACTGGAAGAGAAACGCATGCCTTTTGATTCCCCAGTGAACGGCCGTCTAGTAGGATTTAAAGAGATCTGTTCTTTAAGCAGAACGAAATCATATTCGAACATTGTGCGTTTTAAGTTAGAAGAGACATATCAAAGCAAAGAGTGACAAAACTCTTTTAGATGCTTTTTCTGACAAATTCCTCGGTCGATAATCGAACTCTCAATCTACGACTAAAATACAGAAGACCATCGCTATAACCAACTAAACTACGGTGACAGGCACCTCAAGTCAGAGGTTCCATAATTCTAAAAAAAACGCCAACATCATTATACTCACCCTTTGCCATTGTTACAATATCAGGCACAATGTCATGCCCCTCAAAACCCCAATAATGTTCGCCGGTACGACCGAAGCCGGTCTGTACTTCATCCGATACAAAGAGACCGCCATTGGCGCGCACCAATTCGGCTGCCTTCTTAATGTAGCCCTTTGGAAATTGTACAGTACCGCCTACACCCTGAATGGATTCGGCAAACATGGCGGCAACCTTGCCGCGCGGCAAAGAATACTTGAATGTCTCTTCCAATTCTTTGTAATAGTTCTGTGCAGCTTCACAGCCCGCTGTGCATGCACATTTACGATCAGTTTGTACGGGTGAATCACGACAATGGTCACCACCCCATATACCCTGATATGGGTCGGGATTCATCACATGTATTATTCCATTATTTACACCGGGCAATGGGAAACGCCATGTTGAAGCAGCTGTCAAACCCATTGTATACGGTGACATGCCATGATAACAATTACGCAGCGTAATGATGTCCTGATTGCCAGTATGCAAACGAGCCATTAGCATGGCAAGATCATTGGCTTCGGAGCCGGAGTTGACAAAGCAGACAGCTTTTAAATTGCCCGGAAATTTAGCAGCCAAACGTTCAGCATACTCATGTATTTTGGGATGCATATAAATATTGGTTGTGTGCCAAAGTGTATTTACTTGATCCACCAAAGCTTTATTGACTTTTCTGAAATGACAAAAGCATATATAAATTCATTCATATTCTCATGCAAACGCACAGCTGACTTACGGATGACAATGACCCACTGAAACAGTGACAATACCGCCAAACATATCCAAATAACGGCGACCATCATGATCGAAGAGCCATTGCATATGACCACTGTGTATGAGTAATGGCTTCTTGAAATGTGACACAATATTTGGTGTCAAATGATTTTGACGCAATTCGGTGATACTCTCATAATTGGGCCCACTGTATTGTGGTGGTTGAAATTTACATTCGGGCATCTCATTTTGTATCGTTGGCATAATAGCTGGCGATGCTTTCGAATGCAGTGTCGATGATGACATTGACGCTTTGCGACCATTGCAAGAGCGCAACGTTTGAGCTGGAATGGATGAAACGATAGATGGATGGGATAAGTGTGTGTTGGTCAAGTTCAATGTATACATTGTGCATTGTATATTAATTAATGCATTTGCGTAGATTGGAGGAATGCTAATATTGTACTTTAATAAACACGTGACTATGTTGGACAAAGACAAATGCGGCATTATAAAACGTATGCCGCTTTAATTGGCACCAATCAAAGCTTAGACACGATATACTAGGGTAGCTCAAATTCGACTGGTGGAAAAATCGATTTGAGTCGAAAGATATATTGTATGAGACATGTCTTTTACTTTTTGAGAAATTTTCATATTTCACAAAATTTTATCCTAGACCCAAACCGATATTTTTATCCATATTAGGAGTAGTACAAACACCAAAGAAACCAGGGGCTCACAGGTCAAAATGTTTTCCTTTCACAAAATTTACCACGTTCTACAATCAAAGATTCTAAATTCATGTCAAAAGATTCATATTTTTATGAGAGAATAATTTTTAACAATGAAAGCTTAATCTAAAATGAATGGAACAATTTGAAGATTGTTGCTTAGGGCCCTAACCTTTAAAGAACCCCAGTAAAATTGCCCTCTTAAAATTTCTGCCTTCCCTTTATTTGCCTTTTTTAATAAACTTTTACGAAACTTATTTTAAAGAGGATCAAAAAGAACCATTCAGATGAGAGCTAAAGTATTAAAATGTTCTACATGAATACTAACGTTTGAAGTTGGTTTGGTTGATGCCCTAAAAAGTTGTTCCACAGTGTAATTTAATTTTTTATACAGAAATTTATAAATTTTTTTTTATTTTTGCAAAGTATTAATTGAGAGATGCTTTACAATTTAAGGGAAAAAATGCCGAAGGCTTGAAATTGTGAATATAAAAAACAAATTCGCAAATTCCTTGCAAAAATCCATTGCTGACAAGCGAATCTGGTCAATAAGGGTATGATGCGAATAAAAAAATTTTTAATTTTTGATCCACCCTATTCTAGACATATACATACAAATTTATATGCAAATCATCAGTACACTGCTCATATACATATGTTTTGTCGACTTACGAACAAAATGTAATGCAGTGTAGGTTGTAGTGCTTTACTTTTTAACCGGCTCCAAAAGAGAGAGGCAAGTTTAATTAAACATTTTTTGTTTCAAAGGTTTATAGAAAAGTGTGAATAATATGTAATACGCATTACATTACATTGGAGGGAATTTACATATATATTCGCAAATATAATAATAATCCAATAGGGTTGAATGGCCTTAGGTATACAAAACGAGTACTGCGCAGTGCCCTTTTTGCAACATTTTATCTTTCCTAAGTACTTCATATGTATAATATAGAATAGTACATTACTTAATTTAATTAAAATTCGTTTCTTATGAAACCTATTATTAAGCTTTGAATACTTTAAAATACTAGTTAGAGATATTTGAAACTTTAATCTCCCAATTTAGTTCGTTCGAAAATGGGTGGCAAAATCAAATTATTGCGTTTAGTCGGAGAGGTTATATTTTGGCTCAAATTTTTAGTAGAAAAAGCTTTGAAACTGAATGTGCTTTTTAAACAAATTGAATATTTTATTAATAGTAGGTAATTTGAACAATATTACGAAAGTATGAATTTTTGTTTTCTCTGGATATGCCCTACAAAATTTTCATACTCAATTTTCATCACTAATTTACAATTTGATATATACAAAAAGGTTTCCCCACAATAATAAATTGTAATAATAAGTTAAAATGGAAATTTTGAGGTTATAAATTTGAAAAAAAAAATATTATCTCACGTTGTATAAGTGCGATCGGGTTGGTAGATGGCGTTAGAAGGATAGGATTTCGTACTAAATAAATTTTTTAGGCAATTTTCTGAATGCTTGACTCAGTATTGTTTGAGCACGCGTCAAAGATGGACACCAGTATAGAGAAAATACGCCGTATTTTATAGTTTTTCTTCGATAAAGGCGAAAACATAAGCCAGAAGGCTGAAAATGTGAACGTGCAATTTTGGTTTCGCCGATTCCGTTTCGGTTATTTTGATGTCAAAGGTGCACCACGCTCTGGAAGGCTAATTGTAAGCACTGTTTCTATTGGCCAGGAGCTAAACATTGCACCAAAAATCATTTGGAAACATTTAAATAAGGCTGGATACAAATAGAAGTTCGATGTATGGGTGCCACAAGCATTAACGCAAAAAAAAAACCTCGTGGACCGAATTTTCATTTGCGAATCGCTGCTGAATCGCAACAAAATCGATCCATTTCTAAAGCGGATGGTTACTGGTGATGAAAAGTGGGTCACTTACGACAACGTCAAGCGAAAACGGTCGTTGTCGAATCGCGGTGATCCGGCGCAAACGGTGGCCAAGACAGGATTGACGGTCCGGAAGGTTTTGCTATATGTTTGGTGGGATTGGCAGGGAATCAACTGAAGGAAGCAATCGCCCAGAAGCGGACCGCTTTGGCCAATAGCAGAGGAATTGTATTTCATCAGGACAACGCCAGGCTACACACATCGATAGTGACTCAGAAGCCAGAAGCTCCGGGAGCTTCGTTGGGAGGTTCTTATGCATCCATTTTATGCAAGTAGTGCTACCAAATAAAATTATATTTATTTTTATAAATGTCATGTCGGGCTAAGAAAGATTGAATAAGAACTATTGAAATTTCTGCTATACCAAAGCGTTGCAATTGGAATTGGAAATATTGAAATAGAGAAATCCAATGGATGTAAAATGAATTTGTTGTGGCAACCCCATTTATGAATACCTAGTGTCTTTTATTTGATTTTTTGAAATTTTTGAAGAAATTGCAGTTTTGGCAAAATTTAACAGAGCCATTTTTTGGTAATATTGCAATTTTTTTGCAATTTTTTTAGTGTCGAATAAACGTTGCTCAACGATCTAATAAAAATTTTGTTACGTACTTAACACAGAAATCGATTTTGGTCGGTACCAGTTTGATATTCATTCCCAACATTAACAGAATTGGCAGAATATGCCAATACTGGGTGAGCCTTTAGTGTTTAACACCTGTAAATTCTCTTTTATCAAGGCTGATTTCTATATATATATATATACAATATTTACTCTACCCCCTATGAACTTTGATAAGATTCCAGAGCACACCCTATGCATACTATTTTTATGAATTGTTGATTTTTTTTTTTAGATTCAATATAAGAACTGGTGAGTACCTCTGTATGTATGTATATGCCCACATATACATACAATACATACATAGTATGAATATATCAGCATTTTGTAATGTTAATCAAAATAAATTGATTGTGTTTTAATCAAAATAAATTACTATTGATTACTAAGTATATGTACGTATACTATCGTGTATTCATATTTCCAAGCAGAAAAATGGAAAGATTTTATAACAAGAGTGGTCCTAAATCATTCCACTTACAATACTGTTGTGTGTGTTAAATTTTTGACTGTATTAGAAGGGACCTACTTATATTAGCCGATTCCGAGCGGCAGAACCTTTGTGACATCACTTTTTCTGAGCTTTCAGAATTCTTTTAGAAGCTTCTACTACATGACAAATGGTTATTGCCGGAAGAATTGACAGTTGCTTGCCGTCAGGTGGGTACCGTTCGAAAGAAAATCTTTTCGCTATTAAAGTTGTGCTTCAACCGGGGGAGGTCAACGCATTAACCCACTGAGCTACGGCACCATTCAAAAAACAAAAGTAATCCTGTATTATTTCAAAAAGAAATCAATAGAGTGCGCAGTGGATGATCGCATTTTCTATTGGGTTATCACAATAAATCTAATTTAATTTCAATGTGTTTTATGGTTAAAATGAGGTGATAAGAAATTTTAAATAAATTGTATTTTATTGTTGGTATTTATTGAATTTTTTTTTTTTTCTAGAATTTCGATTTTATATGGAATTATAAATAATATGAAATTAGCATCTACGATATATTTAATATTTACACTATATCATTGATTATAATTTACCGCTATTGAATTCAACTAATCGATGTTCATACAAACAAAAAATGATAAATATCAATTCGAATCAATATTATCAAAACTAGGTGTACAAACTCTACAAGGGAGTGGACTAGTTGAGAACTAATCATATAACTAGTATCTTAGTGTAATGTATACATACAAAAAAAAAAAAAAAAAAGAAATGGAAAATTGAACGACACTGTTTTGAATTCATTATTTTCAGCCGATTTATTATGAAAATATTTATCTCATCTGCTGGACAATAACATATTTGAATTTCAAGAAGAGATCGTTTAGGTCATATTTCGTCTTTAACCTTCAAAAAAATTATGAAATTTGAAATAATCATTAAAAAATGCCCAAAATTGGCACTGGAGGGGTAAAATTGATGAGCGACTCTCATTAATGGTTCCACCTTAAAATTTTTTGAACATATTTAATGCCTATATTTAATCTTTAGGTATGCTGCCTTACAAAATGAACTTAAAAGCACTTGAATATTGACATAATAATTGAATAAGCCCATAATTACTCAGAATTCGATCAAAGATCAATTAAAGTATGACCAACACCTATTATTTTTTCACCGAAACACTTTTTTTTAAACTTATTTTTCACCTATCTATCTATCCCTTAGAGGAGCTCCCCTGTAATATTGATGTTTTGCCAACAGAGGGCCTTTGATGAAGATCCATAATATTTGCCGCACCAAACTTGTTTTCTGAACGTACTTATCCCCTACCTCTATCCCTTAAAGGGGCTCCCATACCAAATTGTCGTTTTTACATAGAGTTTGTTTCAATCATTTGATGGGAGTGTACCGCTAAGAAGGTAATTTTTATTCTTCAATATTCCTAGTAAACTAAATAGTGGCATAGCTTTATAGCTTGTTAATGATTTATACATATATTGCGAACCCTCCTTAATAATCTGTCAAAATTTCATGGCATTTCGTGTAGAAGCGAAAATAAACTGCATTGAGTGACAACAAAATTGGGATATCAGTCGAAAAATTTATAAAGATCAGGTCGCCCATGAAAAGGAAATATTGAAAAAGTGCGTGATTTTATGAAAGTTTGCAAAAACTCTTCGTTACGATTCATGGAAATGGAACTAGGATTAGGCAAAACAACAATCGCATCGCATTTGAACTGAATCATTTGGTTTACGGAAGCTAAATTCCAAGTTCGTAACACATCATTTAACAAATGATGTGAAAAATTGTGCCGAATCGAGCATTGCAAAGACATCATTAAACTCGTTGGACGTGATGAAAACTTCGTGAAATCGATTGTGACTGATGATGAGACATGATGCTTCCAATATGAACCAGAAACCATGGGTCAAAGTGCTAAATATGCTGTCACCAGATGAAAAAAATAAATATGTGGCACTTAAAGCCCCGAGGGGTTCGTTGACTGAGCCCCTCGGGGCTGCCCCATTTTGGACAGTATTAGAAGGGATCTAGTTATTTAGCCAGCTTTGTCGCAGAGTTCTTTTAGAAGCTTTTCCATGGCAAATTGCCAATTGCTTGCCGACATATGGGTACCGTTCAAAAAAAAAAAAAATCTTTTCGATATGCAATTTGTTATGCTTCAGCTGGGGATTGAACCCACGACCTACAGATCAGAAAGCCAACACACTAACCACTGAGACACGGCACTCAGATGAAGGAAAACCAAAAAAAAAAAAAAAAAATCGGCTTTAATGAAGTCAAAAAATCAAAGTAATGTTCATTTCCTTTGGAATTATCCATAAAGTGTTTGTTCCAAGTGGTTCAATGGTTTAATGCTGATCATTACCTCGGTACTTTGTTTCAACGTTCACAGTATTCACGGAATTTGACTCCCTGTGACGCTTTTCGTTTTTCCTAAACTTTATTTGGCGATTAAAGGAAACCGATATGCTACCATAGACGAAATTAAATCAATCCCAATTAGTCTCTAACTTTTTTATCGGAGGCTTCCCTTCAAAACAATCTTAAAACCATCTTAAAATCGACCAAGAAGACCATTGTTGCACGCTTCCCAAGAATGGACGGGTTTACGTCCCGGAAGCACTCGACTCGACTCAGAATACGGAAATGCTTTGTACGGGAACAAAACAAAGCATTTCTGTATTTTTGCTGCTACAACAACAACAACAACAACAACCATTGTTGCCCAGACATCGCCTGTAGATCAGTGGAAGTTTTAATCGACCTTCATTAAATTTTCTCTCTTTTTGAAATTGAAATTTGAATATCCTGACACTACAACAATTAAGAATGAATTTCAAAAATAATAATGGATAAAAATGTGCGTAAATTTTAGTGCAACCGATTTTTAGACACAACTTTATATACGATTTTTTTATTAAAATTATTCAAAATTCGACTTTCTAAAACATACCAAATAATTTTTTGGACATCATGATTAATGTTTGTTTTTTCTTTTAATTAATCCTTTCTTATGTGTTTTTATTTATTTATTTTTTATCGGCTCGGATCAGCTCTCAAAACACTTTGATTGATTCACACTTGAGATTCAAAATAAAACAGTTTGTTTTCGTTTTAAATTAAAACATCAAGAATTGGAAAATATTTATGTTTTTTTTTTGTTTTTGTTGACTTTTTTTCACGATTTCAACCAACTGCGTTACCACAATAACCACGAGTATATACGATATATGTATGTGTAGTCGTCAAGCCTAAGTGAAATCGTCAACTTGATGTTACAAAGCCTACAACACAACTAATCCTACAAATCTAAATGCGGCGCATGTAAAATCGAATATATATATATATAGTAAGTAGTACATAGTATAAACCGCGCTCTACATACAGCAATCCGACAGCTAACTAAACAGCGCTCTGTGATAAACAACAAACTATGTACGACTAGGTACTACCTAATCAATGCTACTACAACGAACTTGATGTGGCATGAGTATGCGTATATGTATATGTATGTATGTATGAAGGTACATAGAGACGTTCAAGAATGTATTTAAATTGTAATGAAATCATGATTATCATTCTCATAATGTTGGAAATTGATAATTCCTTGTTTTTAAAAAACAGAGAGGACAATCATTAGAGACATATGTACATATATTCGTATATTTCTCGACCTGAGAAACTAGTAAATAGAAAACTAGTATTTATTTGTTTATTGTACTACAATAAGATAAGTAATTATTTACATTTGTCCATGGCTTTGTAAGGTATGCTTCTAAGTATCTAATCTACACGTATCTAATGAAAATAAAAGTGAAGTTCATGGTTCTCAATTGTATGTATGTGTGTCGGTGTGTATGTGTAAGTGATAATTTTTACCTGAAAAAAAAAAAATAAAAATAAACAAATAAAGAAAACGTTGAACATTTTCTCTTCAATTCTTACGCACCCTTACGCTGGTCAAATATTGAAAGTGGATATTGTTGAAAACAAAAATACAACAATATTATTTTTCATACGTGAAAAAATAAATAATGATAATTTTAAAACTTTAAAAAAAAAATAAAATAGCGGTATTCCACCACTATTCCAATACAAACGCAACCATTCGCATGTATGTTTTCACAATTTGCGCACGAAAATAAAAAGCTATTACGTTGAAACTCACTAAATACGATTATATTTAATAATGTATCATCGAGTTCGAAAATTGTCTGTATCGGATAAAAATTACGCATATTTCCCATAGAAAAGTAGGTTTTCAGATGTACATTTTATAACTTTTGCGCACGAAAATATAAAGCTATCAAACTGAAACTTGGTACATGTGATTATATTTAGTAATATATTGTTGAGTTCAAAAATTAGTGGAATCGGATAAAAACTACGTATACTTCCCATATAAAAGTAGGTCTCCCCATGTATATTCTCACACTTTTTGAACGAAAATACAAAGCTATCAAATTGAAATTTGCTAAATGCAATTATATTTACCAATCAATAAACATATTCGAAAATAGATTGAATCGGATAGAAAACAGGCTTATCCTCCATACAAAAATTAGCTTCCGCATGTATATTTTCATAGTTTTCGCACGAAAATATAAAGCTATGAAGTTGATACTTGCTAAATACGATTATATTTAATAATGTATCGTCGAGTTCGCAAAATTGGCTATATCGGATAAAAACTACGCGTATCTCCTATAGAAAACTAGGTTTCCAGATGCATATTTTCATACTTTTGCTCACGAAAATATAAAGCTATCAAGTTGAAACTTGGTACATACGATTATATTTACTAATATATACTCAAGTTTGAAAATTAGCTAAATCGGATAAAAATTAAGTACA
The DNA here is from genome assembly GCA_963854835.1 of Megamerina dolium. NCBI lineage: Eukaryota > Metazoa > Arthropoda > Insecta > Diptera > Megamerinidae > Megamerina > Megamerina dolium. Next base: position 20,210,985 of record OY978528.1, read on the forward strand.
CTTCCCATATAAAAGTTGGTTTCCATATGAATAGTTTTCACATTTTGTTCACGAAAATATAAAGCTATCAAGTTGAAACTCTCTACATAGGAATAAATTTACTAATTAATAAATATATTTAAACATTGGCTGATTCGGATAAAAACTACGCCTACCTCCCATACAAAATGATGTATTCATATGTAGATGTTCGCATTTTACACACGAAAATTTGAAAATTTCAAGCCTAAATTTTTTTCTTTCTCATCAATAGCATCATTTTAGATTTCTTTTCTTCTTATTTGTCAAAAATAAAATATCGCATGGTGTAAAACTCAGTCAATAACTCGTACTTTACGTCATTATGAACAATATTTATAATAGATGACTTCACACCAAGCTCGTTAATTCGTTAGACCGTTATTTGGTAGTTTTTTTTTTGTGTAAAACTACCGAGTAACGAACTAACGAATTAACGAGCTTGATGTGAAGTCTCCTAATAAATACGACCCCCTGATTATCGTATTTACATACATACATCGTTTAATCTTGATTGCGATTATTAAATGCAAATTGAATTAAACTGTAAAGAAATGTGTAAGTAATTCTGTGTTCCCGTAATATATGTTCCTACGTAGTTTCTAAATATTAAAACGCATATTCTAAATACATGGCCACTGTAGATATGCGCATTCGAATATATTTACTTGAGTAATTTAATATCTGCAATAGCCAATGGCACAAGTAAGATTTGATTTTTGTAAATGTAATAATGATGTTTTTTTTTTAATAATAATGATGATGATCATTATTAAGGTGGCCAACGGTTATTCATATTATTAATTGAGGGTGTATTTAAGATATTAATTATTTTTTGTTTTTCTTTTATTTAAATTAACATAGAATTTGAATAATTTTAAGCATTTCTTTCCAAGCAAGCATTACAAATTTCCAACTTTTTCAGTTTTTTACAAAACCATCGATTTTATCATCATCATCACCATATATGGCCATTACAACCCGTTATCGAGTTATGGCCGACCACAGCAGCTGAAAGTGTTGCCGAAGACCCGAATGTGTCGATTCCGTAAGCTGTAAGCTCTCTCCAGGCGTCTCTACTTTGTGCGCGCCTTCTCCAATCAGTTACACCAAGCACAGACCGGTTTTCCACGACCTGGTCCTTCCATCGGATGCATGGACTTCCTCTCCGTCGTCGTCCAGCGGCTTCCATTTCAAACATCTTTTTCGCCTTAGCTTTTTCATGCATACGCACAACATGGCCCAGCCACCGCAGACGTTGAATAGTGATGCGTTGGACTATGTCAGCGTCAACATAGTGCTCGTACAGTTCTTGGTTCATTCGAATACGATAGTCATCACCGACCCGAACAGGACCGAAGATTATGCGAAGAAATTTTCTCTAGAACACCCCAAGCTTGGCTGCATCAGACTGAGACACAACCCATGCTTCTGCACCATAGAGCAGCACGGATATGATGAGCGTCTTGTAGAGTGTCATTTTTTTCGGGCGAGCGATGGCTCTACTCATCATTTGCTTACTGAGCCCGTAGTAACACCAATTAGCAAGAGTGAGTCTTCGCTTTATCTCCAGACTGACATCATTTTCGGTGTTAACGGCGGTCCCAAGGTAAGTAAATTCCTTGACAACTTCGAAGAATAGTTGTCCGCAGCAAAGTGGGATCCTAGACGTCGCGTCTCCCTGTTCGTGGACAGCATATACTTCGTTTTGGCCTCTTTCACAGTCAAACTCACCTTCGCTGATTCTTTTGCGAAATAGTATCATTGCGATGTACACCGGCTTTTCGCAATACCCTTTCCATCACAAAATTGAAGAGTTCGCAGGATAAGGGATCGCCTTATTTGAAACCCCAGACAGTATCAAAGGATTCAGAGAGGTCATTTCTTACCTTGACGGAGCTGCTCGTGTTCTACAGATCGTCATTTTAAAGCATCTGAAAATCGATAAACTCACTATCTCCTCTCCTTAAGGGGGCTCCCATACAATATGATTGAAAAAACATCTGAAAATCGACAAATAACCCCAAAAAAAATATCAAAAAAAAAAGAAAATTAATAATAGTTCTTATCTTTCATTTTTTTTTCTTTTCCTTTGAAAGAATTGTTGGAAAGGGCGTTTAAAATTTTTTTCCATCTTAATGCATAGTTGTTTTCCAATTATAATAATGGCTTCTACCGGAGGCTGAACAGGAGCAATCCCTAATCCATTTTCGTTTAACAATGTATAACACTATAATATTGCAAATGGGCTCTTCTAGATAAATCCCCCTTAAATGACGGAGCTATTATCCGATCGCATAAACTTAATAGCTCTCATCGTTCAGGGATCATAGACATTTGATCACTGATTGGAGTATGATTTTCTTTCACTATTTCCTTCTTCAGGCTTCTTCCGATTTCTCTTTTGAGTATTTAATAACTCTTCCTCATATTTATTTTTCCTTCAACTTTAGTTGAATAGTAGCCATAATAAAAAAGTGTATTCAAGTCCATGTGTATCCCTGTTTAATATTACTCTCGAAAATCATTGCGGTGCGATATTCAATATAGAAGACCAAGCGAAACTCTCCTCGATTCCAGGGAGAGCTGGGCAGAAATGTACAAAATGATATAACAGCTCTTCTGCCTGCTTCTCATATTCGAATTTTCACAAAAGTATTGTGAAAAACCCCACATTCTTTCGTTCACATTCGATGAAAGAATGACACATCACGGTTTTTGGGGCTTCCGTCTAAAGAGTTTCTTATCACTCCACAGAGTAGAGTTTGATATAGATAAAGGTAAAGGTATAAAGGCAATTTAACAATAATAATAAATGCTCCCAAGTAGCTAAAATTATTGAAGACAAAACTCATCTGGAAACTAATCCTTTTAAATCCTTTATCAAATCCTTTTGCAAACCATTCAGTGAAATTATTGAGTTAACGACACTTTATTGCAACATTGTGCTACACAAAAAGCCAAATCAACCTGGTCACCTCAATATTAAATTTCTAATATGTCCACCTGTCTCTTCTGATGGTCTATTTATTTAACCACATTCTATCTGCCATTGAAGTGGACATGGAATTGCCAGATAGCTTCCAATTTCATACCGGTTTCATAAACTAGGCTTTAATCAATATTAAGTAATACAAAAAGAATATTTAACGAATACTGAAAAATTAGTGGAAAAGTCAGCAAAAAGTTTTATAGAATTGTTGGTATGTGCATCCCAGCTGATCCAAGCAAACCAGTTACTCGTTCGTATATGCAATGCTGAGTGTGTGGCAAATGACGCTACTATAAGAAAATCTATTTTTAGGAACTTGTTTACAACCTGTGGCATAGCATGGTAGTGATTGTGCTGGTGGTTTAAAGAAAAACAACTTCTATTTTTAAATGAGTGAGTTCGCTTGTGTGTGGGTGGGTATGTATGTGGGTAGGATAAATATTAAAGTAAAAATATCATATAATTATCATCAGTAATAATTAAAATTACGATCAGAATGAATTGAATTTGAAAAATAATGATGTAAAAAATATTTTAATTTCATTATCAACTATTTTTATCTCTTACTGATGATATAAATTTCTTATAAATAATATCACAATGCCCAAGTGCACGTGCCATGTGGAGTTGCAAGGCTCTCTCGAGCTGTGTTTTCCATCTGCACTTTGCCGAATTTCTACATGCAAATTTTATAGAAAGAGACGGTTAGGTTGAGGTTGAGGCAACAGTCCGGGTGTGTGGACATACTTAGGCCACTGTTGATCCATTGTGATGGGGCAAACAAAGCCTCCTCTTCACCCCACGAACCAGTAGTCAGGTACTGTTATCATTCACAATATTAAATTAATTTTGGAACACACCTTTCGAACACCGAACAGACGAAAGAGCCTCAAGTCGTTTGCTTCTTATCTCCTCACTAATTCAATCAACTCCCACGAACTGCCGTAACAAGCAAAGGAACTACGTTAATATGTTAAACTTTAGCCCGAGGAAGCACATATAATATTTGGTAAGTAAAGCACTTTATTAATACTCACTATTTAATATAGCTTCCAGGAAAAGTGAAAATCGAGTGGTTAACGTTTAATGGGTCAAAATATGTTTTTTGGAACCAAAATGATTACCGAAAATCTACTAAAAAATCAGTATAAAATATAAATACATAAAGATCCAAAGTTAAACACAAATAACCACATGACTCACCGAGAATCATCTTGGAAGGGATCAAATGTATGAATGACCTCCCTCATTCATTTTTATCTCACAACTTTTTTTCGAAACTTACTTGCCGTGGGTCTCCACTAGAAAATTGACTTTTGTTTTTGTAAAATAGCTCGCACCAATCCCAAAGGATCGATATTGGGAATAATTGCATAGGATTTACGGTTGTTGTTGTTGTTGTTGTCGTTGTTAATATTACACTTGTCTAATCAGGTCTATTGTGACATATGCTGATGGAGAACTCTGATAAATTCCATAATTACTTTTCGGACTTTACGGGTGTGAGTACTACACTGGCATTAAGGGCATACTGTCGCTGTCCTTAATGCCCTACTTAATCCACTTGCTTTGTGGATCCTTCAAATTCGAAAGGAGGCTATAAAAGATGCAAATGTATGGCATATGGTCAATCGAGACGAACCGCCACTATGAGATCAGAGCCTAATATTTCTTTAGTATAGTAGTATATAGTAGACAATCGTGTACCCTTTATATGATGTTACATTTCCAGAACAGGATCAATGGTTTAGTCCAGAGATCTTGCGAAGACGATAGACCAAATACTTTTTCTTCACAGGGAGCATAGCGTCTTCCTATCAGAAGTCTTCGCCATACTCATGGTGACTTGCTGTAATATTAGAGAAAAAATGGTGTAGGAGGCGTCTCGATAGTTGCCGTGACATTTAAGCTGTGCGCAAAGCCCTTACGACCCTTGTCAGCTCTTCTAAAATGATCAGAGGGTACAAGATGAAGTTGAACAGCTGATGATTAGATGGATCACTTTTTTTTTTTGGAGCTCACCCAAGGGAAAAATTATATGGAGCTAAAATATGGGGATTGGTGATATATTTAGTCTTTCTAGAGGCACCCTGAGAGCGGTGGGAGCCAATTTCATAAAAAAAAATATCAATTTTGTAGGGTAACCCCTTTTTGAAAAGGTGTTGGAGAGTAAAAATGAATGACAGTCGTTGATATATTTAATCGCTATAGGAACAACCCTGGGTTCCATAGGAGTAAAGTTTATGAAAATATCAATCCTATAGGGGATCCACCTTCAGAGATGGAGATGTACTCGAATAAGTACATTCCTTGAAGAAAATATTGAAGAGATAAAAGTAATGCGTATCGTAGTTACATTTTACTCTCCTAGAGGCGATTCCTGCGCAGCTATTTTGTTATTTGTTACTTTGCAGATGCTTTTAAGTTCATTTCGCGATGACCCCTCTAGAGGTAAGATTTTATGATTAAATAATAAAAATAAATTATGAAAAACGACTTTCCCAACTTAAGAGTTCCTGTGCTGAAATGCCGACCTTTATTATGTGACTTAGGAAACCACAGGGTCTCTCTTGGCTGGATTCCTGAACATAGTGATATTAAAGGGAACGAACTAGCATAGGAAATGGCTAGGAGGACGCCAATGAGGCCGACGACTCAGTACAAATTCTGCTTTGCGAACAGCTTGTGGACTAGCCGAGGGGGATTGTGAGGTGTCCAGGATCTTATGGTCTAGGGTAGACATGAGAAGGATGAGGGTACTTCTGTCCTTAGCGAAGCCTATAGTTAGAATTCTTACCGGGGTGCTCACTGGACATTGTGCCATAGCGCCAATGCTTCAAAGTTGGCGTATACCGACGAGCGGATTGTGTAGGGGACTACAGACAAAACAATTTCAATATTTGTGGTCTGGTTTCTTCACAGGACTGGACGAACTTGCGAAAGTGAACTCTCAAAAGAACTTCTTAACATCATATGGAGAACCAAATGATTCAAGAAGGATGACATATAAACACTGGTTACTCTGAGAGGGCGTGCCTCCTCCGGCAATAGATGCCTCCGAGTGGAAATGTGAATATATATTCACACACGCCCTTCAAACCTAAACTAACCCTAGAGTTCCTGAGCGAGTTTTGAAATTTCATCCAATTGGGATGAATCCATCTATTTTATAGTTTTTCTTTTATCAAATCGATTATTTTTAGCCTATGAGATCACCTTAAAGTGTTTTTATGTTCGACTAGTCTGCAGCATGGAGACCAGAATGTGCAAATCTACTCATTTCTTTAGCTTCAAAATTCTACCGATTGCAGAAATATACCTACGGTAATTAATAGTGTTTATAAGGTCCCTTAAATCCCTTAAATTAAAGTCGTAAAAAAAAGAGAACACATTTAAAATTCAATTGATCAACATTTCTTCAATTTTTATTATTTTTTCATTTCGGTCTTTTTTTTTTTGTATTTAATTTTTTTTTTAACTATAAAATGAAGCCACATTACTCATTTCTTAAATATGTACGTATCTTATAAAACAAAACAAAAAAAAACAAAAAAAAAATTAATTAAATCACAATTAAAACAAAATAATAAAAGGGGAAAAAATTAAAAATTGGCAAAAGAATTAAAAAAAAAAAAAAAAAAAATTATATAAATAAAATATACATATACATATTTTAAATACAGCACATTTGTAGTATGCACATAAGTATTGTAATCACACTCCAAAAAAGTATTAGGAAATATTGAGTCTGATAAATTTTCTTTTGGAACATATGTTCTACTATGTGTGTGTGTGTGTGTGTGTGTGTATGCAACCTAGTTAATACGGATTGTCCTAGAATTCAATCACTGTTAGGATCTCTTTTATACTTCATAAAGGATACTTCTATCGCCCAGCGATCGATTGCTACGATAATCCTGAGTTTTCTCTTATTCATTACTTTCATTCATTTTTTTTTTGTTCTTAAAATGTTTTGACAATAATTAATTTTTGATTTTTTTGTTGTTGTTGTTTCTTTTTAGATTCACAATATTGAATAAGTATTTGTGTGAAGACATATTAAATATGTACAACACGATAATGTATCTAATCTAATGAATATAATAATAATCATAATAGAGTTAATAATTAATATGGTGTTTAATTGTTGTTTTCGAGTGAGTGCGTGAGTGTGTGTATTTTTCTTTCATTTTTTGTTTTTTTACATAAAGCATTAAATACCTAAAAAAAAAAAAACAACAAAAATGATAATTACTACGGGCAAGTTTAGTTTCAGATTCTTTAGCGTGATTAATTTAGATTTTACAAAATATATGTAAATATGTATAAGCGCAAAAATAAATAAATAATTTGTTTTTTTTTTCTCTAATAATTTATATTGCAATTTTTGCTTGTTTAAAAAAAAAAAAACAAATTTTTTCATTTATAAAATTTTCAATTTGCAAAGCTTTTTTTTTATGCACAACTTTATATTTGATTATATTTGAGATTTTGCAAAATTTGTCATTATAATAATCATGATATTCATGAGCACTGACTGCTACTGTTGTTGCTGGAAGTTGTTGCTGAAGATGCTACTGGCGGTGATGGTGGTATGGGTGCATATAATAAATATAAATTTGCATCTACTCACATCTTCACTATTCACAATTGCAACATTTCATATGAATTTTATATATGCATCTATTATTCATTTATATAAATATATATTTTTGTATATTATATTTAATAGCTGAGAAAAGGAGTAATAATCAAACTACATACATGAAACTTATATAAACAGAATAAAAAAAAAAAAAAAGAATACTCATCATCATTATCATCATCATCATCATCATCATCATCATATTTTCAAAATAACAAAACATATTAAAAGTATAAATAATAATAATAATAATAATAATAATAAAAATTGTTGTAAGAAAATAATAATAATAATAATAATATGTAGATATATATCAGAAGTATATTACAACAAATATAGTGAACATCATGATAATATTAGTATGATAATTTCTTTGTTTTCATTTACTCCTCATCATATATTTATATACTCGTATGTATGTATAGCATATGTATGTTTCATAGTTTGCATAGTTGTAGGTGTGTATGTGTGTGTGTGTATGTTGTGTATTTGCATGTATTGTATAGATATTTAATATTTAATATTTATATATATATATATATATATATATATATATATTTATGTATTGTATGTATGTATGGTATTTTTTTTTTTTGTTTTTCTCAAAAATTTCCACTCTCTATTTTATTTTTATAACGCTGGTCCACCAGGATAATCATCATAGTCATCACATTCGTCAAGAAAATCAGAAAATAAATCCGGACTAACATCATATTCGACACGTAAATCAGAATTTTCAATATCAGCAGCCATTTGACGTAAATTATCCACACCAGTAAGAAGTTGTCTACAAAAAAGAGAGACAAAGAGAAAATGAAATAGATGAAATGTTCAAATATACATATATGTCGGTACTTACTTTAGATTATTTTCCGCATTTGATGCGGCCCTTAATAAATCTCTTGATATCTGTTGTGTTCTGGACGGTCTTCCAATATTATTGCCACGCACACCGGCTGCAGCTGTGGCATAGGGTCGATCACAGCTGGGAACACTGCAGCCGCCAACGGCTCCCTCCTCACGCAATACTTCATTTTCACGCCTTAACGTTTCGACCTCAGCCTAAAAGTAGTAGAGTTATTTAATCATAACAGTTGTAATAAAAATAAAGAAAGATCAGATTTAGGTGGCACAAGTCTCCTGAGCATCGAATACAGAAAGATTGAAGCCTATGCTCAGCAACTTGATTGGACCTTATCAGTGTGGCCTCAGACCGAATAAATCCACCATCGATCAAATTTTCAAACTACACCAAATCCTGAAAAAGACCTATTCGTCGATTATAAAACTACCTTCGACAGTCCGAGGGTCATAGGGATTCCCTCTACACAACTATGTCTGAATTGGGTATACCTGCAAAACTCATTCGACTTTGCAGAATGACACTGCTTAGCTCTCGTTGTGCAGTGAAAATTGGGAAGGACCTCTCCCCACCGTTTAATACCGAACGAGGTTTCATACAAGGTGATTCGTTATCATGTAACTTCTTCAACTCGCGAGCAGTCAGTGCAACATTCTCTGAATTGGAACGAGAGTCACGTCGCGAATGGGTCTTACGGTGAACGAGGGCAAGACGAAGTACCTAGTATCAACAAACAAAGAGTCCTGGCGTCTTGGACAACACGTCACTGTTGACAATTACACTTTCGAGGAGGTGAAGGACTTCGTCTATCTTGGAATCGACATCAACAACTGTAATAACATCAGCCTGGAGATCATGCGTAGGATAACTATTGCTTACAGGTGTTACTTTGGGCTGAGTATGCAATTGAGTATTCGAGCCCTCTCTCGAAGATCGAAAATTACACTCTACAAGTCCCTCATTATTCCTGTCCTAACATATGGCGCAGAAGCCTGGACAATTTCCACCACGGATGAGAGGATGATTGGAGTTTTCGAGAGAAAAATTCTGCGCAAGATCTTCGTACCTATTTGCGTTGATGGCGAGTATCGAATAAGGTACAACGATGAGCTGTATGAGCTGTACGCTAACATTGACATAGTCAGGCGAATCAAAATCCAGCGGCTGCGCTGGCTGGGTTATGTCGAGCGAATGGAAAGACGCTCCAGCGAATTTAATTCGGCACCCACTGGAGTACGCAGAAGAAGAGGAAAACCAAACTTCCGATGGAAGGACCAAGTGTTGGGTAAGCGAAGAACAGAGAAGACTGGCGTCGGATTATATGTTCGGTCTAAATCGATCATCAGTTTTTATGGTCACATAAGAAGAAGAAGATTTAGGTTAGGTTCGGTTATTGTGGCTGCTCTCTCTCTCTCTCTCTCTCTCTCTCTCTGAAAGAACACACTTAGACGAGAAAAGCACATTGTGATACCACCGACACCAAGAATGGAAGGATCTACGGCCCGGATCTACGGAAATAAAACAAAGCATTTCCGTAGTCTTGCTGCTAGAACAACAACAACAACAACCACCGATACCAATTGCCGATATATCGAAAGAAAAATCTTTTCTATATTAAAGTTGTCTCAACCGGGTATTGAACACACGACCCACGGATCAAAAGCCTAACGTACTAACCACTGAGCTACAGCACCCACAAGAATTCGAACTTAACAAAAAATTTTTTAGACAGTTTTGTGATCACTTGACCTAGTTTTGTTTAAGCGCGCGTCCAAGATAGACACCAGAGATAAAGAAAATACGCGTATGTTACAGTTTTTCTTCAACAAAGACGAAAACGGAAGACAGGCTGCTGAAAATGTAAAGTGTTTGTGGTCCTGAAACTATAATAGTCAAACATGTGTAATTTTGGTCCCATTTCGGTAATTTTGATGTCAAAGATGCCTCACGCTCTGGAAGGCCAATTGCCCGGGAGCTAAACCGTTTGGAACCGTCAGAATAATAAGACTGGATCTTTGAGTGCCACATGACTGAACGCAATGAATCATAAGGATCGAATTTCCCCAAATTTGACCCTTTTCTAAATCTAAGTTGTAGTTGAATCGCAGCAAGCCGGCGCAAACAGTGGCCAAGCCAGGATTGACGGTAATGAAGGTTTTGACAGGGAATTTTTTCCTAAGAGTAGCTCCCTATGGCCAAACTTTTAATTTGAATCTACATTGTCAAGAATTGGTCCGTCTGTAGGAAGCAATCGCCCCAAAGAGGCCATCTTAGGTCAATAGGAGAGGAATTGTACTCCTATGCACTACAATGCTAGGCCACACATATCGGAAGTGACTCGCCAGAAGCTCTGGGATCTTAGTTAGAAGGTTCTTACGCATCTACCTTATAGTCCGAATGTGGCGCTAAGTGTTTACGACCTGTTCTTTTCTATGGCGAATTCTGTTCTCTTTCAGTGGCCCATGCTTTCAGTTTGGCATACATATTTGGATATGAAAAGGCTATCCGCAAGATGGATGCCATCCGAACTAGTTTTTGTACCGTTTCGCAACTGTGGATGACACATTGATTTATTACAATACACCAGAGAGCAAGAAGCATTCGAGAAAATGGATTTCTCAAGGCGAAACAAAGCCAAAGCAAGTCAAAATGGGTCTCTCTGAGACTTTTGATCCGCTCCATATGATGATTGACAATAGGCCAATAAGTCATAACTGTCATGCAGGTTCAAAGTACAACCAGCCATTTCGTCAGGAATCTCGCATGGGAGAAGACTTTGACATATTACTCACCGTTAGTTGTGTCACTTGTTGCTTCAGTTTGGTGACATGACTTTGTGTTGCCGCCGTGCGTAATTTATTCTTTTGCTCATCCGCGGCCAGAGTCATATTTTGTGGCATTGATCGATTATAGTTACTATGTCGTTCGAGCAATTGTCGTTCCAAATCATTAGACCGACGTGTCTGTTCATTGAGTGAGGCGCGAGCATCAATCAATTCACGCTGTAAACGTTCATTTTCGATACGTAATCGTGATAGTTGCGATGTCATTGTTGAATCTTCGGGTGAACCGATTGAATTCGAAGGCAGTCCTGCTGCAACATCGGCCAAACGTTGCGATGAATGTATTATAGGACCATCTGAGAGAAAGTCTGGCAACATTTTCGAGCTACCAACACCACCACCACCACCACTAGCAGAAGGTTCATTACCGCCGCCAACAATGATACTGGGTCCACCACAAGTTGCTGCTGCTGCCGCTGCTGCTGCTGCACCACTACCACCACAACCACCACTAGCAACATTAACACCACCACTGGCATTTGCTCCCGTCAAATCCTCAACAAAATCACATACGGGCGAATTTGGGGGAGAGTTTAGATGCATCTCTTGCGTATACCACGAATCCATCCAATGATCTTGCACGAAATCTGGCAGAGCAGATGCAGCGGCAGTGGATGATGGAAAATCGCTCACCGCATCAATGGGCAGTGGACGTGAGGCGGTGCCAGTACCTTGAGTAGTATCAATAGACAATGGGCGTGATGATCCACTTGACATGCTGGCATCTATTGGCAGATCCAATTTAAGTTTAGATGAATTTGTATTCAATGCCAGTCGTGTGGGTCGCGCCTCTTTAGGTGCCGCACAAACGCCTACTCGACGACGTGGTGATGCAGAAGACGATGGCATTGGCATGTCATAATTTGAATACGAACGTGGTACATATTGAGTGCGTTCGTACTCAGCTGAGTTACTCGTTCCTCCAGCTGTTGGTATATTTGTCGAATGCCGTGATCCAAAGAAATCTGAGAAAGATTAGGGCAATGCATAGAAAAAATATGACGGAATGTTCCCGTGTCATTAATTAGGAATCTGGTCCAAGTCCAAGTGTTGACTTATTGCAGTTTCTTAATTAAGATCACCATTATCTTATGTCCATCATGCCTTACCATTGCTTTCACTACCACCAAGAGCATCTGGATATAGGCGAAAACCTGATGTCGTCGATGACGATATCGTCCCACCAATTGCACCTTCCTCTAAGCTATTCTCCGGTTCAGCCCCAGTGTACTCAGCTAGACTCGCCTGCGAGTCAAACGACGAAAATCGTGGCGAACGTTTCATTTTTGTAGTGGCTGCTTCTTGAGCAGCAATTGCCGACGACAATCCTCCACCGGCCAAATTCGATATAGACGTTGTTGAGGAGATAGATGCCGATTGTGGTACTTTAGGCCGCGCGCCTGTTGAATTGTGCAAAATGTTGGATGTCGACGCTGAAGCAATCGTATTCACAGAAGAAATTGATAATGATGATGCAGATGATGAAGGACCCACCGGATCTAATGATGTAACAGTTGATGAGGGCGCTGTCAATACACTGCTACTATTGAGAAAATGCTTAAATGAGAATGATGATGCATTTTGTGTGGGCGGAGGCGGATGTTGCTGCTGCTGCTGCTGCTGCTGTTGTTGTATATGGGAAGGTTGTGTTGTAGAATTGGTTGAAGAATCTAGTGGTTTATTGCCCGATATGACTAGAATAAAACATAATTACGTATGTATATATCTACATCTCCATTACAAATGTCATTCAACTCACCATCGGTATAACCTACTGGACCAGCTGTTGCCCTAATATTAGTATAATCTCCAAAAGCAAATGCTAATGATCGATTTGTGGAGTCATTTATACATACATCTGCTACAAGATCCGTTAAATTACCACGAGTATTGCACGTCGTTGTTATCATATCACCGTCACTCTCTGTTGCAACGGCTGCTGCTCTTGTTGGCGCTGTCATTGCATCCGCTGACACCATCATTGTCGCCGCCGCCGCCGTCGTCGTCGTTGACAACTGATCTGTGTTCTTCTTTTCTGGCTGTGTCGATCCATCTACTGCTGTCGCTGCGACATTAGTTGGTTCTACCGTGACCGCCATTGTCGCTGCATCTCCTGCACCATTGCAACCATTACTATTGCTATTCTGTTGCATTTCATCATTTTCATTTGCCATAATAATTTTCCACAGACAAAAAAGAAAAGTTCTCAACGATTTTCTTTTTCTTTTCGCAATTTCTTTTTTTCTGTTCACCTCTTTTCGTCGTCTATCACCGCCGATGCTTTGTCACCTAGGTATTTTGCTGCCGTTCTCTATCGCTGTTGCCGTTATTCTATTATAATATTGCTATTTATGTATAAATATATTAAATTACTGCTGCGATCTATTTTCGTTTAATACTATTGCTTTTTTACACAAAATTTTATGTATGAATTCTCCAACAAAAAAATAAAAATTCACTTTCAGAGCCCTTAGAACGAAAATGTTGACAACTGCTTTTTGTTTATATTTGACATTTCAAAATTCTGGGTTGATACTTGTAAGTAGGGGTCTTACACAAGTGTCAAAATCAAAAAAAAATATCTGTGGAAGTTATTAGTGGTATTAGCGATTTGTTATTTCGTTTGTTGGTCATTATTACGGTTGGACGGATCAAAAATTCGGAGAGCGAAAGAGAGAGTAAAATTATCCTGCTGTACCCATAAAATTAATGCACATCAGGGGGTCCACTCACAGTAGTAAATTTAAAATAAAACGACTCATGGAGATGTACCAACGATTACCCAAATCGTATCGTAAAGTAAAGTACCGTAACAAACCTGCGGTGATTGGGTTGCTACTACAGGTGTCAGCTGTTTGGTGATAACAAAACAATGTTGCCATTTTGAACTATTGAACATAATTCAATTAGAATTTCTTTCATATTAAAATATTTTATATTGTTTATCTTTGCAATTTATATAACCATTTGTTATTTTATATTATTACATATATTAAATAATTTTTGTGTACAACAAATAGTTTAAATTAAAAATAATTTCATTACAAATGTTAAGTAAAAACATTAACATTTTTAGTTAATATATATGCATGGCAGTACTGAATATGTATTCCAGTTTCCAATGTTTCCTCTGAACACAAATGAAAAACATATAAAAAAAAATTTTTGTATATATGTTAAAAATAACATCTGTTAATTCGTCCTGTAAATACATTGTCATTAGAATTGTGCTTGTTACAATACTCGTCGGTAATTCACGTTGCGTTAAGATAACTCGTGAGTAATTGGATCATAAGGCTGATGAAACACAGTTATGAGAGTCATGACTTTTATTTACACGCAATTTATCTACAACGAGATTGTAGGAATTCGGCTACAAATGTATATATTCAATACTATCATGTCTTTTGATTACCCTACAAGAGGATTTCAAGCACTTTTTAATCTGCGATATCATTAAATTAGGACAACAACAGCTAGTCATCGTGACTACCTATATAACATCAGCCTAATAAAGTATTCAAAATATTTAAAGGTAAACTTAGATCATATGACTGTCAGCAAAACATATGCGTTAAGTATTCCACTATAGTGAGTGATTTTGTAATTAGTCTTTATGGCTCTATTAATAACAAGACCGCAGTGTGGATACCGCTATTTACTTATTCATGAACATTTAGTGAATTACACGCTAAGAAGAAGAAGCTAAGAGGAAGGCGAAACAAAAGTATCAACAAAAGAATGCGAACAAGAACAAGAAAAACAAGAACAACAACAAGAAGAAGAATCAGAATTAGAACAGAAAAGTAGGTGTCGTCGTCCTCTGTGTAAACGATTTTTGTACACGTTTTAAGTTGAGGAATTTGAATGAAAAGTTTTCTATAAAAAAACGAAATAACTGGATTGATTCAATATGACACACTACACACCAACAATGGAACAATTAATACCAAATCATAAAATAAAATGCTCTCAGCCTAATTGTGATACATATTTCACAAATGTGAGCAATTACAAAATGCATCTACTGAAGCGGCACCAAATTACAACACAACAAAATCTTGTTACTCAGCGTTATTACCATTGCCCAGTGCTTAATTGTATCTATCATATTGATCGTGTGGATTGTAAGCATTTTAAAAATATGAAATACTTGAGGCAACATTATCAAAAGTTACATCTGGATAAGGTGCACGTTTGCGAACGTTGTGAGAAGAAATTTCCTACACTGGGTCTTTTGCAGAGTCATCAGCAAAATGCATGCGGACGAAAATTTATTTGTCTAGAATGCGGTTGGGATTATGAATCTGTAGAAGCTTTACAGACACATTGCAAACGTAAGGGTCATCTCTATCGGAGAGAAATTAGAGATTCACAAAAGGGGCATCATTCGCAGTTGCAGCAATTAAAACGTCCATTAGAAATGTATCAGCAACAAGATCAACAAACACAAACTGAAGGTATGCATTGGATGAATATGTGTGTGGAGTGGGGGGGAAAGTATCGTGTGCCTTACGTTGAAAGTGGAACATCTGTTCTGTCGTTTTACCTCTTATATTCTTTTTAACAACAATCGAATTTTTTTGTATGCCACGTGACAACTTTGATTTGGTTGTATACGGTGGACAAACCAAATACATGTTATTGCTATTGATATGTTGGTACAAGGGATAAAGAGAAAGTGGCCCGTCACTTTACAAATTATTTTACACATTTTTATTTTATTAATCAAGAAATTGAATACATTTTTAGACGTATCACCGGTGAAACGTTTTCGTATGGCCGCTGTACAAACGGATATAACAGAAACAGTATCTACTTATGCAGCTACCACTGGGTTAACAACTCCGGATGCATTTTCCAATGATCTCGACGATATACAATCATTTTTGCGTGACATAGAGACACAAACTGAATTTCCTATGGTCACTACTAGTACGGCAACAGCAACACAGAGTAATTCAGAAATTTTCGATCAAATACTGGCACATTCGACCCATATGCACACACAAACATGCGATGATTTCCTAACCGAATTGGGCCTGGCTGATATACAAACGCAAACAAATTGGTCCACAATGTCTGTGGCAGGAGATGAGAAACATCATCATGCCTATTCTTCCATAGCAACTTCAACAAATTGTGCTCATGATGAACTATTGGTGTCAACTGAGACACAAACAAGTTTTACACAAAATTTTCTAGCTTCCTGTCCATCCGATAGTGGTGGCGGAGATGATGCCACCAATCTCTATCATACTCAACACACACAGACTTGTGATATGCTATTGGAGAATTTCGGCCTGTTTGGCAGTCAGGAAAATGATCTAATTGGAGGATTTCATTCGACATATACGCAAACATGATGGTTTGATTTGGGATTGTATTTGAATGATGACCCTAATAACGACAATACCGCAAATGATGGCATAAATGACACTTAAGTGTTTTATTATTCCTATTTTTTCCTATTTATTATAACTATTGCAATATTTATATAAAATATAATTACATATCACTAGATAATATATGTATGCACAAATATGCACCTACGTATTTAGCACAGAGCATTAGATTGTAAATGAGTTGTATACATCATATCCATTTTCCATCATTTTTGACCTTTCCCATGGCGTGTAACGTTTGGAAACAGCTACTTCAGTAACTCCTAGCTCATATGAAAGTTCTTCTAACGTTCGAGACGAGTTTCCTGCAATAATGCTTGCAATTCATCGTCTTGGAATTTTTTTGGCTGTCCTGAGCGTGGTTTGTCAATGACATCAAAATCGTTACTAATGAATTGTCTATACCACTCTTTACATGTTGTATGTGATGGAGCTTGATCACAGTAACATTCTTCAAGTAATCGATGAGCTTGTGCTACACTTTTTTTCCAAATCAAAGTAATGCAAAAGCACATTTCGGAAAAACGTTTTATCGCGTTCCATTTTTCGCAATGCGAAAAATTGTTTACACAAATAATTGTTTATGGTGACCGCATTTTATCGAGAAATGTCAAAACGAACAAAAAAAGTACTAGATGCGTTGCTAATGACTACTAAAGCTTTTCACATCTCCCTCTAACGTTTACGGACGGAAAGTAATTTAAGGACCTAATAATATAATACAATAAACGATAGTCTGTAATCAAATTACGAATTTCGAATCCTTATATACGTCTTAAAGAAAATTTCAGTTTTCTTGTTAAAATAAAAATAATGGGTAATTCTTTAAAAAAAGAGGAAGTCAATAAAAATAAATTAAAGGCTAAATGGTTGAGGTGTTTGATAATTGCAATCGTTTTAATCAATACTTTGAATTTTTCAGCTCTAGTTTATCTAACATAATGTTTATCAATTTGGTGTTTGAAAAAATGTATGTATTGTATATAGAATTCTTCCGTAAAGCAAAGATGCATAAACTATAAACAATATACGATTCAAACGTTACGACTTAATGAGGATAGAATGCGAAATATTAATATTTCAATATTGTGTAATTGTTGGATTTGAATTGGATACACTGGAAACAGTTGAGACTGAGCATTAGCATACGTAAACCCAACCGCAGCTTCCATACAATCAATTTGTACTTCAATACTTTCATATGTACTATGTATTATATCTTGATTAATTATTTTCAAAAATAATAAGATGTTCTTATTACTATGGCGCGCTGAATAAGCAACCCTGAACATGTCAATAATAATGAATTCTACAATCTATTACAATTATATTGTGCATTCAACTGTCAAAAGAGTATAGTGTATCGTATGTACGTGAGAACTGAAAAATCAAAATAATAAACAGAAAAATGAATGCGTAAACAAAACAAATGATGGAATGAAAAAAACGTGTGAAAGAGAAGAGCAAAAATAATAAAAAAAATAGTAAAAAGGAAAAAATCAAAACGAAAGACGCGTGGAAGCTAAAAGAGAAATAAAGAAATAAAGGAAAAGAGCCATCAGAAAACATCAAGCAAGTTTAGAGAATGAAAGCTGCATTCGCTATTTCGTGGCGATGAAAAAACAAATTTTCACTTGGAAAAACACTTAATGGAAATATATAGAAATACATATGCAAGTGCGACAGAGTAATATTGAAGTAAGAAGCAAAAACATAAGCAAGCGGCTAAATAACAAACCATCCAACCAACCAACCAACCACTCAGTATCATCCTCTTGTATGGGGGAGGGTAATAAAAAAGTAGAAAATTCTGCGTAGCAGCAAAATTAAAAGCAAACCAACCGGTCGCAGACATTGTCGTAAAAAAAAGCGCAAAGGATTTTCACAAAAGTCTACGCCATTTACTTGAATAGAAAAAAGTTCAAAAATCAAGAAAAAAAAACAAGCAAAGTGAATGGCAAAATGAAAGAAAATTTTATGAAAAGCTGTAGTGTTTTTTTTTTTGTCCAATGGGCAATATTTAAATATTAAAGTGATTGATGGCTAGCGTAATATCCAATTAATTATTTCTGCCAACACAAACATATTGAAAATAAGTGGGTTTCGCCAGTCAGGTGAGGCGCTTGGTGGTTGTTTGTGTATTTTATTTATATTACAAATTAATTAATTAATTAATGCATTTATTATCTAAATAGTGTTTGCTTTCATGGAATTTTAATGTTGGAATATTTAAAAACTTGAAAAATAAATGAAAATACATTCAATATTAGCACCGAGCAAAGTGAAGTTCCGTATTCAACGCCCATTTTTATCGACAATTAGACAATTCTCTGATGCCAACATACTGCAAACAGTAGCAGTACAAACATATACAAACCACAACAACAACAACAACAACAACAACAAATTATTACTTTCGAAATAAGACGACGGTCTTATACAAGTTTGGATTGTGTCCTTGAAAGTCGTTTACTTATCGAAATTACACCGTCGTGTATATCAATTTGATGCACCATATGCTGCACGATAATAATATACGCCGTGGAACATCATCAAAAGCTGTCTGCTAGAAATGTGAACTAGCCAGCCCACACACATTCTAAAAGGTAAAAATCAATGTAGACTCTTCATTTCATAGAATTATAGGACATCAACTTCGGAGTGTTTATGTGTGTATATGTGCGTTTTATTTGCTCGCGTGTTTAATTCAAAGTGCGAGTGAAATTTCCGGTAGTGTATAAAAGCAATTAAAATCAAAATGTTCCAACAGAGACTGGGTGTTGCCCATCTATAATATGTATTGTCCGTTATTAATGAACTAAACAGTGGTATGTTTCTAATACTCACTTGGGGTGGTTAATAGGAGCCCATGTACGGCAATAATAACACATTTTATTTGTCTTTAATCTTAAAGCTATTGTACTATTGTACGCGTGTGTTCCAGCTACTCAAAATAGTTATCTTTACTGCCGATGACTGTGGTATTCGATTTAAATCTCATTTCGCGTTGAAATGAATATAGCTGCGATGTGATTAATGTGATTAAATGTTGAGCTATACTGTTGAAACTCGATACAAAAATGTTTTCTTTACATACAAAAGGATAATTGTTGGAATGGATGCAATAGGATTAAAACTACGACTATCTGCCATACAAGATTACGCCTTCGAGTGTATATTATCAGGCAAAATTGGTAAAAAAAAATTATTTTTTACTTATAATCGCCTAATTTTTGAAATACGAGCCAATTCGATGAAAACTACAACTACCTCCCATACACAAGTATATCTTCTAGTATATATATGCAGGCATTTTCAACATAAATATTAAGTAATTCAACTGAAAATTGTTACTTACAGATATTTCTACTAAAAAAAACCTATAATTTTGGAAATAACTGTAATAGGATGAAAACTACGACTACCTCTAATACAAAAGTGTGTATTCGATTGTATATTTTCAGTCATTATTAACGTAAATATTAAACTATGCAGCTAAAACTCACTACGTATAATTTTTTTGACTAGTAATCATGTAATTCTAAAAATGCACCTAATCGAATGGAAACTACGACTACCTCCCATACAAAAGTATAAATTCGATTGTATATTTTCAGTCATTATTAACGTAAATATTAAATTATGCAGCTGAAACTCACTACGTATAATTATTTTGACTAGTAATAATATAATTCTAAAAATGAACCTAATCGGATGAAAACCACGACTACCTCCCATAGAAAAGTATATTTTCGAGTGCATGATTTTTCTCTCTAGTCTAGTGTACGATGAAATTTATTAAATATAAATATTTTATAATTCTTATTAAATAGTATTTCCATTTTCTAATTATAATTGTTTTTCTTCTTTGATGATTTTGCAGAATAAAACAAAAACCTAATGATATTAATGTATATAGTTGAAAGGACCAATAACAAAAACCCCCAACAAAACAACAACGAGGATAGCTACTATTAGCATTTAATTTAGTTGCCAATGTCGAACAACGGCATAATAAACGCCACAAACGGCCGTAAGAGTGCCAATACCACAACAACAACAACTACAACGTCAATTAGCCACAAACATGATACAACAAGAACAACAAATACAAATACTCTAATACTGCCAGATAGAGCAACAACAGCAAAACTAACAAATAGTACGACTAATACTACTACTACTACCACTACTCCTACTACAAATACTACTTCTAAGTCGAATAACAACGATATTAGCAGTAATGTCCACAGAGGACAGCAACATATAGCCATAGCTAATATAGCACAGCAGCAGCAGCAGCAGCAGCATAAACGTGAAAATTCCAGTGTTTGTGGTAAACAGCAGAATGCGACGCATAAATATCAATATGCCAAACCGCAGACACAAAAACCTAAGCAACATGAGGCTGGACATGAAGCAGAGGAAAAAGAAAAGAAAGAGGATGGCATTGGAGTCTCAAATGAGAATCACAATCATATGCTTGTCTACTGTGATGGCAATTTAATATCGGGCAGCTTAGAGGCACTCATTGAGCATATGGTCCCTACGAGTGATTACTATCCAGAGCGCACCTATGTCTTTTCATTTCTACTCAGCTCTAGATTATTTATACGTCCACACGAGCTGCTAGCCCAAATATCACAGACATGGGAGCAACAACAAATCATAGCTTCATCATCATCGGATGTTGTGGATAAAGCACACTTTAGTCATGCAAATAATACCGATGTTATAGTCTCATCGGCATCACCACTTGTACAACGTAAAGTGACAGCAGCAGCAGCAGCAGCAGCTGCAACGAGTGCCACATCAACGGACCTAATAACCGATATTCATAAAGTACAACGTACCACGACACAATTGTCAGCACAGAATTGTATACGATTGCTTGCTGAATGGATCGAAACATTTCCATATGATTTTCGAGATGAACGTCTCATGCAGCAGGTGCGTATACTTGCACGCAAATGTGTCTACATTGACAACGCACTGGGGAAGCAAGTGTCACGCATTTTACAAATGCTCGTGCAACGTCTCACAGCACTCGAAAAATATGAGGAATTTTTACAATCACTCGTTTCCAATGATTCGAATTCCAGTCAACATCAGCACTATAGTACTTCGGCATCAGCTTCATATGTGAGCGTGAGCACGAGTACAACACACAATTCATTGGGCAAGAGTACGTGTGCGCCCAACTCGGCGTTGTTATTTAACAATACGGACTCATATAAAACATTGTTGGGCACAACAACACATCCGGTAACGAATTCAATTGCGGCCAATGCTGCTACCGCTGCTCCCCTAGATATTATGCATGATGTATTCGGCATTATGGACATTTGTCCAAGTTGTGAGCATTTGGCACATCAGTTGACAGCCATAGAATTGGAACGTTTATCACATATTGGTCCTGAGGAATTTGTACAAGCATTCGCTAAAGAGTACCAGCAAACGAAAGCAAATAAATCGTCGTCCGCCTCGACTTCATCATCGTCGTCATCATCATCGTCGTCGTCGTCTGCAGCTGCTGGTGATGTTATGAGCAGCTCGTTGAATGATATGAAAAAGACTAGAAATTTGGAATCCTATGTCGATTGGTTTAATCGTTTGAGCTATTTAACTGCTTCGGAAATTGTCAAGGTAATGCCTTTTTTCTCCTTTTCGAAATTGTAAGAGATTTTAAATAGAGATGGGGAAAAGTCGAGAATTTCGTGATTCAATAACATTCTTGTTTCATTCGTTTTGATCAGAATATTAAGCATATTTTTTTCATTTACTGATCATGAGCAATTTTGTAATAGTTCGCGATTTAATGAGTCCATTTCTTTGTGTGGTGTTGATGCAAATTTTTTTTCGTTCAAAATTTATGAACAATTGTTTAAAATACAACTCTGTCTGTCATACAGGGTTATCCATGTTAGCATTCCGAAAGTAAATGCAAATAAAATACACTTCCGTTTAGAATTTCGATCAAGTTTTTATTTCAATGTAATGTTTGGTCCTCGCCATTATGTGTGAAATACAACATCATTCAAATGACCTCCACGGGGTCTCTTACAGCACTTGAACTTTGAATCACACCTTCTCCATTTTCAAAAATGTACGGGCCAATGACACCACCAGACCCTTGCGGATATAATGATAACTCAGCAGTCACTCGTGAGTTTTCACTGTCCCAGATTCGACAATGCTGCGTATTAACATACCCAACGAGTGAAAAATGAGCCTCATCGCTGAAGAAAATAATCCATGAAATGTACTTACTGCAGGATCATTATTTTTGTAGTAAATTTTCACAATTTTAACACGTTGAGCGATTGTTAAACGATCTTCGGATGACAGTTCTGTTTGACAGATGTCACTGAAACAGTGCTGCCAAATCCGGACCACGAAATGGATATACGATATAAATCTCGTCACATTTCTTTCTTAAATAATTTAAAATTGTGCTTGAGTGATCATAAGTGAGTGTGTGTTAATCATAAGCGTGAATCTGGATGAATGAAAAATGTCATCCTGATCGTTCACGATTGTGAGTTGAAATTTTCCGTACGCCCATTTCAAATTTTATTTATATACACATTACTACATTACTATATAAACATATATTTTTTCCTTAAACAGTATCCAAAGAAAAAGCAACGTGTTCGTATTATTGAATATTGGATTGAGACAGGACGCGAATGTTTTAACATTGGGAATTTTAATAGTCTGATGGCGATTATAGCTGGTCTAAATTTAGCGCCAATATCGAGACTCAAAAAGACGGTTAGTATGGAATATTTTCAAATTTGAACAAATCAAAAATTATATATTTTTTAATGTGCCCCTAAACAGTGGTCAAAAGTGCAATCAGCAAAATTCTCGGTGCTGGAACATCAAATGGATCCAACATCGAATTTTAACAGTTATCGCTCGACGCTAAAAGCAGCCATGTGGCGCTCAGAGGGTGCCACCGATGAACGTGAACGTATAATCATTCCATTTTTTAGTTTATTTGTTAAGGATTTATATTTTGTCAATGAAGGCTGTTCCAATAGGTATGTCGCTCTTTTTTTTTTTGTGATTTTCTAATTCAGCTATATGTATGAACATGTTTTCCATTATAGATTGCCAAATGGTCATATCAATTATGAAAAATGCTCACAGCTCGCCAAACAGATTATGGAATTTAATGAATGGAAAAAGGTGAAATGTCCCTTTGAGCAATTACCCAATGTCATTGGTTTTTTACAAAATAGTCCAGTACTAAATGATAATACCCTGTCGATGGCATCGTTCGAATGTGAACCACCTGAGAATACTGAAGAAAAGGGACGTTATAAAACTGTGAAAGCCGAAACGAAGCAACAACTGCTGCAGCAGTTGCAAGAACAACAACAACAGTAGTAGTAGTAGTAGTAGTAGTAGTAGTAGTAGTAGTAGTATGTAGTAGTAGAAGTATGACAGTAATCATACAAGCATGAAATGCAATGAAATGAGTGACTGGCAGAAGGGATGAGTATTTTTTTTTTTACATTCACATGGATTAATTGTGAAGCGCTTGCCATTATAGATTATTTTTTAGATACAAACACATACACACACATACATTCATTACATTCATGTTTTTGAGATTTATTTAAATTGTACTTTTTGTTTTTATAATGCGTATACTGCGTTGAAGCAAGTATTCTTTTTGTATAGCTTTAAGAAATTAATACAACACAGCATTAGAATGGCTTCAAAAGCCATTATATTGTATTATTTATAAACGTATACATTCACACAAACACACATATATATATATATATATATATATATATATATATATATATATATATATATATATATATATATATATATATATATATATATATATATATATATATATATATATATATATATATATATATATATATATATATATATATAAAAATATACATATAATACAAATTGTAGACGCATCATCATTATCATTATATCATGAATTAATGTTGCCAGTAATAGTATGTACTTAATGCATTTAGTAAATAGCGATCGATAAGTATTTACACAAAATCTCATTTGTATAACATTGTAGCCTAACTATTTACAATACTTATTTTTTGTTTGTTTATAAATGTTTTTTTTTTTTTGAACAATGAATCGAAAGATATTAAACTATGTGGAATAATTTATGCATCATTATCGCCGTAGTTGAGCATTGACTATAACGATAGGCCATTAGAAATTGTAAATCACATTTTATATTAGACAAGTGTTGATGTCAAGTTTTTGCATGTATTGGCGAGGTTGTTACGACGAGAACTATTTTATTATGATATTTTAACAAAAAATACGACACAAAAAGTTGAAAATGTTGCATTTCAATTGAATAATAGATCAATCCATATATATTGATTCAATTGTAGATCAATTTTGACTAAAAATCCGTGCTTGGATGGAAATGACAGTAAAAAAAAAGTAATAGAGTGGCATTAGTTTACTATGTTAGACGTCATCATTTATACAATTTTTGAGCAATTTTAATTCAATTTTTGACAATTCTACTTTGTGGAAAAATAGTCCAATTAATCAATATATTCCAATGAACTAATTTTTTTATAACAACAACAAACACAACAAGCCATTTCTAAATTGACGCAACATATAGATCGATAGTGAATGAAGTCGACGCTCGACAATCGTATATGATGTGGTTTAAAGATTATGGCCCGTAATTATAGTCAAAGTTAGAATCATTTTAAACTTAGCATCGACATAGAAAAATATGTCAAAAAGTCGATTCTAACATCAAGATGATTCCAACATTGACTATAACTCTGGGCTTATGTTCCTTTTATGTTTTGTTTTTTTTTTTCTATTAAATAGATGTAATTTGTATATTAGAATTATTACATATACATAAATATTGTACTAATATTTAATTGCTATATATTGTAACATTCTTTTTTGAGTAAAGGGGGGAACCGCGAGTAAATCATTTCGACAGTATTTATACATACATAATTCATATTTATATATATATATATTTACGTATATATTAAATAGATAAATTTAAAACATACAAACGATTGATAATTAAACATTCTACATATTAATAAAACAAAAATAGAAAGTATATCCAGATAAAAAGAACATTTTGTGGTAGCTATTATGATGCTTTCCTTTTTAAGAAATTAAGCTAAATTTAAATTAATACTTATATACATACATTATATATACACATAAATATATATATATACATCTACATATATAAAAAAAAAAATATAAAAAAATACAAACATTAAACAGACTACTTTCGAAGAGAACAACTGCAAATTTGAGTTATTTTATTGTACAAAATATTTATTACAGTGGCATAATCAAAAAATTTCTTATGAATGGCTTTGGTATTTCGTATTCTCGAAACATTCCGAAACAGAACTATCCTATTCTATCATTAACTATTACTTTCAAATAGAAAATATAAAGTCTATTTAGTAAAAACTCTTTGTACTACCGGAATTAGAGATTTCTAAAATGAAATTCAAACACATATTGTAGATTTGTAAGTATTAAATCAAAATTAATATGATATTAAATTAAAAATCGAATTTTTGAGACACATTTGCTTGGGAAATATGTGTCAAATTAGCATATAAAAATGAGTGTAATAATCAAAATCGACTTGTTTTATCCGGACGATTATGATTTCCATATACTCGTCGATCCGACCGCTATCAAATATTTACATAAAAAATATTAATTTTATCCTAAGCAAGATGTTGTTTTAAAACAACGCTGAGCAAATGCTTCTAAGATCTCAATATCACTTTATTTTTAACTTATGTTCGATCCTTTGTCTTGAACAAAACTCCATAGACACACAAACCTCGCTATGGGACCTAGATACGTTCCGTAAAAGTAGGCCATATAAAGAATCGATGTTTTTTGAAATTAATTATTTCGACATTTAAGCAGCACGCTGTCTTAACAACACAACTCATAGAAAATTGCATAACGAAATGTTGTGGACTGTAAATCGAAAAGTTTGGTATTTTAAAATATAAAATTATAAAATTATTGCATTAAAAATGTGAAACAAACTCTCTTACTCGTAACATATTCGATGAATTCGTAATCGAGTTGTAGAATAGCCTTTATGTCAGTTTATGGCATTTTGTGGCATTTCTTTTCGACGATGCAATCCACAAGTAAAATCTATTACAATTGTGATAGAAAAAAAAAAATATTATGAGAGAGTGGGGAGCGCAAAAATACGCCTCAAGAGAGTGACAAAAAATTGAGCAAAATATGTAGCTGTGTCAAATTAGCAGAAATGCAACACAAAAAGGAAATGTCAAAGAAGAGGAAGAAAGAAAAAACAAACATTTAAATGGATTCTGCGCCAAAGTTGTTGGAAAATTTTCATTGGAATCTTTTATATAGTATTTCTCGTTGCAGAACAAGCAATCAGAAGAACAAAATTTCTTTTCTGTTTGTTGGCATTTGACAGTTTGTAAAATTGCAAATGATGTATAAAATTGGAATGGAAGAAAATTAATAAATGCAATCGGCAAACGTGTTGGAGCCGTTGTTGGAAACGGATGTTTTTACCGGAATAAAAGACGTATCGAATGTGTTCGTGGTGAAAAGAAAAAAAAAAAAACTCAAACAGCCATTGGGGCCAATTAAATGAGAAATTCGATAAAGTCAAATATAAAAATATATTAAAAAAGCTTGCGTGAGATACTGACTATACAAAATTCTGTGCATATTTAAATTCTATTTGTCTATTTACGTAGTACGTATGTACGTATTGCACATTAATATGGAGTACGTACATTTTGGATCACAATTAATTTAATTACTACTATATAATTTTTTAGGTTATTCGCGAGTGTTGGTAATTGTTTGTTGTCATATCTAAAGTGAAAGTGGAAGTACATTATTCCTAAACAATAATTTTTATATGTGTGTCTCTCTCTCCAATACTGAAGTAGCACAACGCCGCCATAACGTCATTCGCAGTTGTCGCAATTGATTGCATTTGCTGCTAGCAGCGCATTGACGTCGTCGCTTATGCGTCCTTGACTATCAAATGCGATGTGAAATTTATTGAATTACTTCAGCAAGAAGCGCCACTTCAAGCACCAAATTCACACCAAATTGTAGGCGTATTATAAACTCATGTATGCATTATGTACTATGATTGTGGGTGAAATAAACAATCCGACTAGTATGAAAAGTTGAAGTGGAAAACCTGTTGGTTAAACAACAGCCATCGAATTAAGGAAATTCTATGATGACAAAATTTGTGTTTTGTTGCATTCGTTCGTGGTGGAAAATACGAAAAATCGATTGCTCTCATTTCAACTGTTATGACTTCGACCTGTGTTAGTTAGTCCTATTGTTGTTGCCTTTCGTGTGCATTACATGAAAGTCATATATATGTATTATGTGTGTGTGTAATTTGTAAGGATATTGTAAGAATATAACAAACACTGATGACGATTTTGTTAAAGAGTGAACCATGCAATTTAATATGAAACGTAATTTAGCAAAGAAATTTGATTTCGTGAAGAAAGAGTGCGTCCCATAAATGAAGCTATAACTCAGATTACAAATTGAAATTTATGTGTATATTGTTTGGTTCTTTTTATGCCATGTGTATGACTCATAATTACCATAAGCAACGACAACACCATCCTCATCATCAAGAACATCATCATCATCATCATCGTCATATAATCGCAATGAGTGGCAGTGTCGTATAATATTACAATTTCTGATTATAATTTAATAATATTCATATATCGATATTGTAACTGTAAGTGTGTGCTTGTAAATTGGTTGCGAGTGAAACATGAAAAATCATAAAAAGTATGAAAAATTACCCCAGGATTTGGATTTAAGCTTTCAAGAGCAATTGGATGTTGATACCAACGATGATTTTGATTTAGCTGGTGGTGGTGCATTGAATAACGTACGCAACGTGGATAATATCGATATTAGCCACGGTGACAACGACGACGACGACGAAGACGAAATTGTTATAGCAACAGCCGCAGCAGCAGCAGCTGGTGGTGGATTTGCAGGGGGTGGCGGTGGTAGCGGTCTTCGTATGACCACGTCAGTTTCTGCTGTACGACAACAAGAACAGCTGCAACAACAACAACAACACCAGCAACAGAAAAACAAGAATCATACATTGGGCTTAAGTGCTGACACTCTTATTGGGGTAAGTTGATATTTGTTGTACTTAGGTACCTACATAAATACATATGTGGTGTCATACAGCCATTTGTGTTGGTACACAGGTTTTTCTTAGAAGCATTAGCAATATTTTGGCATAATTCTATAGTTGATTTGATATATTTGTTGTACAGTTTTGGTATGAATTGCAAAATAATTCGAAAATAATGGTTAAAACACGGTTTAACCATTATTTAACCATTATTTTCACCATTAGCGTCATGATTTGTACTTTTTATCTCTGCCGATGTACGAAATATTATAGACGAAGATTTTTGGAATCGATAATTTCAACCTTTCAGTACAGATGTTTATTTTTTTCAAGTAGTAAATCGAAAATATCGTTTTTCTTGAACGATTTAACCCATTACGAACCCTCCCATTGAATAAAATCTTGATTTTTCCTCAAATGGGGACGTAAAACGTACAATAAAGAGATTATGGTATATTATTTAGAATCATAATTGAATTTGGAAACAATTTTACATTGAAATGTTTACATTTCTGACTCGTAACAATTTTATTACAAACATTTTTTGAGTATAAAACGTGTAAACGAATTGATATAGAAAAACGGTCAGACACGGTTATCTTTGCGATTGTCCTATTTTCAGAATATATAAACCTTGCTCGTGTGTGCACACAAAAATTGAATTTTTTGAGAAGGTGTACTATTAATAATACCCTATATTAAAAATGTATGTAACGTACGTGTCACATGCATTCTGATTTTTTTCCAAGTTATTTGATTGTAATTAAATTTAGTATGTATGCCCCCACAATATCTAGAAAAAATCATATATTTAGTTAAATTCAAGTCTCAAGTATTGTTCATAGAATATTTCACATGTTTTAATCATCATTATCCATCATCATCATCATCCATTGATGGCATTGAATGAAATAGTGAATATTTTTACTTTACTAAATTGCAAATGCTTTTATTTAAATTAAAAAACAACAAAAAACAAAACAAAAAAAAAGAGGAGAAAATCTTATCCACATCATATAGCGGGAGTATATAATCGCATGTGAAATATATTACATTAGGGTTAATGTATCTTATTATGTATGTATTTTTCATTTGATACAAATCATTCATTCAGTATTTATAACATTACATTAATGTAATTAAAGACTAAATAAAATAAGATAAATCGATCAAATAGAAATTATTTCTTGAGCTACAAACATGACATTGAATGATTTGAGATAAAACATTTTTAGGTTTGATCGCCCTTCCTCTCCACATATGTTGTCACAGAGCTGGTTGAATTTAATTCCATTACAATTACATTCATAATTCTTTGGAATTGAAAATTGTAATTAATATTTCTTTAAAAGTTTTTATAATGAAATTCATTATTTTATCAACATCATTGCTGACAAATTTCTAATTATTGAATTGTATAAGTGATATTAAATATGTAATTCCATTTCAATTACATTCCTGATTCCCCCAAGAGCTAAAAATTGTAATTAGTTATTAATATTTTACAAATTTTCCTAATGTAATTCGAAAAATATTAAATTTCCAGATACTGAATTGTAATGTAAAATTGTAATTCTATTCTAATTACATTCACAATTCTTTCGAATTGAAATTTACAAATATAATTTTTGAATTTCTTTGAATGTAATTCAACAAATGTTAAATTTCCAGATACTGAATTGTAATGTAAAATTGTAATTTTATTCTAATTACATTCACAATTTTTTTCGAATTGAAATTTACAAATATATAATAAATTTTGAATTTCTTTGAAAAATGGAAAAATGTTCAATTTTCAGCTAATGAACTATAAAATAAAATTGTAATTTTATTCCAAATTACATTGTTAATTCATTCGAATTTAAATAGCTAATTAATATTTTCAATTTGTTGCAATAGAATTGATTTTTTTCACCTCCCATTTCTA
This sequence comes from Megamerina dolium, assembly GCA_963854835.1. Classification (NCBI taxonomy): domain Eukaryota; kingdom Metazoa; phylum Arthropoda; class Insecta; order Diptera; family Megamerinidae; genus Megamerina; species Megamerina dolium. Next base: position 20,241,894 of record OY978528.1, read on the forward strand.
GAATTGGGAAAATGGTAAAATTTTGTAATTTATAAATTATAATTTGGAATTTTAAACATGCAATTCCATTCAAATTACATTAATAATTCCTTGAAATTGAAACAAGTTGAAAACTTTTTTTTACTTAGTAATGCATTTGGAAAAGTATTAAGTACTTCAATTACTGAATTGTAATTTAAGGTAATGTAATTCCATTCCAATTACATGCCTAATTCATTGATATTGAAATTGTGTACTAACATTTTCTACTTATCAATTATAAAAAAATATTTAATTTCCAATTACTGAATTGTAGTTTGTAATTTAAAATATACAATTGTAATTGAAAAAAATGGTAATTTATATCACAAAAGTAATTGATTGTTCAAACGAATATAAAATGCTCACTTTTCGAATTCGTTTTTGTAATTTTTTTTTTAAGTAATCGCAAAAAACAATTTTGTAATTTAACTACTTTTTGAGTAATTACTTACTTTTGCGTAAGAGAAATGCTATAGATTTCAAGTATTTACTTTTTTAAGTACCTTGGATATTTCAATCACCTATTTTATTACACTTTCCACAAATGGTTTTGTTTATAAAGAGTTGAATTGTAAATCAACAATTCAATTACTAAATTAATCATTACTATCAAGTTCTGTGTAAGTAATGCTTTGCTATTTATTGTTGTAATCTTGAAGTTGGGAATAAATACAATATTATTAAAGTTAATGCAATTAAAATAAATTGACCAATTAAACTAGAAGCAACGCAATTCCTAAAGTAATCATTATTTCTGTATTCTATGTAAGTAATGCTTTGCCATTTTTTGTTGTAATCTTGAAGTTGGGAATAAATATAATATTATTAAAGTTAATGCAATTAAAATAAATTGATCGTTTAAACTAGAAGCAACTCAATTCCGAAAGTAATCATAATTACTTTATTCTGTGTAAGTAATGCTTTGTTATTTTTTTGTCCTTGTGACAATATTTACATAATAAAATGTAAATTATCAATTACAATGTGAACTTCTTGTAATTGATGCGAAATTCAATTTCGAATATAATGATTACTACCCAGCTCTGTGTAGGTAATTCATTGCTATCTTTTTATCTCTAAAATAGTACTCACATTCAATTTTTTATATGCTTTTTTTCCACTTGCATTACGACTGCTTACCATTTGTTCGCAGTTAATTTGTTACATTTAGAAATGACAATAGCTATTTTTCATTCGAAATGTGATCAAATCGATTTATCCCTTAAGATTTTTACAATACATATTTAGTATAGTAAGTATTATATACGAAAAAAATAATCTTACCTGCCGACAGAGATTAATATCTGTAATGGAAAATAAATACAATATTGTATACTGTTATGTATTATAAATGAATGATTTCTTCCTACATTCAGTGAGGCATGCATGAAAAAAGAATTGTCAATGTCAAAAGCATTTAAATACAATACTTTCTAAAGGAAAACTTAAAAATAATTTTTTTTATAAATAATATACCAGCACTTTCATGCAATAGTATTTAGAGCATAAAAATCTTCCGGTTCAAATACCTTCAGGTGCTAAAAGTAATCTTTAAGTACTTACATAAGCTACATCGAATGACTATTTATTGTGAAAGCCACAAAGCGTCACTAAAACGATTAGATTACATAGCGACAATGTATTGTACTGAAAGTAAAAATATTGTAATGTTGTGTAATGATTGATTGACAATTTATCTCTTTAGGGGCATTTCAAGCGTTAATAAATTTAGCATAATTTGGTAATGGAATGGAATAAGAAAAAAAATGCTGGCTTTGTGTATACAAATCTTTAAATATCATATACAAACTCTTCAAATATCAAGAAAGCATAAAGAAAGTAATTTGGAGCGTTTCAGTCAGCCTCTATAAAACCATCAATTTCATAGGAGAGTCGTCATAGTTAAAGAAAAACAAATTAATTGGGGTCGGTCATACATTTCACCGCTATTAGGAGATTCATGGACAGATATTATCGAGTTTTAGGTGTTATTTCGGTCATTTAATATAGGAGTCCCCTAAAGTAATGGCTATTATTGTTGTAACAGCATTTTTCGCTGAGTTGGCAATCTTTGACCTGAAACGACCAGAGTATGTTCCGTGATCAAAACCCGAATACCGTGGGAACACAAAGTAATGGTGATAGGGGACTATGCTATATTCGTAGCAAGTGTTGGACAGAAAAAATTAATGGGATCAATCATACATTTTACTGCTATTGGGTCGATTCATGGACAGGTATAGTCGATTTTTGTGCTATTTCAGTTATCTACTATAGTAGTCCCCTAAAGTAATGATTGTTGTTGTAACAGCATTTTTCGCTGAGTTGGCAATTTTTGACCTGGATTGACCAGGATATATTCAGGAATGAAGACCCGATTGCCGTGGTAACACAAAGTAATGGTGATAGGGGACTATGCTATATTTGTAGCAAATGTTGAGCAGAAAAAAATAATGGGATCAATTATACATTTCACCGCTCTAGAGGCGATTCCTGTTCCTTTATGGCGTTATTTGTTAGTTTCTCATGTTTTTTCGGGCATTTTGTATGGCAGTTCCCTTAAGGGGTAGAGATAGGGGATGTTTGAAGGAAATTTTGCGGAGAAAAAAATCAATGATTTAGAGGAATCCTGGACAGTTTTTGGCAATTTTTAGGTGCTTTTTCTGCCAATTTGAATAAGATCCCCCTTAAGGGGTACCGATAGTTGGTAATTATGTTTGGATGAAATGTTGAGGAGAAGGAATTAATGCAGTTCGGTCATACATTTCAATGCTCTAGATGCGAGTACTGTTCAGTTATGGGGTTATTTGTCAGTTTCTGATGTTTTTCGGTAATTTTGTAAGATACTCCTCCTCACGGGTGGAGATATAGGAGAAGTATTTTTGAAGGATATGTTGAGAAGAACAAATTAATGGGATCAGTCATACATTTCAACGGTCTAGGGACGATTATTATTTAGTTATGGAGTTATTTATCGATTTCAGATGTTTTTCGATCATTTTGTAAGATAGTCCTCTCCACCCCTTGGTATATATAGGATACGTATTTTTGGAGGAAATGTTGAGAAGAAAAATTAATGGGATCATGAGCGATTTCTGTGTCCATATTTTGCTCCGTACAATGTAGAAATCGAAATTGATGAAATCATTGAAACAACTAAAAACTGATTGTGTACTTATTCAAGCACAAAATAATGAAAAAAATCTGCTCCTAATACTATGTATTTGAGCTGAATGATTTTCTGTTGTAAATAATCAAAAAAATCTATATACTTTCACATACATGTACATAAAAACTAATACACTTGAGGCGATTGTATTCAGTTGGGCACCGCAACATGAGCGAAGCTTATACTGACTGACACACTAATGCATCGTTTCTATGTACCGATACATTAGGTAGGTATTAGACTTTATTTTTGACCCTCATATAATATTAAAAATGTGTGCAGTCGATTACGTTTGTTAATTCATAGTTTCCTATATATATGTAATGTATATACGAAGTACGAGTCGATGAATATATCTAATCTCTACATTTATATAGAAATATCTGTATATCTATTATATATAATGGATAGCAATTGTTTATACAATCGATTTTTACAGTACATACGTATATGAATGCTGTTCACACTCTTCAATTGCCTGATTATATACATGTTGATGTTGTGTTGATGATGTGGTGGAAGTACATATATATGTATGTGTGTGAGTGAGTGTCTATCATGTCTAAAAAAAGGGCTGATTAACTATATTGTTCGTGGTTGGGTGTGTGTGTGTATGTGGTATACTTTTATGGTATTGCTAAGTATATGCTATATGTGTCTACATGGCGTATAAGTAATCATATTAAATTGTTAAACCTAAAATGATACCATTAGTAAGAAAAAGTTTTTAATTGTTTAACATTTTGTTGTGGTTGTTTTTGTTGACTATTTAATACAGCTAATTATAATGTTGTACTTTATCTTTGAATTATTTTTTTTTTATAAAATATACTATAAATTTATATGGTAGATGGCATTATTTTGCAAAACAATATTGTAAAATTTAGAAAAATCTTAATTTTCCACCAAATTCAAACCTCACACAAAATTTCAAGTCATTTCTATAATAAATAAACCTAGTTGCCATACAAAATTTGTGTTTTTTAAACAAAAAGTAATAATTTTGTGTCGTATATGTCGGTATTTCCCATTTTGAAACTTAGACATTTTTTTTTTTCCATTAAAATAGCATCTCATATAAAATTTGAAGATATTTCGTTAATAAATCCACATAGTCGCCATACAAAATTTGGAGTTTTTAAACAAAAATCGACAAATTTATGTGATACCTGTATGATTTCTTACCTTGAAACTTTAGGAATCGTGTTTTTTCACTAAGATTGATATTTACATCGAATTTCAAGTCATTTCATTCGTAACTAAATATAGTTCCCATACAGCATTTTTGAAACAAAAACTAACGAATTTATATGGCAGGTAACATTATTTTGCAATGCATTATTCTGAATTTTTTAGAAACCTTATTTTTTCACTTAAATATATGTTTACACAATATTTCAATGCATTTCATTTACATATAAATATAGTTCCCATACAAAATTTGCATTTTTTAAAACAAAAATTAACGAATTTATATGGCAGGTAACATTATTTTGTAATGTATTATTCTGAATTTTCGGGAGAACCAATTTTTTTACTCAAATAGATATCTACACGGAATTTCAAGTAAATTTTTTTATAAATTAATATAGCCCCTACATACGATTTGCATTTTTTTAGAAGAAAAACTGACAATTTTATATGGCAATTAGCGTTTTTTTGCAAGACATCATTCTGAAACGTTGGAATTCATAATTTTTGACTAAAATTGTGCGTCACACAAACATTTAAAGTTATTCCAATCATTGAAAAACATAGTCCCCATAGAAAGTGTGCATTTTTTTAAACAAAAATTAATCTCTATTTTGTAATGCATCATTTTGAAACTTTGGGAATCTTAATTTTTGAGCAAAATAGTGCTTTACACAAAATTTGAAGTGATTCCATTCACAACTAAACATAGCTCCCATATAAAATTGGTATTTTTGTAATAAAAATTGACAATTTTCTATGGAATATAGTATTATTTTGCAATTAATCATTCTAACATTTTGAGAATCGTATTTTTCAAGCAACATAATGCTACACATAAATTTTGAAGATATTTCATTCATAACAAAACATAGCTACCATACAGAATGTGAATTTTTTAAAACAAAAATTTAACAAAACTTCATTTAAAAATGTTGGCAAATGCATTTTTTTTAACATAATTAATGTTTCACACAAAATTTGATTTCATTTCATTGATAAATAATCATAGTCTCCATACAAAGTTTGACACAAAAATAGCCAAAATCAATATTTAGAGGTTTTGAATTATATTTACGAGGATGTCCATTGAAAATCTTGCATTATAATGCTTTTATTCATTTTGTAAATCCCTATAAAATAAATCAATTTTGTAGATATGATGCATATTAGATTGTTAGTGCCATTTGTGTGTGTGTGTACATAGCATTCACATATATACTCATTAATAAGTGACAGTGATGGCAATGAGGAACAACAACAACAACAAAAAGTACAACAAATATTGTAGATATATATGAAATAATGAAACATTGTATATAAATGCATTAATAATAATCTTCTCAACCAATCAACTACTTACTGCTGCTACTACATTTATTCATTCCACCCTAAGACCACCAGTCATATACAAATAAATACACGGAAAAAACAAAAATAATTCCTTATACATATATACGTTCATCTATCTGACATTTACCGGTTAATATTTTTTTTTTCCGACTCGTATCTACTTTTGATGTATGCATATTATATATGTGTGCATATTAGATATGTCCAAAATTTCAAAATATGACTTTTCCAATAGGCATAAATTTGTAATTGAAAGCTCTTTGAATGCAAATTAAGAGCTTACATAATATTTGAATATATCTAATATATATATTTACCTATACTTGACAATCAGTTGACAGTTTTTAGTATTACTTGTATTGTTGTATAGGTATATATGTATAATATATTCGTATATACATCCTTATGTATATATGTATGTAATTCTTCTTACCGGTATTGTGTTGTTGACAGTTTGTTTATTTGCTTTATGTCAGATGGATGGCGGAGGTGTTGGTAGTAGTGGAGGTTGTACTGCTATGCTATTGATAAGACGAATACACGTAAATATACACACTATATGTATATATGTATATGTATATGCAATAAATTCCTATATACATACATACTTCTAATGTAATATAAGTACCTACATATATTTAAATAGGATATATTTGGTATTTTATATACAGAAGACATATAGAAGACATTTTGGAATCTTTATTGATTTTGTTCCTACTCAATGTCCTCCTACATATATTCTTGTAATTATTCATGATAAGTATTATTATTGTTTTTATTGTACTTTGTCCAATATTATCATAAATAGAATAGTGCTCGCGTGTAGGTAAATTGCTTCATATTTAAAGAATGTCTACCATTTTGAAGGAGCCTTGGTTTTCAAGTCAAGCGATTTAATTTAATGATCAGGAAGTATATATAGTACAATAGCATATTCGATAACTTCAATCACAAGTTGTAATTAAATGTGCCTTTTACGAGGTCGGTCCCAGAACTACCCGACCTAAGAAAGAAAACATCAAATTTGGGAAAATTTATCTTTATTTCTCAACATAATCTCCTTTTAGCTCTATACAGTTTTCCCAGCGATATTCTATAGCTTCGATACCCTATTTATAGTATGAACTGTCTAGCTCATTAAAATAGCCATCTACCTCCAGACTCCACCTCTTCATTGTTTGCAAATCTTCTACCACTAAGTCATTTTTTGTCAAATTTCGAAATAAAAAATAATCGGATGAAGCTAAATCTGTCGAATAAGGTACGTGCTGAAGCAATTCGAGCTTTAACTCATTGATTTTTGGCCATAGCAATAGCGGATGTGTGAACTGGTGCATTGTCTTGATGAAACAACACTTTCTTTTTCGTCAAATTCGGCCTTTTTTCTTTAATTTCATCACTTAAACGCTGCAACAAATTAGCGAAATACTCGCCGTTGATTGTTTCCTTTTTGAGGACACTCAATAAAAATTATCCCACGTGCATCCCAAAAAACAGAGGCCATAACCTTGCCTCAGGTGTGAAGCGGTGGACCCATTTCTCATCCATCTTCTCGACGTTGTTTTTGTTCTACTGTTCGCAAACACGGCACCCATCTTGCACACAGTTTTTTCATCTCCAAAGTTTCGGTCAATATACGCACCTTCAGCGATCATCCAATACCATTTTGAGGATTTTCTGTCGTGGCCACCTCAATTGGTCGACCACTTCAGTGTTCGTCTTGGCAGCTCGTACGATCTCGTTTAAACTCTGCCACACAATATTTTATGGCCGTAAACGAAGGAGCAGACTCCCCCAGAGTAGAATCTAGTTCGGCTTTAATATTCGTTGGACCTTTCAAATGAAAGTATTGAATAACATAACGGTGACCAATTTTTTCCATGTTTACAAATTCACTGAGGTCGTTAACTTTCGATGGCTCCAAAAAAATACTAAACAACGTGGCGCATTTAAACTTAAAACATATGTTTTATAAGGTTGCCACTTTTCACCAAAGTAATTTTTTTTAAACTACTGGCGCCAGTAGTCAGGTCGGGTAGTTCTGGGACCGCCCCGTACCTTCAATACACTACAGTCTTTTTAAAAGATTTCAAATTGTCGAATGTTTTTTAAAATTTTTGTGAAGCAATATCTCTCCATTTTCAATACAATATTGTACTTTTATTGTGTTGGTGACATTTCCATTTCAATTTTCACTTCAAATGTGAATCGTATAATATAATCGTAACTTCTTTGGAAAGTAAATTTACACAGAGTCTTATAGAAGATGTCAGTTTTCTATTTTTTTACTTTACAAAAATATTGTATAACGAGTTTCTGTTCCTTTTCTATAAATACTCAGCAAATTTTGTATACTTTTATTCACAGACAATGAAATATTGTTTTTTTTTTTTTTGTATGCAAAGCAAAAGTAATGCAAATAGTTGTATTTCATACAGGGTCAGTCAATTGAAAAGTGATCGAATAAAAATGTTCATTCAACAATTAAATGGTTGGTAAGAAGTTGCGCTAAATTTTCGTTGGTAAACATTTCGAGTGAAGAACTTCTGAAAGAACTCTCTGACAATGTTCAGAAGAAGTTTTGTACAAGAGTTCTTCCGTTCGGAATCGACTAATATAAGTAGAACGATTTCAAAAATGTTCAAATTTAACATGCTTAGCAATGTTCGAAAATAAGACCGGTCGAGGTGCTTCGGAGGCTCTGGTTTATCGCTTTCCTCAACGATTTTTCAATAAAATCGAATTTCTACTGACTGCAGCAGACTTTTCACTTTCCTGCAGCATCAGTAAATTAGTCTGATTTCTGGATAATTGCATTTGGAGTCATCAAAAGAATAATGTTCATGGTATAATATTGAAAAATCGAATTCCTGATGTACTGGCAAGATGTTAGGTATCACGAGAATGATTGTAAACCTTTTTTTCTGAAAATGCTTTTTAATGTGCAAACCGAAAAAGAGAAGTTATATGCTCTTTTGTTATAAATGAAAAATATTTTCATTGCTTTTTGATCTTAGAACGTTTTTGTGAACTCGTTCGACAATCTACGGTATTAATTCGTTGACCAGGATGCTGCGAAAAGTCGACTAGAACGCATGTTTTGAATCTGCGATGGCTTTGAATAACCTTTTGGGCCTCTGTTGTTTAGATTCTTCTTCAACATAGCTTGAACGAATGAGATTTTAAATGAGCGAAATGGAATCCAAATCATGCCTATCTCTCATATAAAAGGGTGTTATTGAACATATGTTTTGACTTTTAATGCACGAAAATGTAAAGCTATCGAACTAAAAATTGGTATGAACAGTTAGTCTGATCCCAAAATTGATATATTAGAAAATGGGTGTAATCGGATGAAAATATCGCCTACCTCCCGTACAAAAGTATCTTACTGAATATGTGTTTTTAAATTTTGCGCACGAAAATTTAACGCTATCGAACTAAAACTTCGTATGTACAGTTAGTCTGATCACAAAATTGATATATTAGACAATGGGCGTAATCGGCGAAAAACCACGCCTACTTTTCATATGATGTTATGCTTCCATATGCTTATTTTCACAATTTATGCACGAAAATATAAAATTTTCAAGCTGAAACTTGGTGCATATGATTGAATGTTCTACTGAATGGACTAGTTCGAAAATGAGCTGAATCGGATAAACTTCACGCCTACCTCTCATACGATGCTGTGCTTCTGTATGCATGTTTTCACAATGAATGCACGAAAATATTAACTTATCAAGCTAAAACTCAGTGGATATGAATGAATATTCTACTGAATGAACTAGTTCAAAAATGAGATGATTCGGATAAAAACCACGCCTACCTTTCATACGATGCTATGCTTCTGTATGATTGTTTTCACAATTAATGCACGAAAATATTAAATTTTCAAGATAAAACTCGGTGTATATGATTGAATATTCTACTGAATGAACTAGTTCGAAAATGGGCGGAATCTGATAAAAACCACGCCTACCTTTCATACGATGTTATGCTTCCATATGCTTATTTTCGCAATTTGTGCACGAAAATATTAAATTATTGAGCTGAAAGTCAGTAAATATGATTAAATGGGCGAATGGTATTGTTTTGTTTAAAATCCTAATATGCATTGAAAAATCTGCTTCAACATATTTCCCAATATTACTCAAGCAACAACAACAAGCAATTTTTGTTAAAAAGTCTCTAAAAAAAAATGTAATTTTCTTTAAATCAAATTGAATAACTCTATTGTATCATACAAAGTCCTTATAGTCAAACAAATAATTGAATATAAAAGAATACTCATATGTATGTAGATGTGTAAAGCATATGTAAAGAGAGTAAATTGTTTGAATCATCATCATGCTGTAGCATCAACACACAGCATGCGTCCTTTTATTATAATGTTATTGTAGATATTGAAAATAGAAATGAACGACAAAAGACATCTTCTTTGTACTTACATATATTCATTTACGAGTAAACATGCATAAAGGGTGTTCTTTTTATATGTATTCTATGTATTATTGTAGACCTCTAAGAAAAATTTAAATGTATCAGATATGAGATTCATTTCATTCGAAGCATAATTAATAATTATTATTGATTAATCAAAATTTTGTTTAATTAATTATTCAATTAATCGAAATTTTGATTATTCAAAATTCGAAATAATCGATAAATTATAGTTTTGATTAAAAACCAAGGCTCCCGTAGTTAAGTTTCTAGTCAACTTAAAGTTAGAATCAGCTTTTTGACAAAAATTTTGTATGGGAAATATGTCAAATAAATCGATTCTAACTTTAATTATAACTACGTCTACAAAATTTTTAACTTTTAGCTCTGCTTTCATTTTTCGTAATTTTCTTTGGAATTAAATATTTCAAACGCACTCTATTCGCAGATTTATCAAAAATATTTTGATTATCTTATTGAAATAATTTTATTCAGTTTAATCAAATAATTTCAATTTTTGATTAATCAAAATCATGATTAGTTAATTGAATAAATTTTGATTAATCAAATAATTGATTAATCAGAATTTTGATTACTCAAATTGTAAGACTAAACGATTAATCGCACTGTTGTATTTATTATTATTATTGTTGGTATTTTTAAAAAAATCACACATTTCTGAGTCCTAAGAGTAATGCCTTAGCGAGAGATGTACATTCAATAATGAAAATTGAGTCACACATTTTTCAGTGGTATGGTGAATTTCACTAGTTCACTAAGCCGACTATTTTTTTTATACTTTTTTTCTAAATCGGTCTTTATCTCATATTGAAAAAAAAAAAAAAGTTTCTTCTAAGTCGAACAACTAAAAACACCCTTTATGAATATATCTGTCATATAATATAAATACATATAAAGTTCACAAGTGATGTACTTGTTATCATTGTTTAATTTTATATGCATTATTATTACATAGCTATACACACACATACATACACACACACACACATACACATAATTGTGTGTTTATGTATATTTTAGCGTGTTGATTAATTTAATATTTAATTATGCCAATGCAGCAGCAACTGTCTGTTGGAAAAGTTATAAATTATGAGATGAACATGAAAATATGAATTTTTGAAAAAAGTGTAAATATTTTTTTATATAATTTGTACGTCTAATTAACTTTTTCACTTGTAGTGTATTATGCTTTTGCTACGATGCTCAATGCAGCTCAGACACTGGGTAACACTTAATAGGACGTGAAAGTTTTCAACTTTATCTTACTGAAACATTTATATATTTTTTTTTGTTTGAAAATTTTCACTCTTGAATAATACAAGTATTGTTTGATTGCAAGATGCGTAATGGCATATATACACATATTTATAGTGACGCCCCTTCAACTCTAATATACCCGTAGGTACATATAAATGCTTTTAAATTCATTTTACTCCACTTTATTTATTTCTTTGTTTGTTTTTTTAGCTTAAAACTGCAAGTATACAAGGTGCGACAATGATGTATTAAGACTGCCTCTAAAAAACACAATTAAAACACGACATCTGCTAATTTTTCGGTATATTTATTCGAAATATTCTCTTCCTGATTCAATACACTTGTTTTATCGATTTAATAGTGATTCAAACTCGTGTTCCAGCTCATTTTTCGGAATTGCCTCCCATTGTATGGTCTGAATGTCATCAAAAAAGCATCCTTTCAACTTCAATTTCAGTTTTGGGAACAAAAAGAAGTCGCACGGTGCCAAATCAAGTGAATACAACGGGTGATTCAATACACAGACCTGATTCCGAGCCAAAAATTGACGAACAATGAGTGCTGTGTGTTAAATTTCATGTTAAAATTTCAACATCAAACGAAGAAGTGTTTTGTAAAATGAATGTCAATAAACATTAAATGTCAACAAACATTAAATGTCAACCAAATGCCATGACATTGACAGTTGAACATGATTTTGACAGTTAGTAGAGGAAGGTTGAAGCTTTAAAACGCATGTGCTCACAAATATATAGATGGCGCGCTTGGTTGCTGAGTTATGGTTCGAGTCTTAATACATAATTGTCGCTCCTTGTATGCACTTACCTACTCGTATATAAGTATAGTGCACACATACATACATAATTATGATTGTATACGGTACATAGATGGAGTAGAGTTGCCGTAAATGATGATGATGATGTGCACATATAAGTATTTGCTTTTTTGTATATATTTTATTAAAGGAAAACTTTCTCCATCTATGAAAAGAGTTTCTGCTAGTAAGGAGTTGGTTCAAGAAAAAATTCAAATATCGTAAGAATACTCGTATTTCTCTTTTCTATTATTAATACCATTTTATTTGCAGTGTCATTTGTTATTTTTCCATTTTGTGCATTTTGATTTATTATTATTATTATTTTTTTTCGAAACATTTTTAAAAAAAAATTTTTTTTCAATATAAAATTCAGCTTTCGTATCAATATTCACTACAGAAGCTTTGGAGAACAACAGCTAATACTGAAAAATCTCCCAAAAGGAGCTTGCGACAAAGCTTGCGAAAAAAGAGAGGAATCAGGCAATAAAAATAAAAATAAATATGTGGCACTTAAAGCCCCGAAGGGCTCATTAGCCGAGCTTCTCTTCCGTTACTGTTGTGCGTGTTAAATTTTGGACAGTATTAGAACCTACTTATTTTAGCCGGTTCCGAACGGCAGAACCCTTGTGACATCTCTTTTTCTGAGCTTTGTCACAGAGGTCTTTTAGAATCTTTATCATGGCAAGTTGTTACTGTCGGAAGAATTGCCAATTGCTTGCCGACAGGTGGGTACCGTTCGAAAGAAAAATCTTTTCGATATTAAATTTGTTATGCATCAGACGGGGATTGTACCACGACCTATAGATCAGAAGGCCAACACACTAACCACTGAGCTACGGCATCCACTCAGGCAATATATTATTATTATTATTATACAGGCTATTTTGCACTGCCACCTAAAAAGTATCGTTTTTTACCACAACCTATTTTTTTCATATGGTAGATAAGTCCACAGTACCCAGAGAGTAGTTCTGTGTAGAGTTTTATGTCATTTCTGCTAAGGTTAAGAACAGCATCCACATTAACATATGTGGGACCAATAAGTCCCTTTGACTGCCGCATGCCCGTTTGGGCTCTCCAGTAGTCGAGTAGATCCCGTTTTTCCCTCTCACATATCAAGTTGTTTGTAACTCCGCCGAAAGGCTCTGGTCCAATGAAAGGAGCGCTTTGCAAGGGAGTCGACCATTTCGTTTCCCTCGTGTCCCTCATGTCCCGGCACCCATATTAGGGCGACAGGATTCTTTGCTGCCAGGGCATTGAGAAGTTTAAAACATTCCCAGACCAGCCTTGATTGAAACGAGAATTTTGTCAGGGAGTTCAGAGCCGCCTGGCTGTCCGACAGGATGCATATTTTGGTACCACGGGTGCCCTTACGTATGCATTCTCTCGCACATATCTCTAAGGCGTGGACCTCCGCCTGAAAGATGGAAGCTGTATTCCCCATTGCGATTGCTTTCCGAAATCTCGGTCTAACAATTCCAGCCCCCGCACAGCCCTCTTCCATCTTAGACCCATCAGTGTACCACAACTGTGAGTACCCTTTTGGGACCATATCGCTACTCCTCCAAGCCGGGCGGTCGTTGATGACCACTTCAAATTGTTTGGAGAAGACTACCGGTTTGCCAAATTGCAAGTTGAAAAAGGTTAGCTACACTTCCTCTAATTGTAGCAAAATATTATACTTTGATATAAGCAAAACACACTAAAGATGTATTTCAAGCAAAGAAATCAGGCAATATAAGTTGGTGTCTTACAACAATGTCAGAACTTTATTTATAGAACAATATTCTAAGAGAAGCTCGACCAATAGTCTGTGAATTATATTTTTTCCTAAATTTTAAAGCATTTTTGAAAAAAATGTCAATAAAAAAATGTACTGAAAAAAGCTTCTTTCTAAAGCGGCGTAATTTCCTATTTTTTTCCTACATTCTTCTAAATGAAATTTTAATAAAGTTGCATAAAATTTTTCATGAATATTGAATTTGAATTTTAAATTCTTCTAACCACAACATCAAAAAAGAAAAAGCGAAAAAAAAAATTCAGTTAAAAAGAAAAGTGTAGTGAAAAGCAAATGATAAAATCGAGAAGCAACCAAAAATGTTCATCAAGCCATCAAATATTTCCTACGCTATTCGGGCAAAAATTTAATATCCTGTTTTGATTTACCACAAATTATTTGTTGATACAGTATCCATAATGCAAATAGATTGTATGTAGTAAAAGAGAATATATAATATATAGTTATGTAAGTCAATATGTATTTCATACCAGTAGGCAATTTTTGGGTATGACAAATATGAGATCAGGGCTAACAAATGTTTACAAAAATATTACATGTTTATGAAGTTAAATTTTGTATATTACACTATTTTGTTGATTCTTGATGTTAATGCGTTCAAGCGTTGTAGATGCTTTTTTTTTTTTTTGCTTCGTAAATGCCTTTTGGAAGCAATTTTTCAAGAATCTCTATATGATTTTTGATTCGCATATACATTTTAGCAGCAATTCGGTTTAAGAATTGGTGCCTTTATTGAATTTGTTAGTCTTTCCTGTTGCAAGTAATAACCTTTCATGAACAGTTGTTCAGATCTTCTGGCATCAATTAAGCATTTTTGCTTCGTTAAGGCCTTTTGGAAGTAATTCTTCATGAGAAAGCGTTCCTTTAATGAAGTCGTTCTTGTTTCCATGAAAGCGCCTGCCTCAAATAATGATTATTCATGAACAGTTGCTTATGCCTTGTGAAGCTATTCGTCCTCAAGGATTTTTGCTTCGTAAATGCCTTTTGGAAGCAATTCTGTGTGAGAATCTGTGCCCTTAATAAAGATGTTTATGTTTCGATAAAAATTCCTGCTTATTAAATCTTTAGCATATAAGTGTTATCTCCCGGAAGACATATTTTTATGCTATTTTTCTATTTATTTTTTGCAATTCTTGAATTTCGAAAAAAGTTTAAAAACTAACTAACTCTTTTAATGCGTTTTTAGTGCACATTATTTCTTCACGCTGTCTTATCTCTGGTATTTTCCATTTTTCTTCATCTATTGAAGATGTTTAAATGTAAAAAGTTGATTTTGGAATTCATATAGGCTGTGTAACGTTCTTTTCGAAAGGTTATATAGAAGTGTTAGCACAACTTTAGTTTGGAATTTAAATGTTAAATTTTAGAGGAGTCCCTTTCAAAGCAGTAACTTTAATATTGAAGCTCAATTTATTACTCTGCATCCTTATTTTATGCATCCTCTCGGACAGCCAGACGGCTCTAAAGTCCCTGGCAAAATTGTAGTTTCAATCAAGGCTGGTTTGGGAATGTTTTAAACTTCTCAATGCCCTGGCAGCAAAGAATCCTGTCGCCCTAATGTGGGTGCCGGGACATGAGGGACACGAGGGAAACGAAATGGTCGACTCCTTTGCAAAGGAAGGCGCAAACACTCCTTTCATTGGACCAGAACCTTTTGTCGGGGTTACAAACAGTTTCATAAACAACTTGATATGTGAGAGGGAGAAACGGGATCTACTCGACTACCGGAGAGCCCAAACGGGCATGCGGCAGTCGAAGGGACTTATTGATCCCACATATGTTAAGGTGAATGCTGTTCTTAACCTCAGCAGAAATGACATAAAAGCCTACACAGAGCTGCTCACTGGGACTCAACTACCATATGAAGAAAATAGGTGTGGTAGAAAACGATAACTGTCGACTCTGTCATGAGAAGCAGGAAACATCGGAACATATGCTATGAAATTGCCCAGCGGTGGCAAGACGTAGACTTGATTAGCTAGGTAACGGAATCTTGACCCCAAACCGCATAGGTAAAATCAAGCCCACAGCAATTATAAGATTTATAAATAGTGTAGAATTGTTTTAGTTGGGCAATAGGCGCACAAAAGATCTTTTAGGTCGCAGTGCATTGAATAGTCTGAATAATAATAATATTACTGTGGTTAGTTAATATCGATTGACGGAACAAATTTTCTTCTTTAAAAAAAAAGCGATACTCTTGAGTTATTCTCAATGAAGTTGGGGTTTGAAATTAGGGTTCGGCGATGGGCTTTCTAGTATAGCACATAAACTCACCAATTACAATGGTAGATAGGCTTTGTTAAATTTCCTACTGGGTGATGACTTTTGATGCATGTGTATATCATCGATACTTGTATATATTTGTCTGCTATAAAACAGTTATGTACATCTTCATCGTTCTTGTCCTTGCTTGTCATCATCAACATCATTATGAACATTATTGTCAATACAATTTTTGATGCAACCAACACCACCAGCACCACCACCACCACAATCACCACCATCATCACCACTATTATGGTAAACAAACCAACACTCGACGCATCATAAATATTAGTTATTACCAAGAGCAATAACAACAACAACAATGACAATAATAGTTATCAAGAGCCGCATGAATAGCAGTTTCAGTTACATCAGCAATTTTGCCATTAAGAACATAGTAGCAAGAGCATCATCAACAACAACAACAACAACAACAACAACTATTGTATATATAATGAAAATGATGTCAGCAATGAAAATAACAATAAAAGCAAAACAAACAACAACAGCAACCAGCAACTGTACTCTGCAGGAAGCAAAATATAAAAACATTTATTTCAACATGTTCCATAGAAATACCTCCAAAATATTCCACAACAAAAATATGATCCTTCTATTAAGTACTAACTTACTAGCATTGAAGGGCAGACAATAATATTGTAACACATTGTTGCACACATGTTGTTTTCATGAAATATGATAGCACAAACAAACATTAATGTTTAGAGTTCACAATTTATATTTTCAAATTTAACAGAAAATTTCATCATACGACCCACCCACCTAAATGTATGTAGTGGAAAAAAAATTTGAAATGAAAAATATGAAATTAAGCACAAAAAGCCAGCGATTATAAATTTCACTTCACTTTTTCTATATTGATCTCGATTTTATTGGTATGGGATAACATCGAGTCGACCAACTATTGCTTTTACAAATATTTGAATTCATCACACATATAAGATATGTATAATATGTGGGCTTGTGTGACTCATATGTACATACTATATTTTTCGTTCAAATGACTGCATCCACTGTCGCGTTGCATCTGTTTTTGATGCAATTTTTGTAAACTTGTATTTACTTCTAAAATTCCCTCCGTGTGCTAATGCTTTTCAAAGGAAACATTGGGAAATGTTCATTTGCACGTACATAATTTTATATTTTTTATATAAGGAGTGCATTATAGAATTCAGTGGTAATTTGAGCTAATTTGAAGAAATAATTTTGAATGAGTTACTATATCAATTTTAAAAGAACAATCAGATTATGCAAATAAAGTGCATATTATAAACAAATCAAGTCGAGAATAGGAATTGATTTTATAAAATGATTTTTTTGCACCCTAAAAGTATGCACGACAGATTCAAGTAATATTAGAATTTTTTCTCAACAACTAAAATTGTCCAACGTTCTAACTAATTTTGAAATTGCGATGTTAAAATACTAAAATCATGAAAATTTTATGTTATAGAAATAAATATATAAATATAGGCAATAATTTTTTCATCTTAAAAGTATGCAATACATGTGCAAAAAATCAAACTATTTAATCAATAATATGTGTGTTTTTATTTTAAAACTAAAATTGAGCGCAGTGATTAAAAATTTTGAAATTGCGTTGTAAAAATGATCAAATTACGGGTATATCATAAAACTTGTATTATAGAAATTACTATTGTAGATTTTTTTCATCCTAAAAGTATGCAATCGCGAAATTTCATGTTGCATGTTGCACTCGATCAGACATATAGCATCCATCAGACTAATTCGATATTACATAATCATAATTGGAAATCGGTTCCAAAACGACTGAGTTATTGATTGTTAAAAGATGTAAGTAACTCGATAACGGTTTATGAACGGTAAATCTAAAATTTGAGCGGCTTAGAAAATGTCTAAACCTGATTTTAGAAAAGTTATAGATCAAAATGTCTTCATTCGTTTGATGTGTCAATTAAAAATCTATTGATTGTTTGATTGAAGTGGTGACTCATTCCATGAATCCAACTAGTGCTTTCGCGCCATTTTGTTGCCACATCCTCGTTTCCAACTATTTATTCGGTCGTTAACAGCTCGGTTATATCGAGTCCGTGTGGTTTAGAAACCTCTGGAGGTCGTTGATGTTTGTTTCCACTAACTTTTCGAGATTGTTGAAGAGTGGTTCACCTAAGGTATCCATTCTCGGTTTCCAGAGAGCAGGGCAGGGCAGAGAAAATAGGAAACAGTTTCCTTTTCTTCTGTTTGATTGCAGCTGTGACAGTGAACGTTGTGATGAATTCCCATTCTGGGTGCCTGTTCTCCGATGAGCCAGAAGCCATTGCTGACTTCCGTCAGTCTGGAGAAATCCCTACGATTCCTGTTTATCAGCGATGTTGTTTGTTTAAGATTGTATCCAGGTCATAGTGATCTGCTGCTCTTACAAATTATAAGACCTTTCCATCTATAATCCGCTATTTGGACGTATTTAGTGTCTATAACTCTTTTAACCGCACTCAATGGTGTGAGTGTCGATTCCAAGAGTTTCTTGCATGGCAGATCCCGTTCTAGCCCGTTCGTCAGCTTTTTCATTTCCCTCAATATTCTGATGTCCCTGGACCCAAACCAGGGAAACATTGTACCGTTCGCTCCTTCTGCCTTGTTCCACCAGATTAGATGTTAATGATGTCTGAATTCAAAGCCTGAATTGCAGCTTGGCTATCCGATCTATCTATTAGAATAAAAGAAAAAATTTAATGGACCATAGTGGCCACATAAGTAAAAATAAGAAGGCGGTTAGGTAAGTCAGCGGCTTCTCGAATAAAATATTGTATATGTTTTTCGGCAAAAAAAGGATTTTATTTCTTATCATGGTCTTTTTTTTTTAGTTCCATAGCTTTTTTTTAGCGTATTTCTAATTTTTTATAACGTCCGAATACTAGGTTTTCTCAAGGTCCTCCAAAATAGGCGTTTGTTTTTTCGATGACCTCTTTATTCGATCCAAATCTTATACCGTCGAACTATGTAATCAGTTTTGAAAACATGAAATAATCGCAGTCAGGTTTTACCCTTTTCAAAGGTAATCGATATGGTAATCAATATTGCTTACATATCGCCATAATATTGGTGACCGAGATACCGAGCTTGGTCTCTATCTCCTTTGGTTCATCACCCTGAGAAGTCCACTGCATTGGCTGCTCCTTGGTATCTGGTGTGTTCTAATGGATCAATGTTTCGTTCGTGGCGCAAAAACCCGTTTGGATTGAGATTGAACGTATCCTCCCAGTTAAGATGGCAACAGGCTTAGCCACTACATGCACTTCCATTCTCTGATCGTTCAATATCATTCTATAGTTCTTATTGACGATTTCTGGTGTGACGACCTCTTTTTGGTGACCTGCATGTTCGGCGTCAATTGTGTATCTACGATCGCAATGGAATTTCGCAAACAACTTTTTTGCCACTGAAGTGTAGAGTCGCCATAATGTTTATCAAGACTTTCCTTGATTTCAGTGATGGTTTTTTTACACTAAAAATTATTTTAATTTTCATCGAAATTCATGAGGTTGTCTGTTTTCAACGGGTATCACAGTAGTCTATTAACAGATGGTAGTTGACAGGAGCAGTGTTGCATTTAATGTTATTAAGCTGTAAACTCAGAAAGCTGCTAACTTATCACTAACTTCACTCTATCTGCATCAATTTCTATGATGCACTCCTTACTTTAATTATTTATTGTTTCCTTTTTCATAAACATGCGATTTTTTCGTTGCCAACTCTCTGACACATTATGTGCAAACATAACATATTTGCACAATATTTAATTTGAAATTTTAATAAACAAATATTATTGTGCAACCAGTATACATGTGTATTTCAATTAAAATATAATTAAAATGTATAATTGAAAAACAAATTATTACAAAGAAAAAATGGTATGGCCTACTTTTAGGCACTATTCTACTAAATAGTATACAGTACATTATATATTGTCTGTATTGTAATTGAATTATTGAATTAAATGAGCAATAATCAAAGTTGATTTGATGCAATTCAAGTGGCTGTCTATCAATTTTATATTGAATTTACCTTTCAAAAAATCATACGCAAGAGAGGATAACATTAAAAGAAATTTTCCTTAGCATATTTGATGGCAAATGTAAATGTGTATATAAAGTGTGCATACTTATATATTATTGTATTATTTTCAATACATTTTCTATACATACATATTACAGAAAATGCCTTTATGATGTTTTCGAAACAATTTCTTTACTTTGGTATTTCATACACTATATCAAATATTTTCTTGTTGAAGCATTTTTAGCATACTTTTCGGCTACCATTTTACTCATATTGCTATTTGTTGGCATTATTTTTTTAGGTTGATTTTTTGCGAACCTAAATATTTGTACATAAGAGTACATGTATTTGTATAGGTATGTTGCTCTTCACGTTTATATCGTCTAGAAATCGAAATGCTTAGTAGCTTCCACCTCTATTTATGTAGATGCTGTCGATAAAAAGGTTGTTTGTGCATGTTGATTTAATTTTCGACAAATGTTTGTAAGTGGGTGCGGTTCATACTCCATGTATAAAGTAGTGGTAGTGGTTGGTTGCTCTACAAAATGTTATTTGTACGTATGTTGATTGTACTCACGCTTGTTTGTTCGCTGTTCGTTCGAGTAATATGAAGTAGGAAGACATTCGAGCGATGAACAACATTTTGTGGTTACATGGTCTCCATAATATGTATGCCTTGCGAATGCATGTCTTACAATTAATGGAATTTGTAAAGTGGGTTTCTGTATATTTTTTTTTTGTTTGGATTTTGAAGTGAGTAGAGACAACTCATTTGATTTGATTTGATCGAAGCTAAGGGAGAATGGTGATTACTGCTGTGTTGCTGCTGGTACAACTTATGCTCATATACAATCATTTACAAAGTTAAATTGTGTGTTGAATGTTGTTACCATATAAATCACTGCAGTAATTTTTTCATATTTTTCAAACGCCTAAAAATATGCTTACAAACTTATATTTTACGTAAACCATTTTTTATTAAAGTAATATTTGGCAACTTTAAAAAATTTGCATAAAAATAAAACAATAAATATGTGGCACTTAAACCTCCGATGGGCTCATTGGCCGAGCTTCTCTTCAATTACTGTTGTGCGTGTTAAATTTTGGACAGTATTAGAAGGGACCTACTTATTTTAGCCGGTTCCGAACGGCAGAACCCTTGCGACATCACTTTTTCTGAGCTTTGTCACAGAGTTCTTTTAGAAGCTTTTTCATGGCAAGTTGTTACTGTCGGAAGAATAGCCAATTGCTTGCCGACAGGTGGGCACCGTTCGAAAGAAAAATCTTTTCGATATTAAATTTGTTATGCATGAGCCGGGGATTGAACCACGACCTACAGATCAGAAGGCCAACACACTAACCACTGAGCCACGGCACCCAAATTTACATACAAATAAAAATAAGCATAAAAAAATACATTGCTTTAAATTTATTTAATTACGATGCTCCTTAAAATATGCATTGAATCTGATATTTTGTGAATCTGTTTATTGAATTATTTCTTTCGAGTCAACTTTTAAAAATATTTAATAATTAAGACAACAAATTTTTAATTGAAAATGCATAAAAAATATGCTTAATTTTAATGTAGCTAAAACAATGAATAATTTCCATTTTATTTCATTGTGCCCAAAATTATGCAATGCATGTAATTAGATTAATTTATCAATTCTGAATTTCCTAAGAATTAGACAAGAAAGTTATAATGAATTTGTTATGCCAATAAAATATCAAAAATTAAAGTGCAAAATAATTTTAAAATATTGAAATTGTAATGGAGGTCGAATTTACATTTCACCCTCCTAGAGGTAATGTTTAAGCAACAATTTTTAAAAGGAATATATGGCCGGCAAAAATATTGGGGACATCAAACTAAGTGGTGTCAAAGTTACATTTTGCCATCCTAAAGGTGATTCCTGAAGAGCTTTGGAGTTAAAGTGTGTTTAAGCATATTTTAGATTGGGCGCTTCCTTACAGGATGGAGATAGGGAGTAAGTATATTCGAAGAAAATATTGGCGAAGAAAAATTAATTAAGGTCGGTCATACATTTCACTGCTCTACAGGCAATTCCGGGGCAGAAATGAGTAAATTTATTCTTTTTCAGACATTTTTACGTCCATTTTGTATGGTAGCCTCCCTAAAGGGTGAAATAGGTAATAATAAGTGTGCTTGGACAAAATGCTGGGGAAAAATTAATGGGGGTTAGTCATACATTTCACTCCCCTTTAAGGATTTCTATTCTTTTTCACGTGTTTTATATTCATTTTATATGGCAGCCCCCTTAAGGGGTGGAGATAAGTAATATGTATATTTGAACAAAATGATGGAGAGGAAAAATTATTAGAACCAGGTTATACATATCACTGCTTTACAGGCGATTTCTGAGCATATTTGTACATTTTCAGCTGTTTTTACGTCTATTTTGTATGGCATTCTCCTTAAAAGGTGGAGATAGGTAATAAGTATATATGGACAAAATGTTAAGGAGGAAAAATTAATAGAGGTCGGTCATACATTTCACTGCTCTAGAAGCAATTCCGTAGCATCTATGAGTAAATTTATTCTTTTTTAGATATTTTTACGTTCATTTTGTATGACAGCCTTCTTAAAGGGTTGATATAGGTAATAAGTATATATGGACGAAATGTTGAGGAGGAAAAATTAATAGAGGTCTGTCATACATTTCACTCATTTAGAAGCGATTCGTGTGCAGCTATAAGCTGTTTTTAGTCATTCTTACGTCCACTTTGTATGACAGCCCCCTTAAGAAGTCTAGATAGAGAGTAAGTGTATATAGCAAAATTTTAAAATATAACATTAAGGAAGGCCGAGTTGCTATTTCAACCTCCTAGAGGCAATTCCTAAATAGCTATGCGATCATTTGATTATTTTCAGGTGTTTTCTCTACATTTTGTATGTCAATCCATAGAAGGGTTGGAGATAGAGTGTAAATAGTTTCACAAAAAATATTTCAGAGGTAAAACCAACTATTAGACTACTATTTATGGTTTTTTGCAACATTGTGAACGCCCTAATACATTCATTTGTAATACAACTTGCTCAATATATTGCATTTATATCAACAAGTGTTGATATGGCATATTCTTAAACATTTGTAAACATCAAAATGTCGGCCATCTTGTTGGTGATTGTATGATTGTCCGGTTGAATGCTTGGTTGGTTGGTTCATTGTTTGGTTGGTTGAAATTCATCCACTTGTTTCCTCGTTCTCGTTTCTTTTTTTTTTTTTTTTTTTTTATTTGTACAAGTAACACAATCAATCTTGCTATTTTAAGTGCAAATAATTTAAAGCATGTAATCGGATTACTATGTACAATTGCACATTATCCCCACAGCAGCAGCAGCAACAACAACAATCAGAATGAAGAAGAAGAAGAAGTAGAAGTAGAAAAAAATGTGAGGCTCTACGACGAGTAGATATGGCAAATAACAATGGCGTACCAAAGTCATTTCTCAAATTGTTAAGTGAACGAACCATTAGTCATAGAGTCAGTTGGTGTCAGAGTTGAATTCACAAGTACATACATTTAGTATACGAAGCTTCATTCATGCCAGTGCTCTTCGCTCTAACATTTCAACATTGAAAAACTAACCATCTTTATGGATTCTACAAAATTCTTGAATGGAATCAAAAGCAGAACAAAAAATGACACCTTTTTTCTTTGCACTTTCTTTAAACTGAGGCAAATTTTATGCTTGCTGCAAGCAAATTGAAGCTGCAGAAAGTTTTGTTTTCAATGGATTACTGGATGGATGCAAATTTTGTAAAGAAAAATATTCTCGATTTTTTTTTTTTTTTGCTGTTCCTCTTTATTTTTTTGTTTTGCCAATAGAGTTATGTATGCAGATGATGGGCTACCATAATCTTCAGAATCTTCAGAACAAAATAAATAGTTGTTACATTAAGTGGATGATGGTCGATGCTTAGTGTCAGTGTTGTAGTCACATTTTGAACGTCATTAAAATTGTCAACTAGACAAAATTTCTTCAACCGGCTGGTTGATGTGCGTAGATTCAACGTATAAGGTGTGGGTAATAAAAATTTATGATATGCAAATGTTGCCGGCACAAAGAAAATGCAAACAAAAAATTATAAAAATTTTTTTATTTGATAAATTAATCATGTTTTGTTTTCTTTCTTTTTTCTGCCCAAAAAAAAAAAAAAAAATTGCATTTTGTATATGAAAAGGGTATGCTTTGAGTGCAGTTACTTTTACTTTTACTACCTTAATAATTAAGCAATTTCACTGAAAATTTATATATGGTATTATTTTTACCAACGTCCAGATGAGTTAGTGTATGAGCGAAATCGGATGAAAATGACGCCTACCTCCCATACAAAAGTATGTTTTCGAATTTATGTTTTCACACTTTTCGCATGAAAATTTAAAGGTATACAGCTGAAACTTGGTATATACTATTATTTTTACTGGTGTGTGGACATGTTAGAAAATGAGCGTAGACGCATGTGAACGACGCCTACATGCCATACAAAAGTATGTTTTCGAATTTATGTTTTCACACTTTTCGCATGAAAATTTAAAGGTATTCAGTTGAAACTCGGTATATGCTATTATTTTTACTGGTGTGTGGACATGCTAGAAAATCGGGCATAATCGGATAAAAACCACGCCTACCTGCCATACAAAAGTATGTTTTCGCATTTATTTTTTCACAATTTTCGCATGAAAATTTAAAGGTATACAGCTGAAACTCGGTATATACTACTATTTTTACTGGTGTGTGGACATGTTAGAAAATGGGCGTAGTCGGATGTAAACCACACCTACCTGCCATACAAAAGTATGTTTTCGAAATTATGTTTTTACACTTTTTGCATGAATAAATGAAGATATTATGTTGAAATTCAGAACAAATTTTGACTTTATCGATGTAAAGCTTTAAACATATTTTTTTTCTAAAAAATAACACCCTTTATATTTGTTGAAATAACAAGGCACGTTCGACGACATCCCACTCACACTCAGAAAAAAAAAATTGTCAAAAAAAGTCTCCAATTTAATAAAAATGTTCAAAGCATAAACACAATGTCTATGATGTTATTCAAACAATGGCTAATGTTTATGACAGTTGACTGTCTGCCTATACTCCAACGCATTGTCAGTATAGCAGCATGCTAATGACTGATGCTACTAGTACGTTTTTAGACAGCTTAATAAAAAGCGGTTATATAAAACCATATTGCTCACATTACACAATTAGAATATCATGTACCTACTATACATACTTATCTTTGTAGATAGAGAAAAGCTAAGCAATAAAAACATTAAAACGAAGAGAGTGTGAGCATCAGCAGGCGTACTGTTTTCGCCCGAAATGCTATTAAGCAACATTTGACACTAGCTAGGCTAGGAAATTAAATTTAACATATTTCCTAATAATTTTCCTTATGGGCCACAAATATAAAGAAGACGCTAAATTAGTTCGTATTACCAAAATGTGAAACATCATCGACCAGTGACCCCGAAAAAAAAATCTTAATTGAACGGAAACAAGATCATTATCACAGTGGTTGGAAATAAAATAATGATGTAGTTATTATATTATTACGTTTCATTTAATTACTTTTAACGTTCTAGTGAACAAAAAACACAATTTGCCAATTTCGATAATCTTTGACTTTGTTGTGTAACACTAAAAAAAAAATCTGCTTAGAAAGTGGAACTATTGATTAATAGAACAGAATAAGTAACACTGGCACTAGAGTCAAAATTCAAATTAGGGCTGTGCGATTAATCGTTTGTTCAAAAATGTTGATTAATCAAAATATTCAATTAATCAATTATTCGATTAATCAAAATATTCAATTAATCAATTATTCGATTAATCAGAATTTTGATTAATCAAATACATAATTATTCGAATAATCATGATTTAGAATATTCAGAAATTGAAATTATTCGAATAATCATGATTTAGAATATTCAGAAATTGAAATTATTCAATTAATGAGGATTTTGATTAATCAGAAAAAAATTATTCGAATAACATATTCAAAGAAAATTTCAAAAATAAAGAAATAGTAAAAATGGAAAATATTTTGATTATTCAAAATTCTGAAATAATTTCGATTTTGATTAATCGATTAATCAAATAATTGCTTAACCGATTAATTGATTATGATTAATCAAAACGTTGGAACAAACGATTAATCATACAGCCCTACTTCAAATATTCTTACCCAAACTTCCAATTCAGTATAGCTAAGCGTATTGAAATTAGGAGAGTATGCTTATTATAAACGAAGAGCTATCTTTATAAGCAACAAAAAAAAAAATGTCGTTCATAAGATAAAATATAATAGCATATTAAATTAAATTTTGTAATTTCCCTTTACAATTTTCCATCACTATTTGGCTGCATTCAATTAATTGACACTTTATGACTATGATGGACATAAATTGTCACAATGGTGCACTTACATTTATATTACTTAATATGAAAAGTAAAAAAAAAAACAAATATATTCAAACATGTCATAAATATGACATACATGACATTTAAAGTGTCACAAATACCCATAACGAATTGTATATATAAATATTTTTAAAATTTAGCTGCACCCAGCTGGCAAAAGTACTATTTTTAAAGTAGTGAAATTCTAGTTCCACAAGAAGGAGGCAGTGTAATCGCTTTGAGCTGATGCTCCTTATTATTGAAAGCATTCATAATATTGTATTTAGTCACTGAGTTCGAATTTGTGTTTTGCTTCTATTACGGCCAGATTTACTGATTACAATTGCTGTTATTTCCAAAATCTGATTTGATGCTGCAAAACTGTCTTAAAATTCGAGCTGAGCGATACCAAATTATCATAACATACATATGAAATAAGCATTCTAATAGAAAAACTTTAAGTGGAAAAAAAGAAACGAGAATTATTAAATTCATATTTTCATTCAAAGAAAACTTTTTTTTATGAATATATCAATAGTATCTGGTTAAGCACTGAAATAGTAATGATTTATGAAAGAATTACTGAATGGTATTTTCATTATTTGAAATAATTTTGCAATTATTTTCATTGGAATTTTATTGAACTGCTTTCTTTTGAGTACCGGTTTGATTGTAGTCGGAAAATGTAATATTCTATATTGCTGAGGAAACAACTATAGGAAAATGAAATTCCAATATGTGTGTATGACATTTTTCCATTAACTCATATGTCTGTACTAGTTCTTCCGTTCGTCTCACATATGAATGCATTCCACATAGATGTGCTATAACGTACGTAGTATGACATATCGTACATTGACAGTGAATTGTTTCCTTGTAGTACATCAGAGTAAAAGCGAATAAGAGTGATGTAGTCTATGAATATTGTACATGTACGATACATATGATTGGCAGTACTTTTATTAGTTGTAAATTTATGTATGTATTTATTAGCAAATATGTGTCTGTGGGAGCTTTTGCATTTTTGCAATATTTATTCATCATGTTGGACAGTTGCAATAATATTGGCCATAGTAGCGGATATTATGTTTGACATATGATGTGTACATACATGTGCAATACATCTAATCTCACAATATTGACAATATGTCAATAAATGTTCAGTGAAATTCTTTTTCTTACAATTGCTCATTGTTCTCTCATGTTTGTCAAAAGTATTATTAAAGAACTCTCAAAATGGTGAATTACGTCTACTAGCCCCATATTCGGAATTTCTCCTAGAAAGTAGTTTGAAAACTGTGACCCAAATCATTATAGTATTTTTGTATCATGGCCAATACTTTTTGCTACAGCTTTTCCAAAAAGCTTTATTACAGAGCTTTGCCTTTAAGTATTCGAAAGATCAGGAAAGGATTGATTAGACTAATATCTGTCACTTGAGCTCTCTCAAAGAGCCTTACTAAAATCTCTTAAAAAAAACCTCTACCCAATTTTAGTCACTGTTTAAAGGAACCACAGCTTTGAAAGTTTGTCAATAATCTGCTGTAAATGATATTTGTTTTAAGTAATTTCCTAATGTAGATCCAGAGCTTGGTGAACAAATTAGACTTTCTCGAATCGTGTATTATTTTACAAAATTTTGAAATAAAATCTAAGTTCTTATTTGTAAGTTTTTAAAAAATTTTCCGCAAAGAACTTCAAAGCGTCCGTTGACCCAGTGGATGAGAGATGTTTGGAGTTTTCAAGCGAGAAATTCCGTCGTATTAACTTTGAACCGATTTGAGTTCATGAGGACTATCGAATACGGCAGAACCTTAGCCTCATGATCGACATGACATTATTTGGGGTTTACAAAACAAATGGTTGTGCTGCTTCAATCGTGCCAGAACCTGCTGGAGAAAACAGACGAATGGAAGCTCCAACCTTCGATGTATACGCAAAGTACGGAAGAACCCGATCTCTAACTGGTGTCAGCGAGCCAAGAAACTACTGATAAAGTATTCTACATTCGGTCAAAATAAAACGCAATCGTTTGTAATGCCCAGCCGAGTAAGTTCGTAAATTTGAACTGGTCGTAGCTTTAGAAAAAAAGTGTGTTGATCTAACATCGAATGATGTTGGCGACCAATTTATTTCGTTTCTCGTAACAACACCTTTTGTAGATTTTTGTTGTTGTAAAAGGTCTAACGTTTAGGTTCAAGTTCTGTAATTTAGTCAAAAAATGACAGTTGTCATATCCCGGCGTCGTTCACCAGTAATGTCACCATCTGGGCACCCTCGTATTGGAATATATATGGTCCCAGTAATGTTGCCTAACAAAAATCTTACATAATCTGTAAGTTTCTCCGAAGACAATGAAGATTTTTGATACTTCTGCAGATTACTCTAGCCCCGAATGTAAAAATGTAGCTTTGTAATGAAACCAGTGTCACCATGTGGGTGCTGTAGTTCAGTCGTTAGTACGTTGGTCTTCTAACCTGTAAGTCGTGGGTTCATTCCACGGCTGAAGAACAACTTTAATATCGAAACGGTGCCCACCTGTCGGCAAGCAATTTTAACAATTCTCCCGGCATTAACAATTTGCCATTACTGCTAAAAGAATTCTAAAAGTTCAGAAAAAGTGATGTCGCAAGAGTTCTGCCATTCGAAACCGGCTAATATAAATAGGCCCTTTCTAATATTGTGCAAAATTTTAACACGCACAACAATAATGGAAGAGAAGCTTGGCAAAAGAGCCATTCCGGGCTTATAAGTTCCATATATTAATTCTTTTTTAAATGAAAAAAATCTATTTCGTCGCTGAAGATGAATCTTTTTAGTCAATGCTCAATCACCGAACGTGACTGCCAGTTTTTGGGACATCAGTTCCTATGTCCTTCGGATCTCATACACATGTAGGCTCAAGTCTTGTGGCAAAACTTGTCAAATTGAGGCTGCAGCATGAGGTCAACTTGTTCTGAATGACTGAATCGATAGTCTTCGGTCTTCACTCACACTTTTGGCAACAGCAGTAGTATTTGATGCACTGTTCAATCTGCAATTAATATTAAATTGCTTGATCTTTACTCACAATTTTAGCAACAGCAGCAATATTTAAAGCACTACTCAATCAGCAGTCGAACTACAAAATCTTAGTGCTCACACTTGAAATTTGAAAGCAGCAAGCGGTCAAAGTTTGTGAACATTTTCGGAAATTCATTTATTTACTTGTTTATTTCTTTAAAGTTCAAGTGCTATGTATATAAAACACCGTTAAATTTACATACAAATATAAGTTCAAAGAGATGACTAATTGGTGGGTTCTCTTAGCAAGTTAGAGTAGAATATTATCTGCCTTCAGTTTATGGCACATATTGTTTTATGAGATTGCTGCTCATATCTTCTACATTTTATAAATCTCTTTTCCTTTGTTGCACTTAACCACATTCATTTAAATGTATGAAAATGAAATTAGATTATTTATAACAATTTCAATTAAACCAACTCACTTACAAAGGCATTTCTCTCATCCATAAGTGAGACCTATAAGACTGTGAGTGAATGAATGAGTGAGTTTATTTCGTGCCCAGATTTTGTCAAACAATTGTCAATATTCTATTTGCAACTATGGAATGACAACTACAAAGCCATATTCTAATTAACAATATGTTTATTTCAAGTCATTGCAAAGTAATTAAGCTTCTTGCGATGTCTTGCGTATCAGGCCATGTAGTGTACATTTAAAGTTATTGAGTTCCATCTATGTGTGTGCTATGATGTATTGCACCTTTTTAGGCTTCCTTTTGAACTCATGCGTACTCTCATATGGTCTGTGTCCTATATAAATGTGGCTTTTGCTTTACGTTTCACTGCGTTTTACTTTATATGCCTTTATATGGTCCCTTATCATGAGAACCAGCAACCAGCAATGAGCAGCAATATTACTTGAAGAGATTAATTAATGCTGTCAAGCTTCTTTGACAAGTGTATTATTCGATTGGTGGCTAACTTTGTAACTGATTTACTTCTTGTATTTGCGATACAGAAAATCATGTTGTTTCTTAAAGTGCTTCTTCCTCACTCTCTTTCAAATCCCTCTCTCTCTCTCTCTCTCACACATCTACTTTAATATTACATAGAGTAGTAAGAAAGTAAGTAGTAAAGTTTCAGTAATTCAGTAATATGTTGTCAAACTTGATAACTTTAATGTCATTTAAAGTAACTTTTCTTAACCCTTGGTTATTGAGAATTTATGTGAAATGCACGCATATTGACTGACTGGTCGGTTCCTAATTTAACTATTGTGTTACAAAAAGGAGCAACATCCGGCTTGTGTTGTCGATCAAAAAGTTGTAAATTTTTGATATACGAGTAAAATGAAGCAGCACCCTCACTTATGTTTCCCTTATGTCGTTTATTTTTATCACCATTCATTATTTGTACAGCATTCAAAATTTGTTTGAATAAAGATTAATCCTCAAAAATATTGGGTTGGGTTGATTGTGGGCGCATTCATATTGTATGTATGTAGCATAGAAATGATTAAAGTTTGTCCAAAGTATATAAAAACGAAATGAAAGAAAAGTTTAGAGTGAAGAGTCTATGCAAACGCAACAGCCGCCGACGGTAGCCGGTAGTCACTTGGTGTTGGGTAAAGTTAAACAGAGCCCAACCAAAAAAAAAAAACTTTTCAACAATACGGCAGCACAATATTCAGAACGGAGCGGAAAATTAATGCAAAATCATCATTTTCATAATTTAACAATAATAAGGCTTTTTGTTGTGTGGTGGTTCTCTCTGCATTATAATTGTGGTAGTGATGGTGATGGAAATTATGATGAGGTAATGGTCATAATGATGGAATATGAGTGGAACATGTGACTTTGAAGCACGTACGAACGCACATTTACGACCACATCAAGCAAACAAAGGTCTATTTTTTTGCAGTTTCTTTGTTAAATAACAAACGACAAGAACCTTTTAGAGCTAATGAGAGTATGATGTGAAGGGGATGTACAAAGTATGGACATTTTACTGGGTGGCTAGAGCATAGGAACATTAATTAATGCTGAAAAAAAATCAAATTTCCCAAGAAGTGCGGTAATGGGCTAGCATGCGGGACCAGCCAGATCTAAACTGTGCGAGAATGGCTCTGGTTGCTCGCGGCAGCTCCCGTTCCCTGGCTGAGATGGGTTGTGAGCGGCCCCCTAGCACAATGTTATGCTGGATCCTAGTCATTTTCTCCACTATTCCACTGTGAACAGATATCAACACCAAACCGTAGTCGTTTGGGTCGTCTGCTTCAATTGCTGGCGCCAATTGAAAAGCTGAAGTGTTATCAAGTTCTCAGTACTTGGTACTTCCCCGGTAGGTTTGGATATTTTTGTTGTTCGTGTTCATCACTGGATTTCAAATGTAGCATCTTCCACAAATATGCCGATATCGACATAGAGCTCAGCCTGGTACTCCTGCTCAAAGTAAAGATCTTGTGAAACAAAAATTTCCTAATCAGTGCCGGATCCAAGCTTTTGCGGCATAATAGAATTATAGAAAATAAAATGTTATTTTAAAGCCATTCTGGTCAGATTCCGCTATTTTTAGTAGGTCCTTTTCCGTCCTTTTACCGTTTTCTTTCGAACGGTGCCCACCTGTCAGCACGAAATGGCAATTTTTCTGGCAGTAACAATTTGTAAAAAAATGCTTCTTAAAAAGACCTCTTAGACAAAACTAAATTAAAGTGGTGTCATAAGGATTCAGCCGTTCGGTAACGGTTAAAATAAGTAGGTCCCTTCTAATGATGCCCAAATTTAACACGCGCAACAGTATTGCGAGAGAAGCTCGGTGGTATCGCAATGGACCTTTCTGGCCTATGTGTGTCCTCTCAGAGAGGGGGCAGTCACATAACATAACCTTAGTAGGTCCTTGAATGAGTGGTGAAATTTTTGAGACAGTGTTGCGTAAATTTTGGGGTACACATTGCCTGAAGTGCCTGATATGGATGCCGTAGCTCAGTGGTTAGTGCGTTGGCTTTCTGATCGGCAGATCGGGTTCAATCCACGGATGAAGCACAACCGCAATATCGCTAAGATTTTCCTTTCGAACAGTACCCAACATGTTGGCAAATAATTGATAATTTCTCCGAAAGCAAGAATTTGCCAAGAAGGAAAAAAAGTGATGTCACAAGAGCTCTGCCGTTCGGAGCCGGCTAATAAAAGTAAAAAATTTAACATGCGCCAACAATACTGGAAGAAAAGCTCGGCCAAAGGGACCTTCGGGGCCCATAAGTGCCACATATGAAACATAGAAAAGTTGAGCTTTTGAAATTCCCATTTACATCAATTTCTATACAACATTGATCACCCTGTGTATGTGAGAAGAAATATAATATAAATGTAAGCCTTTGATGGTTCACAAAATACAATGGAATTATTATATAGAAGTGGTTGTGCGTGAACAGTAAATAAATAACAAATATATTAAATAACCCAAATTGACTCAACTTGTTTTAAGGTGTGGAAGTTTGCTGCTCGTTTTTTTTTTTTTTTTGTATTGTTTCTCTATAGAATTTTATTCAATACGCATTAATTCATTAAATGACAATTGCGATGACAAACCAATTCAAAAAGGTCCGTCCCACATAATCGTATTCGTTCGAAGTACAGTTGAGGTAAAGGAGTATGGGCTATTTTTTTTTATATGTACGCTCAACTTGAAAATAGCTTTTTACTTATATAAAAAAATTTATTAAAGAAACCTTTATTTTCGAAGGATATTTGTTGTATGTATAGATTGGTTATTAATAGCAGCAGTTTTCATGGGAAAATGAACATTCCGTTTATGATGAATATATGTGGTAATAAAAATTAGTACCTATGATGTAGCAACATGTGTCTTTTAAGTCCAAAAGTTTCATAAATCATAAATATGAGGGGGGATAAAATTGATGTAACAAATTAAATTGTTTAGATATGTAAAGCACAATATTTTCAAAATATGAGGAGTTCTCTTGAGATTGTCAGTAATTTGAATTTTTCATAAAATCGGTTATCGAATACGGTAGAAATTAACTGGTTACCCGCACTTGTAACAAAAAATATTAAAAAATTGAGGGAAGATACCAGTTTTTGAATACAAATAACAGACAAAAATGTTTTGAATGTCTCCACTTAGTTGGAGACAGACTAATAGAAAGTCAGAGAATGGCATGGAGAGCCGAAAAGAAGCAAAAAGACATAAAGGCAA
Organism: Megamerina dolium; assembly: GCA_963854835.1. Taxonomy (NCBI): domain Eukaryota; kingdom Metazoa; phylum Arthropoda; class Insecta; order Diptera; family Megamerinidae; genus Megamerina; species Megamerina dolium. The sequence goes on from OY978528.1 coordinate 20,275,954, forward strand.
CTGCATAGTGGCCAAGAGATCAAGGGAGGACCTGAGATATGATAAAACAGAGGGAAAGAGTTACAGGGGAGACGAGAAACGAGTCCGTAATCGGTGGAAAGAGTTAGAGAATGGCAAAGTGAGGTTGATAGAATCATAGAGAGACAAATAGAGTCGGGGAGCTCCACAGAGACAGAAAAATAACGGGGTAAAGAGAGAAGTGGGAGAATGAAGAAGAGGTTAGGTTAGGTTAGGTTAGTGCGTAAGAACTCTCAACGAGAGTACTCACTTAGGCCAAAAGAGGTCCGATTTACTACCATGCGGATAGTGTCCAATTCTTATCCATTAAACAAATCGGAGCTGTTTATACTTGTGATAGTGGTGCGAGGCTATTTACAATATGTACTTAATGATAACCCAGAATTTTTTTTGCTTTCAATGCAAAGTGCGGGGCAATTGTATAGTAGATGTATGACTGTCTCAAGTTCATTCCCGGCTACCAGTCCGGAGCCGAATGGGGCTGAAACTGGTAGTAGCTTCGGCTACGAAGTCTTACCAAAAGACTTTAAATTTGGTACCACGGGTGATCAGGTTGGATTCCCTCTAACCTAATCGTTGGGAACGGCCCTTCGGGGAGGTTTTCGTGGTGGCTAAGGTAACCCAAAGATACGCGGGTAGAGTATTCCACGTCACACGGCGTGGGTATTCGATGTGGAGTTGCATTGCAACCAGGGTGCTGACCCCTTAGATCAGAAGAGGTTTTAGATGGGCCTCGATCCAAACCAAGGAGGGTAGTACGTCCATTCAACGTGCCCCAATTGGTACCGTAGGATACTGGAGGTTGGTTTCTGATTTTCCACTCCTATGGGGCGCCTATCAACGCTTCAAATTGATACACACGCTTTGGGCGTCGTGAGATAAGGCCATCACTGGCAGGTGCTCACGGTAAACACAGCGTCATTTCTGTCTCAAGTTCATTTTCGACAACTTCTGCAGAAATCACCTCCCAGATGGCCTAAACCAGTCATAGCAGCATGATTTCCTAGGAGACAGTGGCCCAGTCAACGAGTGTCTTCGGTCGGCCATTGCTTCGCCGTTCCACAGATACGGGATTTCATCCATCTCCTTTGGACTGCGTTGATGGTTAATACCTTGTGTTTACATGTTTGTAGTTGAATTGCTAAAAATCTATTTTCATCATTGAGTGCTTCAGTCGTTCCGTGTTTTGCAAGCTTATCCCAGCACAGTGGTGTGTTATGGTACTCTTTAACATCTCGTTAAGAATTCTGTGGTTGTCCGAAATGGTCTTAGATTTAAGAAAAATAAGTTGAGGGCTTCCATTGCAGCTTGGTTGTCAATCAGGATACATTGCTATGATTGATCCACATGAGTGCAGTGCAAATAGCTTTGACCTATGCTTGAAATACACTGTAAAGATACAAGTGTAATTCGGTAGAAATCCCCCTGCCTTCCATAATTGTCTATCTTGCAAAGAAGTTGAGGTAAATAATTGTAAAAAGAGAAGCCAAGTGATTTCAAGACAGCCATAGATAACCGACTTGGGTGTGAGACAGACCAAAAGACCGCCAGAGAGAGCCAGAGAGAAGCAAAAGACAAACCATTGGAGCGAGAGTGAGTGAGAACATAAAGGCAAGGGTAGCAGAGATAGGTGGGGAGAGTCGAAAAGAGAGGGGGGGAGAGTTATAGTGAGCCCTAGACGATCATAAAGAGTCAAAGCGAAGAGAGAGAGAGAGAGAGAGAGAGAGAGCGGGAGAGAAGCAAAGAGATGATTAGTAGGACTAAAGATGTACGGCTATAGAATTTTATTTATATGGGAAACGACAAGCCTACTTTTCCAAAACCGCCAACTTTGTAATGAGTCAGTCTTAGTTATTATAACTAGACACGAATTGACTTTATTCTAGCTACAATATTTTGTCATATATAGCATTTTAAAATATTTTTACGACCATTTTGGTTCTCGAATCGCAATACATTTCGAACAACTTACATACTTTACACATTAAATAATACAATAGAACCCAGTTTTTTATCATATATAATTTTATATAGCCATTTTATTTTGGTTAACATTATAGAGATTGACATTTTGAAATCATAAAAAAAAAGAATTATCTTTAAAAAAATGTTATGTATTCTATGAATGAATGTTTTGTCTAGGAGTGCATGTACGTAGGTACAAACATATGTATGTGTAATTTTAGATGTATGCCATTTATTCATTTTTCACAAAAAGAAAAAAAAATTCTCATTGGAAAGAGGTGACAAGAGATAAAATGTAGATACATATGTGTACATAGATGAATATGTATGAATTTATATGTATGTATTTTGGGTACATGCTCATACATATAAATAGTAGGTAAATGTGAGTGTTATCACTCATAACAAATTATAGCCTCACGAACGACGTGTCACATTGTAAATGTTTGTCAACGTCACATACAATAGATATGTAGTCACCGGTTTTGTGGCAGCGATGGTGGATGATGCTGCCGCCTGCTGCTGCTACATATTGTTGTTTTGTGCTGCTTGCTGGGTATAATGCTGCTTGTTGGTAATAATGGTGATAGCACAAGGAAACAAGGATTCGTGGTTAGATATTTGAATGTACCTACACAATATGTATGCATATTCATATGATTCTCTATACGAGGAGATGTTCGATGGAGAATTATGCTTGCCATTTGTTTGGTCGATCAATGGACAAACTGTTTGCTTGGTTGATTCTATGAATTGGTGTATGTGTGTGTGTGTGTGTGTACTTGTATATGTAACTAGTTTTGTGGTGGCATAGAATGCCTACAATTTCTGTTCTTTGTATTTTGATTCTTTGGTTTGTTGTTCTTATCACAGGTGAAACACTCCATTTCAATATCCAACAATGAACAAGAATAGTGAAAACATATTTGTTTGACATTAAAATAGTTTAAAAAAGGGACAGAATCTCATTGAAGTCCTTTTCAAGTTATCAAATTTATTGTTTAAGCGCTAGAATATAATGGATTTATAAATTTATTTGTATGATTGTCACTGACTGGTCACCCCAGTTTTTGAAGGCATATGGCCTAATAATATTGGGTACCCAGAATCTGGATATTCCCGCGGATTGTTTTCACCCCAAATGGAGTAAGTATTGTATGCTCGAAGGCAATGTCGAAGAAATTGCAATCCTTGGTCCAGACCTCGGAAGTAATCCAAGAGTCCGGAGTCTGTTCCGGGGCGGAGACCCGATTGCAGTGGGAACAGTAAGTAAATCTCGTCAATATATAGCGAGGTGAACGCGTACTTGGTGCATGTCCAACAATTCTTCAACCACAGAAGCCTTGTACTCTCACCTGAAAAATCTAACGTAACACTCTTTACCACCTGAACTAAGGAGCTCAGAGCCGTGCTCTTGGTGGCTGCCGATGGCAGAACTATTTCAACTGTGAATAGACCTAAAATCCTCGGAGTTACTTTTGACAGTATCATAACATTTGCTACGCATGTTGAAAACACCATCCAAAGGTTGCATAGCAGAAATAATGTTCTTAAGGCACTGGCTGGCATTGGCTGGGGGAAAGACAAGGAGACACTGCTCATCACCTATAAGGCCATCGGCAGGTCGATCATCAACTGCGCGGCTCCAATTTGGACGCCACTCATAAGCAACACACAATGGCGACTTCTGCAAACCCGGCAGAATACTGCTTTGCGCATCATCACGCGCTGCCATAAGATGACGCATGAGAATCACCTACATCAGGAAACGCGAGTGCTAAAAGTGCGTGAGCGCAACGAACTGCCTTCGCATCAATTTCTTCTATGCTGCCACCACCACCATCCATCATACCCCAACAACCGTTTAATGCAGCTTGCCCCTCCCCTGCGTAGCATCTGTTGTGACTTACGCTCATTTGAAGGGGCATGTGAGTCATCTGCTCGATGATTTGAGCTCTAGCACGCATAGGGCGGCTCTGAATTTATTGCATCAACGCGCGTTGGAGGCGGCCATCGAGGGTCATGCTCATAACATCGTGCTGCGAGGTCGCCCACCGTCAATTGCAGACTGCGAACAACAGCTCCCTAGATCCGCTCGAGACACTTTGGCGCCGCTAAGGTCTGGGTGGAGCGTCTATCTGCACCGGCTGGTTGATAAAATTCCAGACCGATGCACGCGGTGTCAACAAAGCCCGCTCGACAACCGTCATCTTTTCGCCTGCCCCAGAAGGCCTACCAGTTTGGCTCCCTCTGCAGTGTAGACGCACCCCCTCGAGGCTGCCGTCTTCCTGAAGCTGGTCGATGTGAACAACAACACCTCAATTAACTGATATACATAGCTATTCGTGATTTCGAAATCGTTGTCCGTTACAACAACAACAAGAAAAAGTAATTATGGTAGGTCGTATATTTCATCGCTCTAAGGATGATTGCTGGGCTAAAGACGATTTTCTGATATTATTAATAAATGGGCAGTTTGGAAATCATATTTTACAAATAAGAACATAATTTTTTTTTTTTTTTTTAAATTTATATTTATAATTTGTATTTTTCTATTGCAGTTTGTTTGATAGTCGCATCCAACTGGTAATTATTATATTTCCAGAGAAATAAGCTATTAGCACAACAATTAAGCGTTTAGCATCATTAAAATGATCTTCATTAACTATGAATGAGAATATTTTTCATAAATTTATTTTTTATGGCAAATTTTACATTATTTTACTATACATGGTATAGTAAACTAATAGAGCACTTTGTTTGTCCATTACTTTCATATGTACATTATGGAGTATTATACATCCTCTTCTAGTGTTGCCATGGAATTTAGATAATATTTTACTATGTATAAGCACGTTTAGGAATTATGAATTCATGTAGCATAATCCGATAAAAAAAATATATACATATTTATATCTATTTATGTGCTCGTATATGTGAAAAATATTGTTGCAATGCATTGAAATGAGAATAAAAAATTAGATTGTAATGCAAAAATGCAAAAAAAAAAAAGTATGTACAAAAAAATAAATAAAAATTTTATATTCTGTTTTTGTAATGCTTCATATTTATACTGTTGCATTCTGTGTCTGGTTTTATTTTTCTACTATTACAATTCAAATACTATGAGCTGGAATGTAAACTGTAATATGCAAAACATTTTTAATTTTGCAAACATGTTTTGAATACTTACGAAATATTTACACAGTTTTATTTTTTTTTTTTTCACAATATGTAAATTATATAATTTTATTAGCATATACTTTTTATTTTATTATATTTTTTTTTTTTAAATGTCATAATCATAATAATAAAATTTCATACCATTAATTGGATTATTATTATGATTGTTTATTCATAAGTATTTAGCATTTCATCAATAATATTTATGAACTTAAATAGCTCAATTGTATTGTACACATATGGATTCTCCATGATAAGAGAAGGAAATCATCCCGCTATGACTGCATGCTGAATGGTCGCCTGTCGATTTCGCACACTATTTTCTTTGAACAACAATTTATTATTTATCTATTTTATATCAGACCACAATTTTCCACCACTTTTAGATGGATAGATCTGAATTGGTCGAAAAATGCCGTAGAAAACAATTTTGCCTGGCACTCAGGCAAGTGATGACCATTTTAGAAAAGACTTGACGGATGTGGTTTAGAATGAGAAAGAGAAGAGAGAAATTTACGAAATGAAGAGAAAATGAAGGACGGAGATAGTGAAGAAGAGTTACTCCTTTTCAAGCTTCATTCACATTTTAATACATCTAAGAAGTATGTCAAAGGATAAGGAATGCAGAGTAGTATCCGTTCCCATCACATCTGAAAATGTTCTACATTATCCACACCCTCCTCCAGGCAGCAGACACAATGTGGATTATCGATGATGTCTATGGTTGCTATCTACTGTCCCCAGAGATTATACCCTGTTATTAACCCAACCATAAATCTCAGATTTTTCCTTTCTAATTATAGAATGAAAGTTTCCACTCTTTTGTTCCGGCTTCTCAGATAAATACTTCATAGTTTTGCAAATGGTTGACCTATACCATCATTCTTTGTGAATGTTGTACATTTGGTCACACCATCTGCCAATTTTTTTCGCTAACTGGTTCTGGTCCCATTGAATGTTCCGCCAATCCACAATTGGCCAACGCATCGGTCATTTTATTTCCTGCAACACCACAATGTGCCAGAACCTAGATAAGTTGAAATCTGTAGCCTCTTGCGATAGAGTTAAGTTTTCACTTACACTCTGAGATAATCTAGGATATTTCCGGAGCCGTTAGTGCAGCTAGGCTGACACTTGAACAGGCTCCAATCCGTTTATCGCATCATTTTTTCTAAATTATTCAGTCCGTTACATTCAGTATGGCGAAAACGTTTAAAAATGGTTGTCGTGGGTCTCTTAATAACACTATGAGGCAAGAATTTTTTACCTCATCGGCATAGGATTATTGAATAGAGGGAGTACCCGAGAGTACTGCGTTGAAGATCGTTTTGCTCCTTAGCGACAGGTTTTTTGAGTATCTGACATGGAGGCATTGTTTTCTAAGTAAATTTTTCCACAGGGACTAAACGGATAAGAAAAACGCCAAACAATGTTCTAGAAAAATGTTTCCGGGAAAAAATAATAGAGGTCCGTGAACAACAAATCTACATTAAGCCTCTTGTTTTCAGGATAAACAACTTCAAACCCCCTCTTTCGTAAAAAAATCCGGCCCTTAGGAGTAAAGTGGTCTTCAATACAGTACGCTGGGGCACTCCCTCTTTCCAACATGACTATGCTGATCGGGATCAAACATTTTTTTTTTGCCTCACAGTGTAATCAAAAGTTCTTCTGTTCACACGACAACTGCCGCAATTATAAAGCGATCGAGCTTTTCACCAACGAATGTGTATGCTCGTGAATCGGTGTAATCGGATGAAAATCACGCCCACCTTCCACACAAAAGAATGTTTTTGAATGTGTTTTTACCCACTTTGTGCATGAAAATATAAAGTTATCAAGCTGATGTTCATTATAAGCACTTAGTTTGATCACACAATACATATATTCGAAAATGGGCGGATTTGGATAAAAACCACGCCTACCTTCCATACAAAAGTATATTGTTGCATGTTTGTTTTTACACATTTTCGCATGAAAATATTAAGTTATCAAGTTATCGAGCTGAAATTTACTATATGCAGTTAGTCTGATAAAAAAAATACATATGTTCGGAAATGGGCGTAAGGGGATCAAAACCACGCCTACCTCCCATACAAAGGTATATCGTTGCATGTGTGTTTTTACACATTGCCACATGAAAATATAAAGTTATCAAGCTGAAATTCGCTATATGCACTTAGTTTGATCGCAAAATATACATATTCGAAAATGGGCGTATTCGGATAAAAACCACGCCTACCTCCCATACAAAAGTATATTGTTGCATGTTTGTTTTTACACATTTTCGCATGAAAATATTAAGTTATCAAGTTATTGAGCTGAAATTTACTATATGCAGTTAGTCTGATAAAAAAATACATATGTTCAGGAATGGGCGTAAGGGGATCAAAACCACGCCTACCTCCCATACAAAAGTATGTTGTTGCATGTGTGTTTTTACACATTGCCACATGAAAATATAAAGTTATCAAGCTGAAATTCGCTATATGCACTTAGTTTAATCACAAAATACACATATTCGAAAATGGGCGTAATCGGATGAAAACCACACCTACCTCTCATATAAAAATATGTTGCTGAATGTTTGTTTTTACACATTTTCGAATGAAAATATAAAGTTATCAAGTTGCCGAGCTTAAATTTACTATATGCAGTTAGTCTGATTTAAAAATAAATATGTTCGAAAATGGGCGTAATCGGATGAAAACCACACCTACCTCTCATATAAAAATATGTTGCTGAATGTATGTTTTTGCAATTTACTCGCGAAAACCAAGCTTACCTCCCCACTTTAAGTAGTATATAAAATCGGATAGTTTTGATGTACTCGAAAAATATTCATCTACAACAGTTGCCAAATAAAATTTGATACCCCAACACAGAATCCATCTCAATCATTGAAATTTACTCCAAGTTATTTATTAAAAATGATAAAAATTTGTACAAAATATAGTTCTCTTCAATCAACTTGAGTTATAACAAATAAATCCTTTTTAAAAAAATTACTTTACAATTTGTTATAAGATTTATATGCAATATTTAACCTTCTCTCATTCTCATTTTTTGATTAAATCTGCAAAAGAAAATTGAATTTCCCATCACTGTGCAAATGTAGGTACTGTGGGAGTATTTTAATACCTCATGTTGAAGAGAGGTTTAAGTATAGGTACTATATTTATTTTATTTTATTCTCTCCTCAAAATAATCCTTTTTTTGTTGTGTGTGTGTGTGTTTGTTTAAAAAGGATATTCGTATGTTTTTAAAGCCGACTATAATTTTGATTTTTGATAGACATTTTTAGCAGACAATATGTTATTTTGACCGGAAGATTGGATTATTGTTAAAGATTACATACAAGAATAATGGGGGGGGGGGGAAATAAAAGGATGAATATTACAAGTACCAGTATATTATATGTATTTGTATTTGTAACTATAATCACAAAGAATGTGAAAATATATATATGTATATTTCGAAGAGATTATATGCGGTTTTGTTTCGAAACTTGCAATCATTATAATGGTGGTAGTATTTATATTTTGACTACAACTTTTATACGTCTACTAAAACTTTTCATATTTCGACACGTACATTTGTATGTATGTCTGTATGGAAATGTTCAAGTATATGTTCTGTGTATGTACAAGTCCAGTGGGAAAATGGCACAAATGGTAAGGGAAGAGTTAAAATGAATTATAACACTATGATGTTTCAGAAAATTCATGACATTTTCATAGACCCTGTAAGTGCACTTTTATATTTGATGATGCATAACTGTATAATTTTTTTTTTGCCACTCAATTCTTGACTTTTGTATATAACCACTTCTTTTGCCAAACAATATAAATTGACATCCAAAAAATTGCTTCGATGCATTTGGTAATGTGTTGCTCAGTTTTCCACTTGGTACATATTATATACATGAAAATACATATATGCATATTTGATTGTGAAGGGATTATAACTGCCACATCATCATCATCATTATTATCATCATCGTAATCACAATCATTGTGAAAACTAAAGTATTATATCGTATTGTTTTTTTTGTTCCTCGTTTTTTTTTTCACTCAATGTCTGGATTTATGTAGCTACCATGAAGTCTAAGTGTGGAAACATGCACTACATACATATTTATATAGTTTTTCGTTTTCTGCTCATCATACGTATGTATTTTATAAGGCGATTTATTATTTTTTTTTCATATCTTTCATTTCAAAATTGCAAAAAAAATTCAATGTAAAATTTTGTAAGCACTAAAACTTTTGGTACTCGTTCGCAACCTTTTAACAGTTTTTAGTATATTTTTTTTTTTGCTAAATATATTATACAGCTTTTATTTGAGAAATTCATAAAAAAATGCTGCATTTTTGATTGAAATTAATTTTATAAGTTTATAAAATCTTTTATAAATTTGTATGCAAGCAAAAATCGAACATAACTCTTTTTTCATGACTTGCGAAAATTGTGTTTTCAGATCAAGAATTTATTGCTAAAATTTCGTGTATGGAAAACTTTCAATCAAGTCAACTGACAGTTTTTTTTTTTAAAGATACTCGTAGAAATAAAATCGTTAAGTAAACAGGCATCTCCAATATTCTATAAATTCTATTTTTGTGTCCCCTATAGTCTTCTCTAACGAAGTTGCAAGATGGCAACGATAGATTCCTTGATAAGAAATTATGTTTCCATTGTATTCAAAACGTTTTGATATACAGACATAACTTTTTTATTTTGATTGAGCCGGGAGAATTTTATCTTGGCTAAAAGCAATATTTTTACTCATGAAGACATTTTGGAGGGTTTAGTTTTGCATTTTTCGAATTGAGTTATTTGATTAAAAATAAATAAAATAAATATGTGGCACTTATAAGCCTTGAATGGCTCTTTGGCTGAGCTTCTCTTCAATTATTGTTGTGCGTGTTAACTTTTGGACAGTATTAAAAGAGACCCACTTATTTTAGCCGGTTCCGAACGGCAGAACTCACTTCTTCTAAGCTTTGTCACAGAGTTCTTTTATAAGCTTTCCATGGCAAATTGTTACTGCCGGAAGAATTGCCAATTACTTGCCGACAGGTGGGTACCGTTGGAAAGAAAAATCTATTCGATATAAAATTTGTGCTTCTGCTGGGGACTGAACCCACGACCCACGACCTATGGTATAAATTGTATTATACAAGCATCCTTAGACATAAGACATAAGAACGCTTTAGATGCCACATAAATTGACGGATCACTAAAAAAATAGGGGATTTGGGGAATGACCACAGATTTGACAACACATAAGCAGGAGGTTGAAAAAAAAAACTGTAAACGATGGGCCTGAACTGGCTCAAGTGAGTCAGCCTAAGGACAGCTGGCTCAACCTTGGATCCCTTAAAATTGAACGATTATTAAAAAAAAAAAAAAAATAGCTTGTACACATTCCAGTTTATATTTTAAAATAAAAATATATTGACGTTTGATACAAAGTGCGAAAATAGAGAAGCAATTAACCGAGAGTAACGAAATTTGGTGTGAGTCAATTTTGTATCGAGAATAAGAAATGTCGTGAAAATGGACGTGGTCGTCTAACTTTTTGTTTTGTTCCTTGTTTACTCCTCTTGGGAGCATACGGCCTCAACAAGACTCTTCCATCGTACACGGTTCTGTGCTGTTAACATCAGCTAGCTCGCGCAATATCGATCTACTCCAAGTATTTTTTGGCCGACCTCGACCTCAGCTCCCTTGCGGGTTCCATTCTAGTGCCATTTTTGTAATGCTATCTGCAGATTTTGTAAGCATGTGACTTATTCATCGCCAGTTTCTGTTTTTTATTTGCAACAGGACGAGTTCTTCGTTCGTTAGCTTCCACAGCGCGTCGTTGCTGATGGTGTTCGGCCAGAATATTCTACAGATGATACGGAGACATTTGTTGACGAAAGTTTGTAGCATGTTTCACTTCCGTATAACAATACTGACTTCACACATGCGCTGAATATTCGTAGTTTTGTGCACCTGGTGGTCTAACTAACACGCCATTCTTCCATTCAAATGAATTGCTTAAAAGTTTCTAAAAACGATAATAATTGATATATTTAAATGAAAGCAAAATTGTCTTAAGTATTGCATCGCATACTGAAACTGTTTTTTTTTTTTTGAAAAATGATTTCCACGATACTTTCCATACAAATAAATGACTTAATTTTTGTATTAATTTTTTTTTCGATCCCCTTTTTTCCGGTGTATATCAGAAAATGATACAAATGTGACCCAATCGTTTAAAATATTTCTTTAGTATCAAGGCAAGCCACAGACTTCGCCATATCCTCGGATATCAACTTCATAAAATGGGTCTATCTGAGGAGATGACTTGCAGCCTTTGCATAGCATCTGACGAAATGTCAAAGTATCTTATAGCCTAGACAGACGGTAGCCTAATTCCGGATTATCGAGTTAATTCGAATTAACTCGGGCATTAACTGCTGCTAATCCGCATAAACTCTATGAGTTAATTCTCAAAATAAAAGAGGATTAGGAGAAATTTACGATGGCAACACTGCTGAAAATTGTCTATTGTGAATTTTTCTCCATCCATTTTACAAACCATTAGGTGTGTTCGCTAACAAAAAACTTTCAACAACTGTTAACAGTTTTCAACATGCAAAGTGTTGTCGAACAAATAAATCCAGTTGTCAATTACGAACGGTGAATGTCAATTTACAAGTTTCTGATAGTTTTCAGTTTACGTACTTGTTGTAGATTTTCTCATATCATATAAATTTCTAAGTGGACAGACCTAATAAAACAGCAATCAGCCGTTTAGTTAATGTTAGTTAGTATTATGTGTCAAGGCCCAGCATTAGCTCAATAGAATAAAAATAATCAGCACGGCCTACTTTAATCATCAAATCACCTTCCGAAATGAGTAACTTAGCTTCCAGCAGGAAGGGGTTAGACCTAAAAAATTCTTTTAGATCGCAAAGCTTGACTTTTAGATCAATCGTTTGAACAAATTTTTATTTCACTACATTGGTTTATCACAATTTCGACTTGCTAAGGTCTGGGAAGAAATGTCAGTTGAAAAACCTCACTGGTCTTAGACAAGCCTAAAAACAAACCAGAATAAGCACAACTATTAGTCCCGTAGTTTTTAATGAACTTGCTTCAAGTTTAAAACCTCATTAATATTAACGATATTTTATTGAAATAGTGATATTTTTATGTCGAAAAGAACTCAGACATGGGCTATCATTGATGAGACTTAAATACGCTAAATCTAGTTCAATGACTCATAATAGTTTCTTGAAATATATTGCTTCAAGCCCATCTTTGAGTGCTATTTTTGAGATTTGATACATATATGAGTTGATGTAAAATACCCATCTATCATGTATATATACATGCTACAATATCCTGAGGTTGCATTACAGCTCATGCCCTTTATAATGATAGGTATGTACTACAATGTTCTACATATTAGTAATACTTAATGAATGAAGACAACATGTTGAATGGAAACGGAAGTGTATTATAGTAGATTGAAATGAAAGAGTCATACATTGTATTGTTGAAAGGTAATAACATTATATCTACATGAAATAGATAGACATATTGCAGCTCTATTTACATCCGAATAGAGACATACCTTACATATGTTCTCGCATATAGTAGAGAGATATAGACATTATGCATATGTATACGTCCTCCAATGATTATTACAAGAGTTACATATGAAGTAGATGTTGTCTTATATAAAATATAAATTTAATGAAGTCGGCAATAATAATTGTTTTGTCATTACCATTGTGTGCTAATCTTTGGTATAACATATAAATAGGTACTCATTTGGAAGCTCATATGTATGAGTACATATATTGTATGTAGGTATGAGTATATTGAAGGAATGCGGTTGTATTGTAACTAATGTTTGTTATAATTTGTCATTATAATGTTAGATATTTGCTTGTTGTGTGGAGCGTTTGTTGAAAAAATGGAAATCTTGTAAATATGTTCCATTTATCATGTCACATACTCACACCCCAAATATTTTGTTCTACGAGTATTTCGAATTTACCCCCCTCTTTCTACATTATATATGTAGAAAAGGTGTTTTGAAATTAACTAATTTACATTTACAAGGGATGTTTTATTATATATATTAGATTTTGTAAATGGAAAATTTGTCTTGAAGAAGTGATTACTTCTCTGTGTGAATGACTCATGAGAATTATCAATGAATCTAATTTGAATCACAATTACGAATTTCACAAATTATTTTGACCAATCTATCATGAGTCTAGAAAAATTTGCATCAAAATCCAAATTCAATGACTTTTATCTTATCTGGATGGTTTTATCACGATTCATTGTTTGGTTTCTTCTTTTGGTGGCTTTGGCTTCACATTTTTGTGAGGTTTAGCGCTAATTACAAGTAGTCATTTCTGCTTCATTCAATTCGGTTCGATTAATTGCCGAAGAGTAGAATTATTCAATACGAAGCAAGACTGCGGGGTTCTCAAAACTTAGAAACATTTTTTATCGAAGACCTTGATCAATTTCTAGCACAGATGATAAGATTCCTGAAATTTTGTCAGAGCAAAATTCTCGAAATCGTTAGGTCGCAAGCTTTTGTTTGCCACAACTATTAGCAGAGATATGAAGAATATAAAATTGATCAGAATCATGATCTGAATGGATTCAACTATGTCTGTCTGATTGCCTATTCGCACGATAAATGCATTAATTATAGAGCGATTGAGTTCAAAATTGGTACATGAGCTTATTTTCACCAACTAACTGATGAGGTTCTAAATGAGCATAATCGGATGATAATCACGATTACCTCCCATATAAAAGTATGTTTTCAAACGTATCATTTAACACTTAGAGCACAAAAATATAAATGTATCAAAGTAAAATTTCGTATGTGAAGTTGGTCTTATCACAGAATTAAAAGATTAGAGAATGGGCGTAATCCGATGAAGATCACGCCTACCTCCCATACAAAAGTATGATTTTCAACACATATATTTTCACATTTTGGTCACGAATATCTAAAGCTATCGAAATAAAATTCGGTATGTAAAGTTAATATTACCACAGAATTGATATATTAGGAAATGGGCGTAATCCGATGAAAATCACGCCTACTTCCCATACAAAATTATGACTTTAAACGTATATTTTCACATTTTGCTGACGAATGTGTAAATGTATCGAACTAAAATTCGATGTGTAAAGTTAGTCTTACCACAGATATGATATATTAGAAAATGGTCGTAATCGGATGAAAATCACGCCCACCTCCTATAGAAAATTATGATTTTGAAAGTATATTTTCACAATTTGCTCACGAAAATATAAGTGTATTGAACTAAAATCCGATATGTAAAGTTAATCTTACCACAGATATGATATATTAGAAAATGGTCGTAATCGGATGAAAATCACGCCCACCTCCTATAGAAAATTATGATTTTGAAAGTATATTTTCACAATTTGCTCACGAAAATATAAATGTGTTGAACTACAATTCGATGTGTAAAGTTAATCTTACCACAGAATTGTTATATTAGGAAATGGGCGTAATCGGATGAAAACCACGCCCACCTCCTATACAAGGATATAATGTTGAGGGTATGTTTTCACACTTTTCGCTCGAAAATATGAAGCTTTGTAGCTAGAATTTGGCGTGTAAAGTTTATCTTATCACAGAATTGATATGTTAAAAAATGGGCGTAATCAGGCGATAACCACGCCTATCTCTTATACAGAAATATGATTGGGAGTGTATATGTTCACACTTTGTAGGCGAAAATATACAATTATTACGCTACAAATTGATACGTAGGATTAGTTTTGCTAATTCATAGAAATACTCTAAATGGACATAATCGGCTGAAAACCATCCCTACCTTCCATACAAACTTATGTTTTCTATTGTGCGTTTTCACACTTTTCGATCCGATTACCTCGAGCGATTTCTTTCAATCGCTTGATGTATCGAAAGTTAGCGACGCTTTTGACTAATATTGGGAGTAAAAACTATAATACCTCTTGCGACGTCTTCTGCACCAACACATATGGAATTTTGAACATAATTTTTCTTTCTCTCTTTCTCTCCATCTCTCAGAAACTTTATTTTTTATTTTTGTTTCATTTTTTTTGGTTTTTTATTCCCTTGAGCTATGTACTTGTTAGAATGTTGAACATTTTAAATTATTATTTCCCTTCATTATAATGTTATTTGATATTTTTACCATGAAATCAGTTCATTGAACCTTGAATATTATGTATATACCCACATATTTATATATGGGAGTACTACAAGCAAGAGTACATACTTGCATTCTTCATACTCTTTCACTATTATATGTGAAGGCTTTCATTACCTTCAATGAGTTTTAATAACCATGGCAACATTTATGATGACAACATTATAAGGATAACAACTACAGCAACAGCAACAGCAGCAGCAACAGCAATAGAATTTAAGCTTACAGTAATAATAACAACAACAACAACAAATAATAATAATAATGCCAAACAACACTAGCCGTGGTAAGAACACCGCCTGCACAAATAACACACACCGACAACAATCATTGTTAACGACGACCATAAATGACTAGAGTTGTAATAAATAATGTAATTTCTCAATAATAATACATACATACAATGCTAGCTATGACTACAAATGGGTGTTGAAGGTGGCAATATGCGAAGTATGTCTGCGGAATGACAAATACTAGGATAAAATAAACAGACTATTTATATACAGTGACATACGCTATTGATCAGATGTTTTGCTGCAAAAAGGATGGTAAATAGAATTTAAAATATTTTCATTATATTTGTTCTTCCTAATCGATAAGACTATGATGCTCAATCAAAAATGCTTAGCAATTAAATTGCCAGGTAACTTAAATGGAAGTTCTCTCAACTGGCAATGGTTGGTAAACATACTTTTGTATGAGAGTTAGAAGTGGTTTTAATCCGATTTCGTCTATTCTTTAACTCATCGTTTAATTAGTAAACATAATCGTATGTAACGAGCTTGAACCGAATAGTGCGCGAGTGTCGAGCCTCGTTTTTGTGCGTATCATTACTTGAGTCAGTTTGCGTTTCGCCGTGTCAGTGTCGCCTGCATTGATGACGGCTTCTATATCGTCCGCATCTCCTACAAGATAGCAATCATCTGGTATATCTGCATTAAGGATTCCATCGTAACTGACATTCCACATGTCTAGTCCTAGGATTGAGCCTTGTGTGGCGTCTGATATCTGTTTTCTTCGTTCGCCTTTACTGGCGTCGTAGATCAGTGGTTAATGCGTTGGCCTTCTGATCTATAGGTCTTGGGCTCAATGCCTGGCTGAAGCGAAACTTTAATACCGAAAAGATTTTTTCTTTCGAACGGTGCCCACCTGTCGGCAAGCATTTGGCAATTCTTCCGGCAGTAAAAGAACACTGTGACAAAGCTCAGAAAAAGTGATGTTACAAGAATTCTGACGTTCGGAATTGGATAATATGAGTAGGTCCCTTCTAATACTGTCCAAAATTTAACACGCACAACGGTACTGGAAGATAAGCTCGCCCAAAGAGCCCTTCGGGCTTAGAAGTGCCAATATTTATTTATTTTTTCTACGTATCATCTTCATTAGGTAGACGGATGCCTTAAAATGCCTCTCAAGCACGTCAATTTTGTCAATTTTGTTGGTCCACTTGGTACCGTTAAAAGTAGAGACTAGTACAATAGACATGATTCCTGCTCCGATATCAACGCTCTTCACTACATCCTCGATAAGTTTGTATGAAGTTTAGGTGTAGATTTGAATAGGCAATGTCCATTTTCAATCACGGCCATACTTTAGTAAATATTGTCGTTTATACGTAATTTCGATTTGATAGCTTAATTTGTGCTATATGGTTCTCATATCTTAGTCGCATACTCGTTCAGCTTTGCCGCAGGTTGTGGGTTCGATCCTCGACTGAGCAAACTGTATTATCGAAAAGATTTTGCTTTCAACCGGTGCCCATCTGTCGACAAACAATTTGCAATTCTTCCATCAGTAACCATTTTGGCATTTGAAAGGCTTCTGAAAGAGCTTTGTGACAAAGCATGTCAAAGGTGACCGCACAAGGGTTCTGTGGTTCGAAACATGCCTTATAATTCTGTAAAAAAATTTTACAAATACATCAGAACTGAAAGAGAAGTTCAGCTCTTCGGGCTCTAGAAGTTCCCCTTATCTACACAAATTTGTGCAAAATCAGGGACAGGAGAAAAAAAAACTGCTAGGTTGAACGAACCGAGAATTATTTTTTTTTTTCCAAAAAATTCGAAAATGGGATCGGAAAAAATAAGCAGAGTTGGGAGCCGCAAGGGGGCAGAACCTTCACTTTTTAAATCGTACTTTTTTTTTTTTACTTTTGAGGATGTCAATTACGGATGTTTAAGTTCTGCGACGTATATATTAAGTGATCTACTCATCTGGCATACAAAACCATGCCAGACATTAAAGCCACCGATCTCTTTAAGTTTATTCTCCAGTAAACAATGATTCGCTCAGTTCGTTCTTTGGCAAAAGTGAATGATTGAGTTAATTTACATCAGAAACCGAAAAAAAAGATTAAACACTCTTTGAATAAGACGAAATCTCACTGTAGGTTCGTGGACGTAGGTTATGTAACGAAGACGAAGAAACAGCTGAACATCTACATTGTCACTGTAATGGTCTCGAATGGATCAGGCTTCGTTACTTAGGTAGTTATTACCTAGAACCGTTAGACATAGCGAACAAAATGTCTCCAAAAGATGTCTTTGAATTCCTAGTGAATACTAGACTTAAGGAATACTTGGACATTTTCAGAGTGTGCCACAATAGGTCTATCTTGGTTGCAATGACAAGGTGACTGGGTTCCGCTCTACAATCAATGTATCTATCTATCGAAGAGGAAAGCTTCAAATCAGTAAATTGAAATAAGCTTCCATGAAAAATGTCAAATTTTATTACGGAAACGTCATATTACATTTAGAGTTGCCAACTCGCGATATTAATCATTGTAAAACTTCAAAACAATACAAGCTTGATTTTATCTATGTGCCACTGTACGTAAATACGAGTACAAGTATATTTCGTATATAAATATTATGATTATACTCACTGCTATTGCACATAACTGCATTTAATAGCATAAATAAAAATAATATTAAATGAATTTTACAACATTCATTTCATATTTACTTATGAGATATACGACGGCTACCAGAAGAAAGCTCATTAAATTTATAATATCTATATGTAGGAATTCGTTAATATACTACTATGATTGTATTTGGTATTTATGTATGTTTACTCGAGCAGATTGCCAGAGAGATAGAGTGAGATAGAATGAGAGAGAGAGAGAGAAAGAGGAAGATAGAGTGAGAAGATTATAAAATTTTAGAAATTACGGTATACATATGCAATGAGAATGAATGAGCTGTGCCTGTATTTAAGTATCACATATAAATTAATTGCAAAATTGCAAAATCTTGCAATCTTATAAGATATAGTATGGTTGGATCAACATCAAAATTATTTGCTGCACACATAAACATGGCATAATTAATATCTACATAGTTTCATGGAAGTCGCCTCTAGCTAGTATTTAGCTAATGTAATATTTATTCAATAGCATCATTGGTCATTCAACAAAATTTCCATTTTAATGAAAATAAGTACAAGCACTTGATTGCAAGTTATACAAATATCTATATATATATATATATATTTTTGCAATTTGCAAAGTGAAATATGTAGGTCTATTTATAATACTCGTAGCAAAGTATATCCATAAACACATTTATAAAATCATACAAAATTTTACTTGGATTTAATTCCATAGTATAGTAATTCCATAATATAGTATTTGAAAGTAATTCATTTAAAAGTCGAATCAAAAAAATAAAAATATGCAAAATTTAAGCAAATAAATTTTGTCAATAAATATCATTAAACATTAAATTTGAAATAAAAATTGTTGATTCAGAGTGTTAAAATGACAAACGTCAATTATATTATTTATAAGCAGCAACTGTCATAATATAATGTGACAGCAACATCCAATCAAGCCATAATACATACTGTCAATTATCACATTTTTGCTTTATTCACTATCTGAATACCTACATACAATAACATACAAGGCAATAGTCATAGAAATATACAAGCTGATAATGTATACCCAGCAAGTATTCAGGTTTGATGTACATACATTTGAAAATGACTCTAGTCAATGTAAGAATAATCATAATCAGTCAGCGAAATTGATAATCATTGAAAAATTGTCATTGAATCATAGATGGTGAGATGATGTATCCAGTAAACATTTAGGTTGAAATAAGTACAGAGTGATTTTTCAGCAACTTTCTTTTTGGCAACACTGTTTTTGGCAGCTCAGCTGTTTTCGTGTCACTTGTTACTGTCAAACATGTTCCGTTTGGTCTATAATTTAACCATAAATCGACTTTCAAACGAACAACGCTTACAGATTATTGAATTTTATCATCAAAAATTCATGCTCGGTTAAGAAAATTCATCGTGCACTTGTTCCATTTTATAGTCAGTTAAGGCGACCTTCGGAGGCGGCTATTCGGAATCTTGTGACTAAATTTCACACCAAATCTACATTATTGGACATTAAACTACCAACACGCATATGTAGAGTGCGGATAGAGCAAAATATCGCAGCCGTATCCGCCATTGTTGCTGATGACCGTAAATTATCGATTCGGTGCCGTTCGCAGCAATTGGGCCTCTGTTACTTCATTACATGGAAAATTTTGTAGAAGGATTTAGGTGTAAAATCTTTTAAAATACAGCTGCTGCAAGAATTGAAGCCACACGACTTACCACAACGGCTAACTTTTGATGAATGGGCACTGGCAAAGTTGGATGAAGATCCACTTTTTTTTCGGAAAATTGTGTTCAGCAACCAAGCTCAATCAAAATTGCCATATTTGGTGTGAAGTATTGCAAGAACTGCCAACGCATCCCGAGAAATGCACTGTTTGGTGTGGATTATGGGCCGGTGGCATCGCTGGACCGTACTTTTTCAAAGACGACGAAGGCGGGAACGTTACTGTGAATGACGAGCGCTACTGTGCGATGATTACAAAGGTTTTTTTTTTGCCCAAAATGGAATAGCTAGACTTGACTGACGGCATGAACACGCGAGCAGTCAGTGCAGCATTCTCAGAGTTGGAAAGAGAGTCGCGTCGGATGGGTCTCACGGTGAACGAGGGCAAGACGAAGTATCTAGTGTCAACATACAAAGAGTCCCGGCGTCTTGGACAGCACGTCACTGTTGACAACTACGCTTTTGAAGTAGTAAGGGACTTTGTCTATCTTGGAACCAGCATTAACAGCAGTAATGACGTCAGCTTGGAGATTATGCGTAGGATAACTCTTGCTAACAGGTGTTACTTTGGGCTGAGTAAGCAATTGAGAAGTCGAGCTCTCTCTCGAAGAACTAAAACTACACTCTACAAGTCTCTCATCATGCTTGTCCTAACATATGGCGCTGAAGCATGGACAATTTCCACCTCGGATGAGCGAATGCTTGGAGTTTTCGAGAGAAAAGTCCTACGCAAGATCTTTGGACCTATTTGCGTTGGTGGCGAGTACGAGATGTATGCCGATATTGACATAGTAAAGCGCATCAAAATTCAGCGGATGCGCTGGCTAGGTCATGTCGAGCGAATGGAAGAACACGCTCCAGCTAAGAAGGTGTTATATTCGGAACCCGCTGGAGGACGACGCAAAAGAGGAATTTCTAACTGGCGCCAGCTAGCGAAGAACAGAGATGGCTGGCGAAGCATGTTATTTTCGGCCTAAATCGATATTCGGTTGTTATGGCCACATAAGTAAGTAAGTAAGACTTGACTGACATGTGGTTTCAACAAGACGGTGCCACATGCCACACAGCACGCGAAACAATGGCCCAATTGAGAGGCGAGTTATGGCGAAGCTATGTTGAAGCTCATGTCTATAGCGGCAAGCCCGCAACGGTTGACGCACTGGAAGCCAATATTGAAGAATTTATTCCTGAGATACCGGCCAATATGTTGAAGAGAGTATGCCAAAATTGGACCCAGCGAATGAACTATTTGAGGCGCAGCCGCGGTCAACATTTACATGAAATCATCTTTAAACATTGAATGATATAGATCGTTCTATCGACTCAAATAAAGAGTTCATACATTTCTCTAAATTGTATGTATTTTTTTTTTAAATGAAATTCGAAGGCTCTTAAAAATCACCCTGTACTTCAACTTCTATCAAATGTATGGATTAACACTTAATTGTGATTTATAAAGTAAGATTGTAGCTTTGCAGGTTATTTCATACACATGCTAAATTATTTACTCATGCTTAACATACTCATACCAGTAATTAGTATTAAAGAGAAAGAATATGCTAATGTAATGGAGTAAATTTATTCGTAAATTAAACAAATTTCAAATTAATTGAGAGGAAATGTTCATAGTGTGTGTATTCATACAGATGCTTTTGAATGAGAATGGTGGAAGAAAATGGTGTGTGAAAATGATGTGTTCACGTCTTTATTCCTCATCATCATCATCATTGTCATCATCATTGTCATTCTCATTATCATTATAATCATTTTAGTTATGGAGAAGGAACTCTTCTTCATTACTTTGGCTTTTTATCATACCCTCCAACATCACATACTCGCATGTTTTGCGTTAGGCACAAAGAAAGAAAAAGGAAAAAAGTCCCAATAGACATTTACCAAGAAGATAGTTACATTATTTTATTTTGCTAGAAGGTTCATAATTTTTAAATTCTAAAAAAAAAGAACAGAGTTCTTTCTATAGATTCTCTAAAAGAGTCACAGGTCGAAGAGGTCGGACAACCTGTATAATAAATTCTGAAGCATTCTTTTTTTGACAACTGGGCACTTGTACAATATTTTTGAAGTCTGCGTTATCAGTTACAGCACATCCATTATGTATAGACGTATATACATATATGTTATATTATATATAGCATTATATATATAATATATTTGATATGATGCCATTTGTGTCGTTGACGTGTTGTGTTCATTCATATGTGCTTCATTCATGTTTCGTAAAAGAAAAAGCAAATGCTTAATGAAATAAGCTTAATTGCTTGCATTGTGGAAATTATATGTATGTGGGGAAAATTATAAACGTACGAACATTTCCTAGTAACCAAAAATATGAAGACACCGATTTGTGAGTGTAAAATGAAATTAGTATGAGCACTCAGAGTTATGAGCTCGACAGTAAGGCTTCGCACAACATTTTAGATAGATCCATTAAAGTATGTAAAGGGTTATCCATTTTGCGGTTTCAAAAGTAATTGTAAATAAAACACATATAAAATATTTTTTATCATGATATTTCTTTTTTATTATAAAGTTTGAACGTTGACATTATGTGTGAAGTACTAGATCATTTAAATGACCACCACGCAAATTGTTGCAAGCATCGATTCTTTTGAGGTAATTTTCGACCACTTTTTGACACATATTGGGCGGTATCTCAGCCATAACGTGACGAATGTTGGTTTTTAGGTGCTCAAGAGTTAAAGGTTTATCTGCATAAACACGGTCTTTCGCGTAGCCCCACAAAAAAAAGTCAAGCGGTGTCAAATCGCATGATCTTGGTGGCCACTTGATATCGCCACGACGAGAAATTACGCGGACAGAAAATTTCTCTTGCAATAAAGCCATATTCGCTCGAGTTGTGTGGCATGTGGCACCGTCTTGTTGAAACCACATATTCTCTAAGTCGTATTCTTCAATAGCAGGCAAAAAAAAGTAGGTTATCATATGACCATAACGCTCCGAATTTACGGTGACAGTCGTTCCATCGTCGTTTTCGAAGAAGTAAGGTCCAATCACACCTCCCGACCAAAGAGCGTACCAAGCAGTGACTTTTTGTGGATGTAGTGGCCTCCCTTCAATTACTTGAGGGTTCTCAGAACCCCAAATTCGACAATTTTGTTTGTTAACATACCCACCGAGTGAGAAATGTGCTTCGTCGCTGAAGAAAATTTTGTTCGAAAAATCGCCGTCCACCGCCTGTTGTTCAAGCACCCATTCGACGTATCTACGACGTTGTGAATGGTCATCTGGCTTCAGTTGTTGTGTGAGCTGGATTTTATATGGATGTAGGTGTAGATCCAAATGCAAAATACGCCATAATGTGCCGTAAGACAGTCCTAATTCCTGAGAACGACGAGGAATCGACACATTCGGGTCTTCGGCAACACTTTCACTTACAGCAGCGATATTTTCGGTGGTACGAGCGAAACGATGATGCACAGGCCTTACAATATCTGTAACCGATCCAGTCTCTTCATATTTCTTCACAATTTTGCCAATTGCTTGCGTAGTTGGACGATTATGTAAACCATAATCTCCTCTTAAAGCACGATATGTGGCTGTGGCAGAATCACCATTTTTGTAGTAGGTTTTTACAATGTTAATGCGTTGTGCGATAGTTAAGCGATCCATTTTCGCAAATGTCAGACTTTGAACTGAAAAAGAAAGAAATTGTTTTAACAACTCAGTTTGACAGATGTCGAATTCTAGCCCTATACTTTTGAAACCGCGAAATGGATAACCCTTTATATACAAGTATTGTATCTGCATATTTGGGAGTAATAGTTCTAAGGCACTATGACCGATTCCTAGTGTCAGAGCTTTTGTTTCATTAGTCATTGCCACAGAGCTCTCTATGGACACATTTCGTTGATATCTTTGCTAATTTGCAGATACTTATAGACAAAATTATGATTTTAACTCAGAAAATGAGTTCTAATTGTAGCCTCATATAAATTAAATTTGAACCTTTTTTAGTAGCTCATTATTGTGCAGAGTCCTAAGAGCCTTCTGGGTATCTATTTACATAGAGTAAAATGAATAATATTTTAAAAAAAAAGTTTATAGGATAACCAATAAAACAACAACTTTCTTGCAAAATTCGACTTTATCAATCAATATAGTCTCCTTCAAGATCAATGCAAAAGCTTCAAGACCATGTACAATAGAACGATTCATCTTTGACCTCAAAGTAGGACTCTGTTTCGGCGATCAACCGCTTCACGCGAATTCAATCTCTTTCCGTCTAGCATTTTTTTAAGGTCTGCGAATACGTAAAAGTCGCTGGAAGCTAAATCTGTTAAATACCATGATGTAATTCGTGCAATTTGGTCTCAACTGCTTATGACACGGTTGTCTTGGCTTAAAAGTACTTCTCTCTTCTTTTTATAGGCCCGTTCTTCACGATTTCCGGCTTCCATCATACCAGTTGGGCCAAGTAGCGATCGCTATTGGTGATCTGGCCTTTTTCGAGGTAGTCAATGAACAAAATATCATACGCATCCCAAAATACAGATGCCATAACCTTTGCCATCGAAATGCTGCATCTTGCCGAGGTTCGCCGATTACCGATTTAACTCTGGAGTAAAGTGGTGGATCCAAGTTTCGTCTATGTTTACATACCGGCGCAAAAAGTTCCTTCTATCTTGCCGAAATAGCTCCAAATAACTCTCAGAATCCTTGACACATTATTGTTTTTGATTCACTGTGAGCAAACGTAGCTCAGTGTTCGTGTGATGGCGCAGCTAAAGCACAACGTTAATATTGAAAAGATTTTTCTTTCTTTCGGAACCGGCTAATATATAGGGATGTCCCTTCTAATACTGACCAATAATTAAGCACGCACAACAGTACTGGAAGAGAAGCTTGGCCAAAGAGTCATTCGGGGCGTTAAGTGCCACATATTTATTTTAAAAATTTTTTATGTTAGTGTAATACGCTCGTTTTTCTAAATAAATCTTTGACATAGGTGCGTTTCGTAGCTATGTGGGTTGGCCTTCTGGACATTGGTTCAATTCCCGGCTAAAGCACAACATTAATATTGAAAACATTTCTTTTTTCGAACTCTACCTACTTTTCGGCAAGCAATTGGCAATTCTTCCGACAGTAATATGTTCATTTGCCATGGAAAAGTTCTTAAAATAACTCCGTGACAAAGCTTAGAATATGTGATGTCACAAGGGTTGAGCCGTTCGGAAGCGGTTACATTAACTAGGTCCATTCTAATACTGTCGAAAATTTAACACGCACAACAGTATTGGAAGAGAAGCTCGACCAAAGGATCATTTGGGGCCTATAAGTGACACATAATTTTTGTTTGTGAGCAAACACGGCACCCATTTCAAAAAAATCTTTCCCCCGGACGGATGTCGGCTGCAAAATGATGCCGATACGTTCTTTCGATATCATTTGCCAAAACGATTTTGTGGCAAATTTATGTTTTCCGGTGTCAGCAACTCCTTCGGGAGCCCTGGTCGCCCATCGTTGTTTGTACGGCCGTGTTTAAAGTCAGCAAACCACATCTCTATTATTTCTCTTGATGGAGCAGTGTCCGAATGACATCTATCAAGCCAAATTTTGGCTTGAATGGGATTTTTCCTCATAAAAAATCCAATGAAAAATCAACACTCGAAAAATTATCGGATTGTTCATTAAGAGCTCATAAGAAGCTCATTGAAAAATTTACAAGTGTAAAGGAAGTCAAACACTAGCAAAAACATTTTTATTATTTTTGACTCGTAATATGCAACTTTAATCTAAAACTTATGTTGAAATAGGAAATACTCTCTTTCATGAGCTCTTAATGACTTAAATAGGCTCAAATATGAATTCTTTTTCAAATGAAGTTTTGAAGTTCACTTTGTCAAATTTTTCAATTCCATGCTTGGTGTTTTTTTGTATATGTATTTATACTCGTACGTCATTGTTTTATACATAAAAAATACAAAATAAACAATAGGAAGAGCATTAAATAAGTATGAACATGTGACAAAAGTTGTTGTCTGAGCTCGTTGCTTTCTTTATGAGTATTTGTTTGGTGTCCCAAACAAATAACATTGCAGACAATCTCATGTGAATTGTACTCTGTATGAGGGAGCATTTATCAAAAACAATAACAACATTGTAAAAATAAACACTTGGGAATTTTAAACTCGTCGAGTGTGTGTGAGAGAGAGAGAGAGAGAGAGTATAAATTTGAAACTGATGCCAACAAAAATGGTGTCGAGGATGCTAATAATGATGATGATGATGCTGTTGAACGTATGAAAATAATGCAATGCTGGTATATTTGGTAACTGCTGTTGATGATAATGTGAAAAAGTTTAAATTGTGCAATAAGTCAATTTAATTGTTTATAAAAAAAAAAAAATGAAAATGAAAGAGAAAAAATATAAAATATAAAAATATTGCAAAAAAGCTATAAATTCGATAAAACAAAAAAAAAAAAATAATAAAAATTATGATGACTTGCAAAGAAATGCTAATATAGCAAATAAGCAAGAAAAAAAAAAATGTGTGTCACAAGGTCTACTATAATTGTAGAAATAAATTGCAAAAATATGCATATTTCTTTGATATTATTTTCTATGTACATTATTGTGTAAAAAAATTACTAATTCCTAAGTGTCAACAACATCAACAAAGGGGTTCATAAAAGCAATTTCAGCAATTAATTTCATTTAAAAAGACTATGCTTCCCGTTTGAGTGTCATTTCGAAAGAAAGCACCTAGAGGAAGAGAGGAGTGAAAAAATAGAGTGGTTTTTTTTTAATGTCGTTTTTAATAAAATTATCTTAAATATTATTGCTTTTTTTTTTACATATTTCTTTTCTTTAGCTTTCTTGTCTTTCAATGCAAACTTGTGCATTGATGTCCTTTTTTTTTTTTGTTTTTGTCTTGCAAACTCATTCAGTTATTCTTCTCTGGTTCTTTGTTCTTTGTTATTTACAATAATGCTCTTCCCAACTTGCTACTTGTCATTCTCTTTCGCCCGACACTTGTGAATGTATACACTGTGCGTGTACTTTTAAGTATCATTTATTATAAAATTCTCTTGTAAGTAAGTACACCCACCTAGGTACCTTTGTGGTAGAGTTTTATTTGTATAATTAAACGTAAATCCTCTTTAGATTCAACTCAACTTGCCACTCTCCTTTTCACTATTTATCTCTCTATTATAAACGAACCTATACTTATATGTAAATATAGTTTATTTGAAGCTATTGTTTAAGTAAATCGTTTCTATAATTAATTTACTAAAGTTTCTGATTTTGAGTTTTATTAAATTTAACTCTCTTAAATTGTCTTGATTGTGTTATCCCGTTTGGTCGTTTGGTAGGTGACTGTTATTGAGTTGTTAACAATTTTCGAAGCTAAATCAGTAATGGAAATAGCATTGCAGCATTGCAGTTTTTGAAGCAATATTATAAATAATTATCTAGCAAGAAAAGTTTTAAGGAAAGATGTAATCAAATCGATCACTCAATGTCATAGACATTTCCAATTTATAATTGGCAAAAGAAATACTTGAATTTCTTTGTATAAAGTTTTTGATCTGGCAACACTTTCATCAACTTTTGTTTTATAGTACTTTAGAATCAGGAGTCATTATCCTGTTGTGGATCATAGCCGCCTGGCCACATTGATTTTATTGATTTTATCTAAATGGTTGGAGTCCGCTTCTTGAGTCATCAAAAGAAATGTATTTTTTGGGTATCGGCCTAAAATATATTGAGAATCTCACTTTGGCTTAAGCATTTTTTGAGTATTTTCTACAAGATTTCCTTCCAACACAACTAAAGATATAAAGAAAAAAGCTTGAATAAATTTAAATAAGAATATTATTTGGAGATTAGCGGCTTATGTGGGGAAATTGTTGTGGCAAAAGAATTAATGGGGGTTCGATCAAACATTTCACAGCTCTGGAGCGATTCTTGAGCCATTTTAGAGCCATTTTAGAGCTATTGGTCAATTTTAAGGTACTTTTATGGTAATTTTCTAAGGGAGTCTCCCCAAGGAGTAAAGATAGAAAGTAGGTGTGTTTAGAAAGAATGCTGGATAGCAAAAATAAGTGGGAATTCGGCCATATGTTTTACTACTTTAGGAGCATTTTGGGTGCGATTGAAATGGAGTTTATAGAAACGTAAATTTTCTAGAGAAGACAATAAGGAATAAAGATTGAGGATAAGTAGATATATTTAGTAAAAATGTTGAGGCAAAAAAAAAAACTAAAGGTGGTTGAAAAATTTCATGACTGGACGTCACTGTTGATTACAATGCTTTTGAAGTAGTGAAAGATTTTGTCTATCTTGAAACCAGCATTAACACCAGTAATGACGTTAGTCTGGAGATATTGTGAAGCTATTAGCAGATTACTCCGGCTAACAGTTGCTACCTCTGAGCTAAGTAAACAATTGACAAGTCGAACACTCTCTCGTGAAATGAAAATTACGGTGGCGAGTATCGAGAAAGTTTAGTAAAGCGCATCAAAATTCAGCGGCTGCGCTATAACGCTCCATCTAAGAGGGTTTTATATTCGGACCTTGGTGGTTGGCGACCCAGAAAAGACAGACCTAACCTCCGATGTAAAGATCAAGCACCAGCTATCGAATAACAGATGTAACTGGCAAAGCATGCTAAATTCGTCCTAAATCGACTTTCGGTTGTATTGGTCTCATCAGTAGGAAAGTAGGGACGATTCATGGGGTTATTTTCGTTTTTCAAGTGCTTTCAAGTTCATTTTGTACGGGAGTCGCCTTAGGAAGTAAACATAGAGTTTAAATACGTTCTGGTAAAATGCCGAGTAGGCAAAATGCTTGTGGGTTGGATATATATTTTACGCCTCTGGAGTTACTCTGAAAGCTATGGGACCGAAATGTATAAAAATCTTCAATTTTGAAGAGAAGCCCTGTTTAAAATACAGTTAGAGTGTAAGTATGCTCAAAAAGAAACTTGAGCAGAAAAAACTAATGAGGGTCGTTCATACATTTCACCGCTCTAGGGGCGATTCGTGGAACATTGTGGGAATATTTTCGATTTTCAGATGCTTTTAAGTTCATTTTGTGACTTGTTTTAACGGGTACACACGGAGTGACAGTATGATCAAGAAAAATTATAAGTAGCAAAAATTAAGAGAGGTTTGTCATTGACCAGTTCCCAAGGTTATATATTTTACGCCTCTGGAGTTACTCTGGAGCGATGGGATCGTAATCAAGCTCCTCTGAAGGGTAGCGTTAGGTGGTAAATATGTTCATAAAAATCTTTAGGAAAAAAATACAATGTAGGTTGTTTATACATTTCACCGCTCTAGGTTCGATTTACGGAAAGTTGTGGGGATGTTTTCGAATTTTAAGTGTTTTTAAGCTCATTTTGTACGGGAGTCGTCCTAAGGACTACACATAGAATGCAAGTATGTTTCGTAAAAATGTTGAGTAGCAAAAATTGAATGAAGGTGGGGTATATATTTTACCATTCTAAGGACATTTGGGTGGCGATGGAACAAAAGTTTATTAAAGTCCAAAATTTTGTAGGAGAGCTCCTCTGAGGGGTAGCGGTAAAGAGTAAGTAAGTTCAGGAAAAACATTTAGCAAAAAAAAAATGAATGAGTATCGGACATACATTCTAGTATACTAGTGGCGATTCTGGGTATTTTTTCATATGTGTTTTGAAGCTTGGGACTAAATTCGACCAGACCCGGTCAAATCAACTTCAAATTCAGCGTCTTAAGTACATCTTAAAATGTTGTTGTTGTTGTTGTTGTAGCACCACAAATACGGAAATGCTTTGTTTTGTTCCCGTACAAAGCATTTCCGTATTCTGATGAGGTGAATGGACCTCATGGACCTTGGTAGACCATGTGGTCGAGTGCCGTCCATTCTTTTTTCAAATGCCTTCTGGGATGGGGTTAATGTAGGTCAGTAATGACCACAAGCTTACTAGATATTTTATATTAATTGTTTATAAATCTTTTATATATTTGGGATTGTAGAAAATCCGCTGTGTTTTTCGAAAGCCATTCAGACTATTGAATGTTCGTCAATATTGGATTTGTGCTTGGCTATCTGTAGTTACACATTATTCTTACCACACACTCTCAATACTCTCATTTGAACTTTTTCAAAGATTCGCTTTCTCTTTTTTTGCCTTTGTGCCACAATTACAATCCTAAATCAAATCCTTTAACTTCTTGTCGGCTTTTCAGCCTTTCATATCGTTACGTTGAAGTAACATGATTCCTAATGTTTTGAGTGGAAGTTCTTTGCCTTTCTTTGCTGTCGCTTTTTGCTTTTATTGACAAGTACATTTTACCACGTAACACGTTTTTAGCCTGCTAAAGCTTTCTGTGTACATACCATACATACATTTGTGTAAGGCACTTAAGTGTCTTACTCTTGGTATTTAAAGAGATATTGGTAGTGAGAAGAAAATACATTTACCAAATACTCGGTAACAAATCCAAATATGTACAATTGTATATATACATGTTTTAAATATCGATGAAGAATTGTTGGTCGTGTGTGTGTGGTGACGTTATTTGATGCCATTGTTATTCTTAGAACAGTACAAGTATGTGAAAGCTAAAATGCATTATTTATTCAGATTATGATTTTAAAATCCATTTGACTCATTTTTTTCCTCTTAGTTTTTAGTTTATTTCGTTCGATATTGCATGGATTTGAAATGAGTAAGGTTGCTGGCCTAAATTTTTGTTGGCACACACAAAATGTTTTGGATTTCTGCCGTATACGAAATGTGGCACAATTACAAGCACTTTAATTTATGCATACAGAATAATGAGTATAAATAGTATAGTAACTTGTTGTTGTTGTTCTTGCAGTCCTCTTTTTTTTTTTTTTTTTTTTTTTTGCAATCCTTAGAGAAAATATACATTTATACATTGTGTTATTTTTATGCAATGAAATTATTTTCTGGGTCAAAAAGGTTTTCCACCCCATTCATATGATACATATGTAATTATAGCTAGAAGGAAAACAAAAAACGAAAAACAAAAAATATTATACATATACTTTTAAGCTAGTTGGTTCATTGGAGCGACTTAATAAGATAAAAATTGTGGCATTTGCAATTTTATTTTAATTCTATCCTTTGGCACTCATTAAATGCAATAAACATATGATTTCTGTACCTAAGTACCTTTAAATTAGACTCTGGTAAGAATAATTACAACTTTTTTCTCATAGTTTCGCTCTGGTTAATAACTCATGCATATTCAAAATATTTTGTTAATCTAATCGTTTTTTTTTTGCAATTTTTTTTATGGAAATTTTACAATACGCCTTTCTGTTCGATGATATTTCTGTATAATGCTAATAGCTGCATATATTGGTACTGCGATCCAAATAAATTGTAAGGTCGTCAAGGTAGAAGCTTTGAGGATTCTGTTTAATTCTGTTCTAGGTGAGTTTTCAAAACGTACTGGGAGTAGGTCTTTCTATACCCGACACTCAGTCATGGGTAGCAGAGGTCGCAGATATAGAAAATTATATACAGTACTCACTAGTTTTGTCGTTTCAATCAACAATGTCTGCCTGCCTATCCGTCTGTTCGCACGATAACTACCGCACTTATCCATTCCATACAAAAATATGCTATGAAATCAGTATTTTTACACTTTGCGTGTGAAAATAAAAAGCCCTCGAGCCCTAATTTATCATGTAAAGTTACTCTTACCACAAAATTGATATATTAGAAAATGGGCGTAATCGGATCAAAATCACGCCTCCCTTCCATACAAAAGTATGTTATGAAATCAGTATTTTGACACTTTGCCTGCAAAAATAGAAAGCTCTCCAGCTCAAATTTAGTATGTAAAGTTGCTCTTGCCACAAAATTGATATATTACAAAATGGACTTAATCGGAGCAAAACCACGCCTACCTCCCACACAAAAGTATGTTATGAAATCAGTATTTTCACACTTTGCGCGCGAAAAAATAAAGCTATCAGATTAAAATTTAGCTTGTAAAGTTACTCTTACCAAAAAATTGATATATTAGAAAATAGGCGTAGTCGGAACAAAACCACGCCTACCTTCCATACAAAAGTATGTTATGAAATTAGTATTTTGACACTTTGCCTGCAAAAATAGAAAGCTCTCCAGCTCAAATTTAGTATATAAAGTTGCTCTTGCCACAAAATTGATATATTACAAAATAGACTTAATCGGAGCAAAACCACGCCTACCTCCCACACAAAAGTATGTTATGAAATCAGTATTTTCACACTTTGCGCGCAAAAATATAAATCTCTCGAAACAAAATTTGGTATATAAAGTTAATCCTACTACAAAATTGATATATTAAAAAATGGGCGTAATCGGAACAAAACCACGCCTACCTCCCACACAAAAGTATATTATGAAATCAGTATTTTCATACTTTGCAGGTGAAAATATAAAGGTATCGAACTAAAATTTAGCATGTAAAGTTACTCTTGCCACAAAATTGATATATTAGAAAATGGGCGTAATCGGATCAAAACCACGCCTACTTCCCATACAAAAGTATGATATTTATGTTGTATTCATGCATTTTATGTGTGGAAATTCACGGTTATGAGGCTAAAACTCGATACATATGACTAAATTTAATAACTAAGAGACATATTCGAAAATGGGCTTACTTACTTACTTACTTATGTGGCCATAACAACCGAATATCGATTTAGGCCAAAAATAACATGCTTCGCCAGCCATCTCTGTTCTTTGCTAGCTGGCGCCAGTTAGAAATTCCAAGCGCCGTCAGGTTCTTCAGTACTTGGTCTTTCCACCGGAGGTTTGGTCTTCCTCTTCTGCGTCGTCCTCCAGCGGGTTCCGAATATAACACCTTCTTAGCTGGAGCGTGTTCTTCCATTCGCTCGACATGACCTAGCCAGCGCAGCAGCTGGATTTTGATGCGCTTTACTATGTCAATATCGGCATACAGCTCGTACAGCTCATGGTTGTACCTTATTCGGTACTCGCCACCAACGCAAATAGGTCCAAAGATCTTGCGTAGGACTTTTCTCTCGAAAACCCCAAGCGTTCGATCATCCGAGGTGGAAATTGTCCAGGCTTCAGCGCCATATGTTAGGACAGGCATGATGAGAGACTTGTAGAGTGTAGTTTTCGTTCTTCGAGAGAGGGCTCGACTTCTCAATTGCTTACTCAGCCCAAAGTAACACCTGTTAGCAAGAGTTATCCTACGCATGATCTCCAAGCTGACGTCATTACTGCTGTTCAAAGATATACAAAGTCCCTTACTACTTCAAAAGCGTAGTTGTCAACAGTGACGTGCTGTCCAAGACGCCGGGACTCTTTGTTTGTTGACACTAGATACTTCGTCTTGCCCTCGTTCACCGTGAGACCCATCCGACGCGACTCTCTTTCCAACTCTGAGAATGCTGCACTGACTGCTCGCGTGTTCATGCCGATTATGTCAATATCGTCGGCATACGCTAACAGCATGACACTTTTGTTGAAGATAGTGCCATTATGTCGTAGATCAGCAGCTCGTATTATTTTCTCCATAATAAGATTGAAGAAGTCGCACGATAACGAATCACCTTGTCTGAAACCCCGTTCGGTATTAAACGGTGCGGAGAGGTCCTTCCCAATTTTCACAGCACAACGGGAGTTATGCAGTGTCATTCTACAAAGTCGAATGAGCTTTGCAGGAATACCGAACTCAGACATTGTTGCATAGAGGTAATCCCTTACCTGACTGTCGAAAGCGGCTTTATAATCAACAAATAGGTGGTGTGTGTCGATCTGTTTTTCTTGGGTCTTCTCCACGATTTGGCGCAGTGTGAAAATCTGGTCGATGGTGGATTTACCAGGTCTGAAGCCACACTGATACAGTCCAATCAGGTTGCTGAGCATAGGCTTCAACCTTTCACACAGTACGCTAGATAGAACCTTGTATGCGATGCTCAGGAGACTTATTCCACAGTAGTTGGCGCAAATTGTGGGGGTCTGCTTTTTTATGTACAGGACAGAGAACACTGAGCCTCCAATCATCAGGCATGCTTTCATTCGACCATATTCTGCTTATGAGCTGGTGCATGCGGGTGAGCAGCTCATCGCCTCCGGTCTTAAACAACTCTGCAGCTTTATTGTTCTTCAGCCTTAAAATGGCCGTTTTAACCTCGTCATAGTCGGGTGGTGGAACATCAACACCATCATCTGTAATTGGGGTTATCGGGCAATCTCCTCTACTGGCGGAATTGTTCGTAGCATCGACCTACCATTCAGTAACGTGGAGAAGTGTTCCCTCCATAGGCTCAGTACACTCTGGACATCTGTAACCAGATTCCCATTTCCATTACGACAAGAAGAGGCTCCGGGATTTAAACATTCACTCAGGCGCTTGATCTTTTCGAAGAATTTTCAAGTCTCATTCTTGTCGGTACACATCTCTATCTCCTCACACTCGCGTCTTTCCAACTCCCTCTTCTTGCGCCTGAAAAAACCGTCTTTCTGCACTCCTTTTCTCTCTATACCGCTCCTTAACAGCTCGCATTACGCCTGCACGCAGGGTTTTTCTGTAGGCGGCATCTTTCTCTGCGGTAGCGTCGCGACAATCCTGATCATACCACTCATTCCTCAGAGGCCGGTAGTAACCGATTACCTCCTCGGCAGCAGTAGTCATGGAGTGGGATATATGTGTCCACCGTGCGCATGTATCATCAAGTGGAGGAGTGTTCTGCATAAGCAGATCCGATAGTCGAGTGGAAAATGCATCTGCTGTCTCTGGTGATCGCAGCTTACTGACGTCGAGCTTTCTTTGTGTGGGACTTCTCTTGTTATTTGCGACACATAGGCGTGTGCGCATCTTAGCTGCAACAAGGTAGTGATCCGAGTCGATGTTGAGACCACGGATCGATTTCACGTCCATCACACTGGAAGCATGCCTCCCGTCAATCACCACATGATCAATTTGGTTTCTTGTACGTTGATCTGGAGACAGCCATGTCGCTTTGTGGATGTCGAGATGCTGGAATCTGGTACCACCAATTACCATGTTTCGTGCTGCGGCGAAGTCGATCAGCCTCATTCCGTTATCGGAGGTGTTCCGGTGGAGGCTGAATTTTCCGACAGTTGGACCAAAGGTACCTTCCTTGCCCACCCTGGCATTAAAGTCGCCAAGCACGATTTTGATATCGTGGCGGGGGCAGCGGTCATAAGCTTCTTCGAGGCGCTGAAAGAAGCTCTCCTTGGTCACATAGTCCTTCTCATCTGTCGGAGCGTGGGCACATATAAGGCTGATGTTGAAAAATTTTGCCTTGATGCGGATTGTGGCTAGCCGTTCGTTCACAGGCGTGAACTGTGAGACAAGATGTCGCAGTCTCTTGCTGACCAAAAATCCACATCCTAATTCGTGCCTTTCAGCTGGATAGAGGCACCCTCCCTATAAAGGGATCGGACATTCCAGGTGCATATCCGTAAATCGTTGTCCTTTTTTCGTTTGCGGGGGTCATCAACAAAAGCGGTAGTCCTTATCCGAGGTATATTTGTTTTTTTCATTGGGGGTGGTTTTTTATGTGGCGGGTCCCAAACCCAACGCACAACCTCTAACCGAGGAGATTTTCGAAAATGGGCTAAATCGGAAAAAAACCACGCCTACTTCCCATACAAATTTATCTTTTCCTATTTACGTTTTTCCACTTTACTCATGAAAATATAAAGTTATCCAATCGAAACTTGGTAGATATCATGGTCATGAATGGCGGAAGTTAAAAATGGGTGTAATCGAATGAAAACCACGCCTACCTCTCATATAAAACTATGTTCTTGACTGTAACTTGAGCGCGAATATATATGAAACTATAGAACTAAAGCTTGGCATGTGCCATAATTTTGATCAACATGTGAATATATTTAAAAATGGGCGTTATCACTTTGTGTCTATCCTATCTATGTTTCGATATCATGTGGAATGGACTTTCCTATCAAATATTAATATATCATTATACAGATTCATTCAGGCATTAAAAGAATAACACTTTTGCTTATAAATGTTCAATGAAGTATAAATCGTTATATTCACATATCACTATTAGGTATATCAAGCAATGATGCAGTGATGTAATATTATACAAATACAAATAGAGAGAACTGTTGTGGTTATCCTTAATTTACTTTAGTCAACAAGCTATATTTATGATTATTATTTGTTTCCCATGATTTCTTTTAATCTCTTTCTTTTTTTTTTCGAACTTAACTTTCAAAGGATATCTATATATTTTATATTTTTATCTTAATATTTATTTCCTTCCTTACCCCACAAAGAGAAAAAAAGACGAAAAGAAAAAAAAAACAATTTATATTCACTTGAATAAATATGGAAGGAAAACTAATGCAACACAAGGATACACAAGGATGTTGATTATGTACCTTAAGGGGAAAATCATGAATAGAGTAAGCAATGTTGAAATGAAATAGATAAGCACTCTATGCATATACTCGTACATGCGATATACATAATGCAACACTTTTTCTAGTTCATACCACCATCGAGGATGATGAAGAAAGGATAAAAGGTGAGAAAATTACAAAATTTGTAATACTACAGTACAAGGATGAGAATATAAGTAGTGTAACTATTAAGGGATATGATGATATGAACCCAAGAGCATTTGCGCCACACCCAAGTTTAAAAGTGTAAATGTGTACCAGTAAGTGAAGTAATAGCACATACACTTATCTATGGGTATCTACTTATTTATAACAATATATCTAACAGGTGTACTAGTTTATATACATATATATTTACATAGATTTATACAGAGAAACCACATTTGCACTCATACACATGTTTGTACTTTTACTTTTGCCCTTAAAGGATGCTTGTAAATCTTGTACAACTGTAATTTGAAATAGAATGCAATTTATTGGGCGTTGCAAAATAATGCAATATGTACTTACTACACTCAAGATGAATTTTTGGTTTAGTACTCGTATCTGGAGGTATGCATAT
Source organism: Megamerina dolium (assembly GCA_963854835.1). Classification (NCBI taxonomy): domain Eukaryota; kingdom Metazoa; phylum Arthropoda; class Insecta; order Diptera; family Megamerinidae; genus Megamerina; species Megamerina dolium. The sequence continues at coordinate 20,312,993 of OY978528.1, forward strand.
GTGTGCATATTTCCATGAGGTGGGCTACCTCTGGAAATAAACTTCGAGTATAAGATAGTTAGCCTCTAACACTCTAAGCTTTACATCATCATTAAGTAAGTACATTAGTTATACTGTTTCATAAGTTTCTTAAACGAAAGTTAATCCTAATTAATTCACACTCTACCCGAGTGTTGAACCTTTCAAACCTGAACCTAATCTGTTATTTATATTATTTCACTCCAAATGGATAAATCGAAAAAAATCCTTACGCTTAAAATAGTAGCCCAAATTTCACTTTATGTGAAAAATCGAATTTTCAGTTTAATTAATTTTTTTTACAGAAAACAACCTATATTTTAGATGGCCTTAACTGTCTAGTGTCCTACAAAATATGGATAAAAATTTATGAAACGCCCTCTAATGGCTTACGCAAATACAATAGAAGAAAATATTAGATTCCTAAGTCCCCAAAAAAACCTCTGTATGAATGTGCTTTGGGAGAAACAAAGTAAAAAAAAAGACATTTTTAATAAAAAAAGAATGGACACTTGTAGACTCCAGAGGGCCCTTTGCCCGACCTTCTCTTCTCGGTCGGGCAAGTGTTCCAAGTACTCTTGTTCGTGTTGAATATTTTTGGACAACACTAGAAGAAAACTACTTATATTAGCCGCTTCCAAACGGCAGAACCTTTGTGTCAATACTTTTTATGAGCTTTGTCACAGAGTTATCATGTGGAAAATCGAATTTTCAATATAATTCATTTTTTTTATATCCAATGCTCTGTAAAATATGGATAAAAATCTGTGAAAACGTTCTGTAGCGGTTGTCGTAAATAAAAATGCACGGCCGAAATAGATTCCGTGGCCCACAAAACCTCTGTATGAGTGAGGTTGCAAAAAAAAAAACCAACCTAAAAAAAATTTTGTTTAATGCTGTTCCTAAATTAAATCGTAAATATTAACGAATAAACACCTATTTTTAAAATTCCAGAAGCTTTAAATCGAATTTTGAGTTATGCAGTTTTTTCCCGATTTAATCTGATCTGAATCGTCAGATTTTACTGTGTTCCCAAGACGGTGTTATAACAAGCTTGGTCAGTAAAGACGTGAGGAAATTCTTCAAATATCAAATATTGGATTTAAAGACATTTAAAAACCAAGATGCCCGGACGAAAATCTTACACTCAAGGTCAACATATCGGAAATACTTAAAAAAAACGGGTTTAGGGGCATTCAAAATATTCACATAAGGTCAACATATTGGAAACCCATCAGAAAATTAAAAAAAAAAATCCAAGAAGATCACTCTCCAAACTAGTATTTGACAAATTGCCAAAAATGAGCTAACTGTTCCACCGAATAAATTAAGTGTGGGCATGGCTAAACCGCTCAATATTACATGGCCGATTGCCCGATTTATTGCAGAAACTCGGCATCTGCACCAATTGAAACCAATTGTTCGGCAAGCAATATTCTTTTAGAAGAGCTTCGTTACAAAGCTCAGAAAAGCTGTGATCATGAGAGTTCTGCTGTTCGGAATCGGCTAATAAAAGTAGGCCCCTACGAATATTATTGGAATTTAGCAAGTTCGACGATATTAGTAGTGATGAAAGACCACGGTTCTTCAGAGCTTACAGTAGTAATTTCTTTTTTTCGTTTCCGTTCATAATATTTTGGGGACCCTAAACCTTTTTTGAAGCGAAATACATCTTTCTGGCAAAATTTCAGCTCAGCAGCGATGCAAGAGTGGTGTACAAATTACTTTCCCAATTCATTACGTTGGAAGAGGCAATTTGTTGAGTGAATTTTGTTGAAAGTTTAGGCAATTGTTTATTTTTAAAGAAGATTTGCTGGTGATAAAGGTTTTTTTTCTGTGTATGTGATATTCCTATTAGTGCACCTTTTGATAAAAGGAAATTTTGTTTTTTTTGAAGTCGCATACAGTGCGCTAGCTTTCCATTTCTAAACACAAATGCATGGCATTATAAATAAAATAACCATCAATGCATGCAATTTGCTGTGGTTTATCGATGAGATAACGTAATGATCAAGTGAAACTCTCCCCACTACCTACTGTTTAGTTTCAATAGCATGGACTCACTCTGTTACTAAGGATATTAATGCAAGTGGTACAGAAGTTTATCTGTGATATTGGCTCAGTTAATGGAAGTAGCATCAGAATTGTTAGATGCAGTTTTTCCCTCCTGCATTATTTTCTTTTTTACGTGCACATTCATTACATTTTCATTACACCTACATGCATAGAGTGTATACTAGTAGTTTATGAGTTGAGTGAAGTGAAAAAGATAGAAATGCACTGCACTTAAGTTATTTCAAAATAAACTTTCAAGTGTACTTTTATGCATGGACTTTTATATGTAAATATATGAATTGAAGTGTGCTATAAAGAGTTTCCTTAGTATCATAGCATATTTGTTGTTGTGAATATTATATAGAAAATAATATTTATTTAAAAATCCATTAAATATCTATTCTTTGAAAATTTCAAAAGTATATTTCAAAAATAATGAAAATTAAATAAATTTAATTGAAGTACATTTTGAAAATGAGTATGAAGAGGAAATTTTCTCCAATGGCAAACATAATAAAATTCGTAGTGGGTGAAAATTCGAACGAATTTATTACAAGGCAATTTTAAAAAATCGTTGATTTTTCTCTTCTATCTATCGTGATATTACTATAGAAAATATAAAATTTTTAATGAATTTTTAATCTTACTGGAGGTTGTCGATTCAGTCGAGTATCACATAAAACCATATTTAAAACGAAACGAAACGAAATCTCAAATTATAGATTTATAATTAAACCCCCCTTTTTCGATCCCTTATGTCTTTTAATAATCAGTAACATGGTCATTTTCAACCGAATAGTGATTTTATACGATTTTGAAATGTGGGAAAAACAGAAATCTTTCAAATGATCTATTTTATTTTGCTATTCAAATGAAAATGTTTCAAGTAAGTGATGAGGAGATCTTAAATTTTTAAATATTTTTTTCTATTTAGACATCTATTGTTTGTTAAGATTAAAAATGAGCGTAATCGGATGAAAACCACACCTACTTCCCATACAAAAGCATTTTCGCATATGAGTATTTTCATACTTTTCCTACGAAAATTTAAAGCTGAGAAGCTTAAACCATAACATTAAATTGACTGGTGAATGTACCTACAAAAATGGACGTAAACCGATGAAAACCACGCCTACTTCCCACATAAAAATATTTTTACCTATTTATGCTTTCCAATTTTGAGCACGAAAATATAAAGAGATTGGACTGAAACTCGGTACTTAAGCTTATATTTACTGACAAATATATATCTTTAAGAATGGGCGTAATCGGATAAAAACCACGCCTACTTCTCATACAAAAGTATGTTTTTAAATGTGTATTTACAGGCTTTGAGCACGAAAATATATAGCTATCGTGCTAAAATTTGCTACTCAGAAATATATTTACTGATGAATAGGTATGTTTGAGAATGGGCGTAATCGGGTGAAAACCACGGCTACTTCCCATACAAAAGTACTTTTCCGTATGTGTTTTCATACTTTTCGTGTGAAAATACAGAACTATGAAGCTGAAACTTTTCACATTAACTTTTATTTGCTGATGAATAGATATGTATGAGAATGGGCGTAATCGGATGGAAACCACGCCTACTTCCCATACAAAAGTATACTTTCAAATGTGTATTTGCAGGCTTTGAGCACGAAAATATGAAGCTATCGTGCTAAAATTTGCTACTTAGAAATATATTTACCGATGAATAGATATGTTTGAGAATGGGCGTAATCGGATGAAAACCACATCTACTTCCCATACAAAAGTATGTTTTTAAATGTGTATTTCCAGACTTTGAGCACGAAAATATAAAGCTATCGTGCTAAAATTTGCTACTTAGAAATATATTTACCGATGAATAGATATGTTTGAGAATGGGCGTAATCGGATGAAAACCACATCTACTTCCCATACAAAAGTATGTTTTTAAATGTGTATTTCCAGACTTTGAGCACGAAAATATAAAGCTATCGTGCTAAAATTTGCTACTTAGAAATATATTTAATGATGAATAGATATGTTTGAGAATGGGCGTAATCGGATGAAAACCACGCCTACTTCCCATACAAAAGTATGCTTTCAAATGTGTACTTACAGGCTTTGAGCACGAAAATAGGTAGCTATCAGACTTCAACTAGGTACGTTACATTATTTTTATGAAAGACTGAGCATGTTTGGAAATATACGCCTACCTGCCATATATATTTGTGATTTTTGAATTATGTGTATCTAATTGTCAGTCGCAGTATAGGTTATTTAAACCTCAATATTACCCAAACTATTATTTACACATAAATAAATGTTGATTGAATTGAGAAAATTAAAAAGCCAATAACATTTGAAAGTAATTTTATTTTCAGTAAATATGCACATGTTGTTCACAGATTATTGTCAATTTAAAATGCCTCAACCAATATATGTAGATTATATACTTTTACTGATGCTGTCAACTATTTTTAACAGAATTTTGCAAACAATAAAGTTTTTATTTTATTGTAAATGTTTTTTTTTTTTTTCATTTCCTTTGTTTATTTGCTGTTTGTTTTTTTGCCAGAAACCCAATTGTAACAATTACATATGAATGTAGTTTTGCGCACATGCCCATGCATACCATACACCATATCACACATCTACTATATAAGAGAATAAAAGTTGTTTTCAATATTGTTTGTTATTGGTGTTGTAAGTGAATGCATATAAATATTTGACAGAATAAAATGAAACTGATAGAATGTATAAATTCAAAAAAGTAAAAAAAATCGCAAACAAATTAAAAAAGTTAAGCATTGTATATGAACAAGTGCTAGCATTCGAGTATAAGAGGGCTGTCTGATAAATGATGAGCTTGAAAACTGTGGAAACATATCAAACATGTTGGAAGTGAAATCAATTAATATCCTATATTTAAGGACTTTGTATGAGAGCTATATGAAACAGTCGCCGTGGCAGTATAGGAATATATTATGCTGTTCTGTGATCTTATCAAAAGATCTACGGCAGTCCAAAGTAGACTTAGATTTATGAAGAAAGACTTTCGGGGCTTTTATTACAGCTTGAAACAGAACAAATGTATTTGGCTCTGTTTGATCCAAGTGAGTGTAGTATGAATAGCTCTGGCTTCGCCTAAAATACACTGCAGAGATCAGGAAGGCGAAATGAAATCTAAGGTGTAGTAAAAAGAAATCCATTATTTTTCCAATAGATGACTTTAGTAATCTGTAACTCGCGTTGTATAAGTGCACTCGGGTTACGTTAGATGGCGTTAGAATGATAGGATTTCGTAATAAATAAAATTTTCAGGCAATTTTGTGATCCCTTGAGTCGGTATTGTTTGAGCATGCGTCAAAGATGGACACCAGTAAAGAGAAAATACGCCATATTTTATAGTTTTTCTTCGATAACGGCAATAACGCAAGCCAGATGGTTGAAAATGTGAATAGTGTTTATGGTGCAATTTTGGTTTCGTTCCGGTAATTTTGATGTTGTCAAAGATGCACTACGCTCTGGAAGGCCAATTTTCGAAATTATCGATAGAATAATGGAAATCGTCGAATTTGACCGTCATGTAAGCACTGTTTCTATTACGCAGGAGCTAAAAATTGAACCAAAATCCCTGTGCAACCATTTAAAAAAGGCTGGATACAAAAAGAAGCTGAATGTATGGGTGTCACACGAGTTAACGCAAAAAAAAACCTCATGGAGCGAATTTCTATCTGCGAATCGCTGCTGAATCGCAACAAAATCGATCCATTTCTGAAGCGGATGGTTACTCTGGTGATGAAAAGTGCGACACTTACGACAACGTCAAGCGAAAAAGGTCGTGGACGAATCGCGGTGAGCTGGCGCAGACGGTGGCCAATCCAGGATTGACGGTCAGGAAGGTTTTGCTATGTGTTTGGTGGGATTGGCAGGGAATCACCTACTATGAGCTGCTCCCCTACGGCCAAACTCTTAATTCGGACATGTACTTTCAACAATTGGACCATCTGAAGGAAGCAATTGCCCAGAAGCGGCTATCTATGGCGCATAGGAGAGGAATTGTGTTCCATCAGAACAACGCCAAGCCACACACATCGATAGTGGCTCACCAGAAGCTCCGGCAGCTTGGTTGCGAGGTTCTTATGCATATCCACCTTGTAGTCCGGACCTGACACCAAGTGATTACTACCTGTTCCTGTCTATAGCGAATGATTTTGCTGGTGAAAAATTCGACTCAAGAGAAGCTTGTAAAAATCGGATGTCCCAGTTTTTTCCCAATATGAACGGGGGTTTCAATGAGATTGGCATTATGAAGTTACCTTCAAAATGTCATTTGATCTAAATCAGATCAATTTAACTATGCTAAATAAAACCTTCCATTTAATGCAAAAATAATGGATTTCTTTTTACTTTTTATATTTATATTGAGTTTATCCGAATATGCGCCAACTCCAAAAAAAAAAAAAAATCGTTTATAAAGTAATTTGCAACACTTTATGCCTGATTAAAGAATTCTAATTGAATTAATTTGGATTTCAAGTGAATTTTTGACAATTAGATTTCATCAATTTGAATTTTTTTTTTTTTTTGTTATTTAAGGCCATCTATCATCGAGCCTAAGTATTTATCATATAGCGCACGTATGCCATTCATGTGAAGATATAATACCACCTATTGTTGCACTATAGTTATAGTTGCATAAATGCTATTGTGTATGAAAAGTATTTGCATATTATTATTATATGTAGCGAGTGTATGCTGTTAAGTATAGACTTGGTGGACATGAGTGTGGGTACATGTGTTTACAGTTAATTTATCTCTTATTTTGCATGCGCACACTCTTATATGCGTCCATTAAAATTGTTCTATAGCACAATATATAGGTAAGACTATGAGGGCATTTATGGAAATGAGTATGAGTGAGTATGTGTGAGTGTGTGTGTGTGTGTTTGTGCATGTGTATGCATAGTTATGCATTATTAATATTTATGCATACTTAATGGACACTTTTGTTGTGTTAAACTTTATCATAACCGGCATTTATTGCATGTGCATGTACTCGTACTCGATATAAGTGTAGGTAACTATGTTGAGGTTAAATGTATAAATGTTTGGTTAAAAGTAGTATTAGAGAGATTTTTAAAATTAAAACTATTTTTATAATTATTACTCAAGTTCTACTTAAATTTAGCCTATCGAAAATAGTGAGAAGCTGTCTTTATTAAATTTCTAAAGAAGCTCTCCAATGAAGCTCTACCATTCAGGCAATTGTCTAATACATTAGCTTTCTTCTAGCCACCTCAGAATTTAACACTCTCAGTAATTTTGAATGAGAAGCGTGCTCTAAGAAGTTCTTCAGAGCATTTAAAGCAATTTACCAGTAATTTGAATGGATTTGAGATGCTTTCTATAGGCAATATAATTTGTTTCTTTCCCTAATATTATGAACTACCTTAATGTACTTATGTAGACATATATAAAAACATTCATACAGAATTTTTTGCCATATTTTTCTCATTTTATTTTTATTATCTTTGGTTTTTTTCGCCACACGGTTTTTGTTCTTTGGTTTTTTTTTTTGTGGAAAATCCTTTCTGATTTTTTTGTTTTTTTTTTCATTATTGCAATACGCGTCGAATGCAGTCAGATAATTTAAATAAATGAAATATTTAATTTTAAAATCTGTTACGAGATAAACCCAAAAGGGATAAATGTATTAATATGTTTATTTATTTTTACACCACAATATGTAAATATCTATAAGGTGAACGGAAATTAAATAAGCATAGGTGTATATGATATATTGCATTTGCAATAACATTTAATTATGTGAAAAACTTGTAGTTCGCTGTATTTTATTTTATGCAATTTATAATAATGAAAATTATATAGATAAATAGTTGTTTATACAGTTTTTATTATTAGGCAACTTTAACACAGATGGAGTTTATTTTATAAATTGTTAAAAATTTAAATAGACCAAACAAAAAAAAATTATTTATTTGAATTTTTTTCTTTTTTCCATTCAATGTGCTTACTCCATACAAATCTCTGGTCTAAGTGAATACCAAGGTATTTCACATGAGAGCGTTGAGAAATTGTTTCCCATTAATTTCTACTTGCGGACATGTTACTTACTTATGTGGCCATAACAACCGAATATCGATTTAGGCCGAAAATAACATGCTTCGCCAGCCATCTCTGTTCTTCGCTAGCTGGCGCCAGTTAGAAATTACAAGCGCCGTCAGGTTCTCCAGTACTTGGTCTTTCCACCGGGGGTTTGGTCTTCCTCTTTTGCGTCGTCCTCCAGCGGGTTCCGAATATAACACCTTCTTAGCTGGAGCGTGTTCTTCCATTCGCTCGACATGACCTAGCCAGCGCAGCCGCTGGATTTTGATGCGCTTTACTATGTCAATATCGGCATACAGCTCGTACAGCTCATGGTTGTACCTTATTCGGTACTCGCCACCAACGCAAATAGGTCCAAAGATCTTGCGTAGGACTTTTCTCTCGAAAACTCCAAGTATTCGCTCATCCGAGGTGGAAATTGTCCAGGCTTCAGCGCCATATGTTAGGACAGGCATGATGAGAGACTTGTAGAGTGTAGTTTTCGTTCTTCGAGAGAGGGCTCGACTTCTCAATTGCTTACCCAGCCCAAAGTAACACCTGTTAGCAAGAGTTATCCTACGCATGATCTCCAAGCTGACGTCATTACTGCTGTTAATGCTGGTTCCAAGATAGACAAAGTCCCTTACTACTTCAAAAGCGTAGTTGTCAACAGTGACGTGCTGTCCAAGACGCCGGGACTCTTTGTTTGTTGACACTAGATACTTCGTCTTGCCCTCGTTCACCGTGAGACCCATCCGACGCGACTCTCTTTCCAACTCTGAGAATGCTGCACTGACTGCTCGCGTGTTCATGCCGATTATGTCAATATCGTCGGCATACGCTAACAGCATGACACTTTTGTTGAAGATAGTGCCATTATGTCGTAGATCAGCAGCTCGTATTATTTTCTCCATAATAAGATTGAAGAAGTCGCACGATAACGAATCACCTTGTCTGAAACCCCGTTCGGTATTAAACGGTGCGGAGAGGTCCTTCCCAATTTTCACAGCACAACGGGAGTTATGCAGTGTCATTCTACAAAGTCGAATGAGCTTTGCAGGAATACCGAACTCAGACATTGTTGCGTAGAGGTAATCCCTTACCGGACTGTCGAAAGCGGCTTTATAATCAACAAATAGGTGGTGTGTGTCGATCTGTTTTTCTTGGGTCTTCTCCACGATTTGGCGCAGTGTGAAAATCTGGTCGATGGTGGATTTACCAGGTCTGAAGCCACACTGATAAGGTCCAATCAGGTTGCTGAGCATAGGCTTCAATCTTTCACACAGTACGCTCGATAGAACCTTGTACGCGATGCTCAGGAGACTTATTCCACGGTAGTTGGCGCAAATTGTGGGGTCTCCTTTTTTATGTACAGGACAGAGAACACTGAGCCTCCAATCATCAGGCATGCTTTCATCCGACCATATTCTGCTTATGAGCTGGTGCATGCGGGTGAGCAGCTCATCGCCTCCGGTCTTAAACAACTCGGCAGGCAGGCGTAGCATCGCCATTCAGTAACGTGGAGAAGTGTTCCCTCCATAGGCTCAGTACACTCTGGACATCCGTAACCAGATTCCCATTTCCATCACGACAAGAAGAGGCTCCGGGATTTAAACCTCCACTCAGGCGCTTGATCTTTTCAAAGAATTTTCGAGTTTCATTCTTGTCGGTGCACATCTCTATCTCCTCACACTCGCGTCTTTCCAACTCCCTCTTCTTGCGCCTGAAAAGACGTCTCTCTGCACTCCTTTTCTCTCTATACCGCTCCTTAACAGCTCGCGTTACGCCTGCACGCAGGGTTTTTCTGTAGGCGGCGTCTTTCTCTGCGGTAGCGTCGCGACACTCCTGATCATACCACTCATTCCTCAGAGGCCGGTAGTAACCGATTACCTCCTCGGCAGCAGTAGTCATGGAGTGGGATATATGTGTCCACCGTGCGCATGTATCATCAAGTGGGGGAGTGTTCTGCATAAGCAGATCCGATAGTCGAGTGGAAAATGCATCTGCTGTCTCTGGTGATTGCAGCTTACTGACGTCGAGCTTTCTCTGTGTGGGACTTCTCTTGTTATTTGCGACACATAAGCGTGTGCGCACCTTAGCTGCAACAAGGTAGTGATCCGAGTCGATGTTGGCACCACGGATCGATTTCACGTCCATCACACTGGAAGCATGCCTTCCGTCAATCAACACATGATCAATTTGGTTTCTTGTACGATGATCTGGAGACAGCCATGTCGCTTTGTGGATGTCGAGATGCTGGAATCTGGTACCACCAATTACCATGTTTCGTGCTGCGGCGAAGTCGATCAGCCTCATTCCGTTATCGGAGGTGTTTTGGTGGAGGCTGAATTTTCCGACAGTTGGACCAAAGGTACCTTCCTTGCCCACCCTGGCATTAAAGTCGCCAAGCACGATTTTGATATCGTGGCGGGGGCAGCGGTCATAAGCTTCTTCGAGGCGCTGAAAGAAGCTCTCCTTGGTCACATTGTCCTTCTCATCTGTCGGAGCGTGGGCACATATAAGGCTGATGTTGAAAAATTTTGCCTTGATGCGGATTGTGGCCAGCCGTTCGTTCACAGGCGTGAACTGTGAGACAAGATGTCGTAGTCTCTTGCTGACCAAAAATCCACATCCTAATTCGTGCCTTTCAGCATGGCAACTGTAGTAGATGTCACAGGACGCTCTTTTGGAGCAACCCTGTCCTGTCCATCGCATTTCCTGGAGAGCGGTGATGTCAGCTCTGTATTTTTCGAGGACATCAACCAGCTGGATAGATGCACCCTCCCTATAAAGGGATCGGACATTCCAGGTGCATATCCGTAAATCATTGTCCTTTTTTCGTTTGCGGGGGTCATCAACAAAAGCGGTAGTCCTTATCCGAGGCATTTTAGTTTTTTTCATTGGGGGGGTTTTTTATGTGGCGGGTCCCAAACCCAACGCACAACCTCTAACCGAGGAGATTTTCATACAAATCTCTGGTCTAAGTGAATACCAAGGTATTTCACGTGAGAGCGTTGAGAAATTGTTTCCCATTAATTTCTACTTGCGGACATGTGCCCTTCTTAATTGTAAATGTTACAATTCGTTTTGTTGACCTTAATCTTCCAGCTTGAAAGCCAATTACTATGGATGTCAAGATGATTTTGAAGGTTTGACGCAACTGGTATCAGATAGGGGAGATAGTTCTGTAGTACAATGTGGATGTTTGTTGGAAATAACTTCATGAATTTGTGGATCAAACCAGTTCTAATTTCGGAGTGTAAAAATCGCATCCAGGTCACTACTTTTTAAGTAACTCGCCAAATCGGGCTAGAAAAGAAGGAGCTGATTTTTTTAATAAATGTCCAGTACCTCATTCAAAATTGTGTCAAAAATGAGTGTCTATGTCCTAAGGTAAGATCAGTTTTAAAAACGTACAAATATTCCCGAAAAGTACAATAGCAAAAACTGGAGACCCGGATCACGTAAATAATTAAGCTGTTTAACAGAAATTCGTTACCTTTAACCGCAGGTATTACGGCCACTGGATCATACAGGATATTTTGTACACAGAGCCCATTTACTACACACTTGAATCTCTTCAACCTTTCTTATGAAGGTTGGGAAGTGTTTAAGACGAAGTCTAGCCAAAGCCGGAGATTCGTAAAGGGCATGGGTAAACGTTTTCATCATATTTAGTTCTCATACAAAAGTACATTCTTGAACACAGGTTTTTAAACATTGTTCACATAAATATAAAGCTATTTGGCTGAAATTCGTTATTATCGACTATTTTTTCTATCAAATAATGGTTGAATTGAAGAAGGGCCATAATTGGTTAAAAACCACTCCTATCTGTCATACAAAAGTGTCTTTTCGAACAACGGTTTTCGAATATTCCTCACGTAAATATGCAACTATTTAGTACAAAGTGGGTGTATTCAATTGTTTTTACGTATTTAGATAAAAAATTACGCCTACTTTCCTTACAAATTTTTTTTTCGAACTTATTTTTTTGCACATATAGATATAAAGTTATCGTGCAGCAAGCCAGTATATTCAATTATTTCTACTTTAGAAAATAGGGCATTATTGGCCGAAAGCAATGCTTTCGAAAAAAATATTTTCGAACATGAGTTCGAAAGCCGCTGCATTCAATTGCTTTGTTTCCAGATCTCATAACTTTAAGCAGGATCGTAATTGGCTGACAATCACTTTTATCTACCACACAAAAATATATTTCGAATGTAGGCTTTTAATCGTTCCGTCCATAAATATGAAGCTATTGAGCTCAAACTTGGTGCGTAAGCTTAATTTTACCAATAAATTTATGAATTTGAAAAGTAGCGCAATTGAATGAAAACAACGTATACTTCTCATACAAAAGTATATTTTCGAAGATAGATTTTTAAGCGTTGGCCCATGTAAATATAAATCTATTAAGCTCAAAATTAACACATATGTTTATTTTTACCCAAGAACACAATAGCCCAAAAAGAGGCTTAATTAGATAAAAATTAGGCCTAATTTCTATACAAAAGCTGTTTTCGAACAAATGATTTCCGAATTTATGCATGATTATGTATGGTTATCAAGCTAAAATTCGGTATATTCGAATAGTTTTCATCGAACTATAATTTAGCTCAAGTAGGGGCGTAATTGGATCAAAACCACGCCCACTTTATATATAAAAGATTAAATTTCGAACGAATTTTTAAAATTTGAGACATGAATATGGCAAGTTTTGAACTACTAGGTATACAATGAAGTGAAATTCATTCAAATAAAAATTTCAATTACGTACAAATGTTGTATGTGTTTACCTGCTATATGTATTTTCTACACTCACTGTTATCTTTTTCTATTATTGTAATGTAGTATCTATTTTTCTTTATAAAAAGTGAAGAAAAATGTCTCACTTTGTATATGAAATTGTATAATTCAAAGTGTCACTTGGTAATTGTTTTTTTTTTCCTCTTTCTTTCCTGACATTACGCTCAGGTGCAGCGACATCAAGCAAATTACATTCTTTTTAGTAAACAAAACTAAAAAAAAAAATAGAAGGGAAAATGCACAATCATCATTCGACACAATCATGAAATAGAAAATCCTCCAAATTCGTATTGCTATATTTGTAAGAATGCTACAATTCTGTGTACGAATATGATTGCATTTGTACTACGAGTATGTGCATTGAAGTAGTATCTACCATATATGAGTATTTGTGAAACATTGATTCACATTCTGTGTACAAATACTGGTTGTAAAATTGCAAAATTTTTTCAATGATTACTTTTTTTTGCTCATCTTTCTTTTCGATTTTTTTATTTGTTTTACTGCCTTTATTGCTACGCTCTATTTTTTGCTGTTACAATTTTCTTTAAAGAATGTCAGCTCTTTAGTTGTCGACCCACACTTGCTTGTCTGCCTGCAATCGCTGTCATTGCATTTCAGAGTTATGAATAAAACAATGGTGGAGAATGTTGATTACATGTGATAACGGGTAAATGTTGGAATGCCTTCATGTGTGGGAGAATATATGTGTGTACAGGGTTAGACGATTGAAGTGTTACCTATTCAAGTGACCATATCTTTTTTGTGTGAAATTATATTTTATTGATTCGAATTACAAAAAATTGTGGAAATAATCAAAATTTCAAAATCGCTTCACTTTAGCTCGAGGTGGCAATATTTTGCCTTGACTATGGCCTTCAAACGATAAAAAAATGAGTTGCATGCTTCACGAATGTGATCATCCGGTATTTTGGCTCAATCTCGAACAATTAGCTTTCTTCAGCGCATCCATACTGGCATATTTTTAGTCCATACCTTGCTCTCCAAAATGGCCCAGATGAGATAGTCCATCGGACTTGCATCTGGCGAATTCGAAAGCCATTGTGCGAACGAAAGGAAGTGTGGAACATGATTTTTTAATCATTCTTTGTTCACACGAGCTTTATGTGACGGTGCCGAGTCTTGTTGGAACGTCCATGCTCTACGAATGAAATGTTTGCGTGCCCACGGCTCTAAAGCAACTTCCAAAACGTTATCCCGATAATAAGTCACATTGACTTGGCCACCAGGCATTATGAGAACGATTGGAGAGCGTCCATCGACGGTCAGAGCTGCCCATGCCCATGCCCCATCACTTGCAATGGAAAATTACTTCGGTGGTCATTCGTAGTCTCAAAATTTTCGAAAGTGGGTTCAGTTAAGCAAACACGTTCATTTTGAGAGTTTATGAACTGCTCAATAGGGAAATTTTTCACCACGTTCGTGGAAGCGTAACAACTCCTTTGCTCGTTCGAGTCTAACTTTTTGTTGCTTTTGTGTAAGATCGAGTGCCTTTTGGAACTTGTAGGGCTTTACCTTGAGTTCATTTTGGAATATGCTTCGGATGCTGGGCTGGGATATTTTCAGTTCTTTGGCCATTTGATTACCACTACGACGTGGATTTCGTTCAAGTCGAGCCTTCACTTTCCGAACCATTTCAAGTGATGTTGCTGTTTTCCTTCGTCCACCTCCATAGCGTTTGGCAATGCTGCCAAATATAACGTAATCACATTATTACGTTTGAATTCCATTTCGAATAACTTTTGCTCTATAAAACTTAGACGCAAATGCTTGTTGTAGTTTGTAAACAATATAAACAGCTATTATTGGTATGAATTTTAAGTAGTTGGCAATATCGGTTTGACAGATAGACCTGTGTATAGTTGGTAACACTTCAATCGCCTAACCCTGTATGTTATATGCTCGTATACGATGCCGCTAGGATGAATTATATGCATTTTTCAATTTTCCTTTTTTATTTATGCATTTTTTCAACGAAAATGCGAATTATTATGTTTTTTTTTTGTATTTGAATGTAAGCTTGAGTATTCATAGCTGTGTATTTAAGGGGTGCTTTTTGAAAGAGTTTGTACAGTAATCAATTTTTCGAACAACTGATGATAAAAAATGTGAAAAATTCGTTTACCCATTGCTTCAGAAGTTAAAATGAACCAGAAATGTCAAATAGTATTAATTTCACTTGATTTTCATTACGACGAAAATAAAAAAAAAAAAATACTAAAAAAACACCCTTTGTATAAGTACGATTATATGGATAGGAGGAAAATATTATGAATAATTTTTTGTTGTTTTGGCATGTTTACTTTTTCGCTTTCATCTTTACCGTTTTTACTTTATATATGTAAATACTTGGTTGTTTGCATAATGTCAAAATTGACGGTAAAGCAATCTTATGACATTTATATTCAAACGTACTCTCTCATATTTATGTATGTACATACTTTACTATATGTCATTGTTGTTGCAATCAGAGATTATAATGATACTGCTGCTGCTGCTGATTGAAATTGAGCTATATTAAATTTATCTAAAGAAAAATAAAAGTAAGCATTGCTTTTAGTTGTACATTAGAGGCATTTTTTTTTTTTAAATGTATGCGTATTTGGTAATGTAGTTGGTACGATGATAATAATAATAAAACAGGTACACGAAAATACAAAAATGTCTTGCCAATTGTAAGCGTAAGAAACATTCAATAAAATACCCAGAATAGTCTCCGAAGGGATAAAATGTATGATTGGCGCACATTCGTTTTTACTGTTCAACATTTTTTCTGAGCGATACGTGCGCTATTCCTTACAGTGGGTCCCTTATATAACTTACTATTTCTTTTAATTTCTCTTCGTTAGGTTCCAGAGTGCTCCTAGACGGATAATATCTATACTCGACCCCCTTTAATTCTGGACCATCGACTTTTCCTCCCAACTATAATTGCAATATATCTCCTCCACTCTTTAGGAATCTGCCTTGCAACATAGATCGTTCTATAAAATTCGCTCCCATTGCTGTCTGGCTGCCCATAGAAGGGAAAAATATATGACCCACTCGTATAACTTTTTGCTACCCTCCCTTATAAAATGACCTTGAAAGCATCTAAAAGTCGATAAAAGACACAATTGACTAGGAATTACCTTCACAGCGTAAAATATAAGATTGTCTCCTATTAGGTTTTCTGTCCCAACATTTCCTTTGAATATAATTTAAAATTCTATAACCATTTCTTTCGGACGTTTACTATGCAAAAATAAACATTTTTATCAAATTTCACAGATAACCCATCCTCAATTGTTTTTGTTAACCAACAACATTTCTTGTCTACTTCTTGGGGTGCCTTCCATACAAAATGCACTTAAAAGCCCCTGAAAATCGACAAATAACCCCATCATTTTTCAGAGCTCTAAAATGAATGACTGATCCCCATTAATTCTTTAGCAGCAACATTTCCCCTAACCTCAACCACCTCGTAACTCCGCTGCTTAGCGAGGATGCGCTTCAAAATTGATGTTTTTATAAAATTCACACCCCATAAAGGGGACTTATCTTATTAAGCGACGTCCGGCTCTCAGCAAACAATTTGTAGTAATAAAAATTTGAAAAAATAGCTTTTCATAGAGCTTTCTTCGACTAAAGCTTTACAAAAATATGCTCACAAGTCGGAAGGCAATTTCCAATACGAGAAATTTGAAATAAAAGAAATTTTTAAAGAGTTTTCCTAGGTTAAAGCTTTAAAAATAGATGTAACAAGACTTCTGTTGTTGCCCACTTGTCGGCAAGAACTTTCTTCTTCTTCTTCTTCTTATGTGGCCATAACAACCGATGATTGATTTAGGTCGAACATATAATGCGGCGCCAGTCTTCACTGTTTTTCGCTTGCTGGCGCCAATTGGATATTCTAAGCGCCGGTAGATTACCCAAAACTTGATCCTTCCAACGGAGGTCTGGTCTTCCTCTTCTTCTGCGTTCTTCAGCAAGAACTTTACGAGGACAAAAACGGAAGAGCTTTTTAAAGTGCTTTCTTCATTTAAAGTTTTAAAAATGTAACATGAGTTCTGTTCGCGATAACAAAACTTTGCATACAACAGCTTTTTAAAGAGCTTTTTTCCTATATGGCTTCGAAAATAAAAGTAATATGAGTTTTATTATTCGAAAACGGTTAATATATGCTTTCAAGACTGTGCAAATCAGACGCATACAACAATAGTGTAGGAGAATCTCAGAAAGGTGCTTTGTAGTCTCTGGACTGCATTAATTCTAAGCTATGATATGCTCTAAAATGTATGTGAAAAATATATGAAATCTTTTCAACAGAGTCTTCGAAAATGTTTAACTTTCAGTTTATGTAACGCAGAACTAATAAAATATATGTATATTGACGCCAGCATACGCGAACCCTTAAACTTTAGTAATATAAAAATCAACTATATGTGGCGGTCGTTGAATTCCAAATTCCAAAAAAATGAAATTCAAACAAACCATGAGACAAATGTAAGGATATAAATCTTCATGAACATGTAAGTAAATATTTGCTTAATATCGTGTTGTCGTCTCCAACGTCATAGTCATCGTCATTGTTGATTGTATGGTGTAGAAAATTGAACATAAAATGCATCATAGTCATTACCACAATAGTTTTATATGTATGTATCCTATATATGAAATTGTTGTTCCACTACTACTCCATCCAAGGATATATGACAATACATGTGTCGACTTGAGATGCAGAAGCACATACGCAGCCTTCACATTTGCTCCATCGTAAGCGTTGTGAAACAAATAAAGCATGTGTTTTTTGTTCTTTTCATCCAATGATAGACAGCAATAGATAGTGCGGGTGATAAAACTAACACTAATACTTGTACGCCATACAAGGATATCAAAAGTGACACGCATGACGAAGATAAAGTGTGTATCTAAAGGATGTTTGTATTAGTATTAAATATCTACAAATGTATCCAATGGGGAAAATTGAAGTAAATGCAGAGAGTTCGAGGTTAGCACCCTTCCCAATGAAAAAATATGAGCACACTAAATGAATTTTAACACTGCAAAATCATGCATTACATCTTCATATACTCGGTAATCAAAGAGGTAATGTATAAGAATACAGGAACTACTTGATTTACTTTATTTAACTCTTGAATTGTTAAGTTATTGTTAAAAGGATCACTTTCTTTTAGATTTTGAATTATATTTTTGATATCTTCAATTACCAGCTTTAGTTGATTTTGGTGGGTAAGGCATTACTTGTACACCTGTACGTTTCCACTCGTACGATCTTCAATGGCAATACATCCATACAAGTTCACTTGTACGCACACATGCAATTTATGTACACACTATATAATCTTATGATGGCGGCAAAATGCATTGTAATGTATTCTTTAGTAGTGCAATCGATTTGAGCGAATTGCAAACATGATGGTAGTTAAAAGGATGTGAATTTATTCACCATCTATGCAGAAATACTATCGATGTATAAAGTGTAAAATGAAAAATGCTGATTTGAATGAGTTTCTTATTTAGTCGAAATACTTTTATGCATCTACCAGTAGATGGAAATTAAAAGCAAAGAGATAGAGAATAGAAACTACATTTTTCAAACTGTAATTTATAGCTTGAAAATGTACAGAAAAGTACTTATTTTGATTACTTGTGGGGAACATGCGGAAATATCATAGTCTACTTTGCAGATTATCATAGCATAAAACTGTAAATTGATGCTACTAATAATTGAAATTGCTTCGAATTCGAAGAAATCAATTTCATATATTTAATATTTATAATTTGTTTGCCAACTTTCTATTGAAATCATCGTGTACATCCACCAAATAGTCAAAGTACAGCCTAAAATTATGCAATTATTCTTAATGAAGAGTCAATTGTTCTGATCCTTTTTTTTTAAATTAAATTTTAATGGATCGCTGATACACTAGATTTTTAGAATTATTTCTTATTCTTCGAAAGCCTAAAAATATGCAATAATTCCTAAGAAATTATACATTTTGTCTATAGCCAGTAGAAGTAGACAATTCTCTAGACGAGAACCCCAAAAGTATGCTATAATTTTTAATAATTCATTAATTATTTTTTTAGCTGATTTGAAGTCTGTTAGATAGGCGCCTAAACAAGGAATTTTCAAAATAAATTTCTTCCTAAAGTAAGAAGCCTAAAAGTATACAATTATTTTTAATAAACTTTCTTTCGAAATGATGCAATTACCTAAGCATATTATGCACCGCGAACAAACATATATCGTTTGCATTTCATACCAAATGAGAGCTTGCTTAAATTACCTTTTTGTATTCAAAGAGTCAAACAAACTTTAAATTAATAGCATTTTTATGTTCGAAAAAAAAAAATAGAATTTTTATTAAAGCTTCATCTATACGATTGAAGTTTTTGGCAATTAAACACAGCCAACCTAGCTGAAAGTGCATAATAATACTCTCATTTGCTCACAAATGGCCATATTCTGTACGCATAAACGTTGCCATTCATAACTATGACTTGTATGCATCACTTCCTTATCCGCTTTCGTTTATGATTTAAGAGCATTTAAATAGAATTTATGAGTACATGGTGTGGTATATGTATATATTTTATATATTTTTCTTCTCCATATCATATCATGTTCTTTTCTCATTGTCGTTTATAACTTTACTCATATCCATATGTATGTAGAAGTTAAAAACTGATTTGCAACGTTTTCGTTCGTAAACTATAGAACGCTATAAATAATATGGTTATAGTTCTTTGCATTTATATATGTGTCTGTATGCGATCAAAAATACTACTACTCTCATACTACATACGTAGATATTTTCTCTTGTTTATTTAGTATAACCTACACTCTAGGTAACAGTATGTTCGAAGCATAATCGTCATAAATAAAAAGTTATCGAACTGAAGCTCGGTGAATATGATTATTTTTCACAAAGAATGTAAGAACTCAAAAAATTGTCGTAATCTGATAAAAATCACACATACCTTCCATACAAAAATGTGTTTTCGAACTGAAGTTTTCTGGCTTTTGGCATTGAAATACAAAACTATTGAGCTTAAATTCAGTATATAGTAATACAATGAACATACTAATAGATATATTTAAGAATATACATAATTGAATGAACATCACTCTTACTTTCCATACAAAATTAAGTTTTCGAAATTAAAATTTTAAACTTTTCGCCTGAAAATGCAATGTCATTGAAGTCAAACTCGATGCATAATATTATTTTTACCAATGAACGAGTAAGAGTCAGAAATGACGTAATCGGATAAATACAACTCTTATCTACCATACTGAAATGTATTTTCGAAAGGATATTTCTAGATTTTGTTCACACAAAATAGAACTATCGAGCTTAAATTTGATGGAAATATTATTTTTCCAAATAAAACGATGTATCTTATAATGGACGTAATCGGAACGAAATTATCCTTACCTATCATACAAAAATATGTATTCGAAATTAAGATTTCACGTTTTTGGCTTGAATATATAAACCTATTGAACTGAAACTTGGTACTAAAGAATATTTTTACCAACTATTATACGAGTTCAGAAATGACCGTATACGGATGAAAATTACACCTACATCCCATACAAAATTAAGTTTTCGAAATTAGGATTTCTGAATTTTTCGATGAGAATATAAAGCTATCGAGCTAAAACTTGATATTAGCGAATATTTTCACCAACTATCTTATGATTTGAGAAATGAGTGTAAACGGATGAAAATTACACTACCTCCCATAGAAAAATGGATTTTCGAAATTAAGATTTCTGACTTTTCCGATGAGAATATAAAGCTATCGAGCTGAAACTTGTTGCTAAAGAATATTTTTACCAATTATCATATGATTTGAGGAATGAGCGTAAACGGATGAAAATTGCACCTACCTCCCATACAAAATTAAGTTGTCGAAATTAAGATTTCCCACTTTTTCGATGAGAATATAAAACTATCGAACTGAAACTTGATGCTAAAGAATATTTTTACCAATTATCATATGAGTTTCAGAATGGGCGTAATCGGATCAAAGGCACGGCTACCTCCCATATAATACTACGTCTTCGAATTTATGTTTTGAGGTTTTAAAGTGAAGCTATCGAACTGAAATTTGGTACTAAAGATTATTTTTGCCCACAATCTCTCAAGTTTGGGAATTAACATAATCGAATAAAAACTAACCCTACCTCCCATATAAAAATATGTTTTCGAATATTTGTTTCATACTGTAAAGTATCTAACTTTCGATATTGCCGAAGTTATGGACATACAATTTGTGTCTCCTTTTTGTTCGTTTGTTGAAACATATACAAATGCGCACATGTGTTGTAAAAGTGTTGACATGTTCCTATGAGATGAATATTTTACTTCATTTCATTCATATACTCGTACACATGCTAGTTTAGTGCCATAGCAAAGTTTTGTATGTTTTTTTGTTTAATTTTTAAATAATTTTTTTGTTAATTTGCTACCCTTTACAAAGAGGCTTTGTTTTACTTTTTTTTCATAATTTTTTGCTCATTTTCTACATTCCCTTTTCGTTTTTGTTGTAAATAATTTCATTTTGATTGTCGTAATTACCATGTTGAGAGTCTACACTAGAGGTTTGTTTTTGTGGGCTGCTGTTTTTTAATTATTCACATCCGTTCTCTGACTAGCTTGCTAGAGAGTAGCCAGCTCACCGCTATCGCTAAGCCAAAGGCACACATATTGGCTACTTGTTTGGTTTGCCTTCTTTGTACAGTTACATATCCTGTAAGAGCATATGTGCTCAACTCTATGTAACTCGTACTCTTAGGGATATAAATGATTAATTACAGCACTTGCCTGTAGGTATGATATGTTGAAAATTTACATAAAAAATTATTGTGCTTGAAAAATTAAAGCACAAAACCTACGATTAATGGTATGCATTCATACCTAAAGGCGGCTAGTGCCAGCAAGATGATATATCTACTTTATGCGGTTTACCAAACGCTCACAACTGATTGCTATTTTTGGGGTAAATCAATTGCAATGACATGTGGCATTAATGCGTATGAGTGACATGTAATTGATTTGCTTTTGAGTACATATATATTAGGGTGAATCAAATTGTGCGACAAGAAACAAATTGCTAATTACAAGTAATTTACTAAAAAACATCAATACACAGTAAGACTGCCTAATAAAGAACTTAAATTGTTTTTATTCGCATAAAGTGAGAAAACATCTTTTCGAAAGCCTACTTTTATATGAGAGATAGGCATGGTTTTCATCTAATTACAACCATTTGAAACTTGTCCATTTCATTGGTAAAAATAAACTTATGTTGCAAGTTTTAGCTCCCTTGCATTCTATTTTTGTATATAAAGTCGAAAAACTTACTTTCGAAAACACATTTTTGTATTGGAGGTCAATGTCGTTTTCATCGAATTACATCCATTGATTAACCTAACACTGCATTGGTGAAAATGTGCTTATATACTGAGTTTCATTATATTGCATTATATTTTCGCATACAAAGTTGAAAAACTTATTTTCGAAACCAAAATTTTGTATGGGAGGTACATGTGGCTTTCATCCGACTACATCCGTTTTTAAGCACCTTACTTAATTATTTTTAAAAATTCTTACACGCTAAATTTTAGCTCGATTGCACCATTTTTTCGCACACAAAGTCAAAAAGCTTTCGTTCGAAAACATATTTTTGTATGGGAGGTGGGTGTGATTTTCATTTGATGACATTCATTCTTTAACCCATAACTGTATTTTTAAAAATGTTATTATACTCTGAGTTTCAACTCGATTGAATTATATTTTCGTATACAAAGTCAAAAAACTTACATTCGAAAACTAGGTACTCCCTAATGTACATTTATAACATGTACATAGTTTTGTATGTTCTGATGAATCATGACAATATTTTCTTACATATGAATGACATTGGCATAAAGAGAAGATGATATCATACGTGAGTGCATGTCCAATCGTAAGATATGTGAAATGAAAATGACATTTATGTTTAAGATGATTTGCGTCATTAAAATAATTAAATTTAGAAAAATGTCATATATTTGAAGTATAATTATTCGATTAGGAGGGAATGTTATTGTATGCAATATAAAAAAAAAGTGGCTGCCGGTAGCTGAGTAGTTAGTGCCTTCGTCTTCTGATCTGTAGGTCGTGGGTTCGATCCCCGGCTGAAGCACAGCTAAAACTGCCTAAAATTTAACTCGTCCAATGGGCCCTTTGGGGTCTTTAATGGTCCAGTTAGCAAAATAGTTTGTTTTTCACTCTTTTTCGAACATTTTTATCGAGTTGAATATATAAACTCATAAACTCAAACACTTTTTTGCGCCGTTCGGTTCTCTGCACTTCTGCTTTTCCACTTGCACAACTCTTTAGTTGTCGAATAAATATATAAACATACACAATTAATCAGAGTACAAGTTATTTATATAATCCTAATTATGATTATTAAAAAATTGTTCACTTTTTATATTTGGAATACTTGGTTTGAATAATTTTAATTTAGTTAATAAAAAATCTGATTACTCGTATAATTTTAATCTGATTAATCGAAATACTGATTAAACGATTAATTTTAATTTGATTAATCAAAATACTTCTTTCAATTAACCTTTAATTTTATTGGTAAAAAAAAAATAATTGGAAAATAAAAAAAAGAAAGAAAGGAAGCTGTATTGTAGTTGTTGCTGTATTTATGTTATTCTGACATTTCATGTTTTTATTATTTGTTTTTGTTTTTTTTTTTTGTGTATTTTCTTGCCAAAATCCTATTAGACTCGTAATTGTAATTGTGGTTACTGCTAAAGAAGCAAACAACAAGAGCCAGTAATAGTATTGCAAATAAAGTTCTCAGCGGTTGCAATGGTTTTGTATAGAATTCTGTTGATGACATTACGAATGAGAAGGTATGCATATTAGATATGTTCAAAAATGTGGATTTTTTCTGCGTTGAAAAAGAAGCAAATTGAATTTCAAAATTTTTTTTTTATCATATATTCTCCTACTTGCAAGAATTCGTGGTGCTTCTTCAGTATGGGCATAATTGAAAAAATGATTTCAAAAATCATACTTATTGGTTTTTGAAAAGAAAAATCATAAAAATTATAAAAATTTTCCTTGCGGCACTCAAGATAAGTTTTTGCACTATATTGCTTTGCAACGCGTAGAGCCGCACAATAGAAAAAATTATTTATACAATTTTTCTTTTAAGGAAATATAAAAATAAGCTTTGCAATTTTATTGCTTTTGGAGAGAGATGATTGAAAAATTGTTTCAATTTTTATTTGTGCTACCTTAGTATTACTATACAAACTTGCAATGCGCAGAGCCAAAGAGTAAGAAAAATTATTTATGCAATTTTTCTTTAAAAAATATTTTTTAAAAATTGCAATTTTATTAATTGTAAGGAAAGATGCTTGAAAAATGTTAACTGATTGGTTTTAACAAAAAGAATTAACATAAAAATTGTTGCAATTTCTTTTATACCAAAAGATTTTTCGCAATATTGCCTATAGCAACAGGTTATGGTGAACTTTTTCTATAAGTTTTTCTTAGACGCAGATTGAAATAAAAATGCAATTTTCTCAATTTCAATCTAAATGAATAGTTATTGAAAAGAAAAATCAAATAAATTGCAATTGCAATTTTTTTTACAACACCACAAATACAAGTCGTTTAGAAATAACTGTTTGTTTTCTATTCTTTTTTCCAAAGAACTTTCAAAAAAATCATTCAACACATAAAAATCTTCATCAACAAAATTTTATGCAAGTTTAACTGCAATTGAAAATCCCTATGGTATACATATATTGTTGTTAACGAGCCAACCAATGTAAACCGCAACCGCATGTATTCACTGCATACATACTACTCTAGTTCCTATACAACAATATTATTGTAGCATTGTAGCAAAATATTGGTAGACAATCAGTGGACTATTGTTGTTACGAAAATGAATATATTTGTGCCACATGGCCACAAGAATTGAGCAGACAACTTCTAATCGTACTGACAATATTGGCATTAGCAATATGTGTCGAATCGAATAAAATTCAAATGTTTGATTATTATTTGCAACAGCTTATGATTAAAGTAGTAAATATCGAAAATATATGCAAATGTTTAAATTTGAATTTCAATGAAAATGTGGCAGCCCTAAAACAGCGATTACTTTCGATATGTAGATGCTATGAACAATTAGTGTTTTTAATGAGAAAAGTATTTTCGAATAATTATGCCATTTTAATAGTCATCATAATTTCTTTAATAATTACCCTGAATTACCCTGAAAATACCACCCACACCATGTGTGGGTGTAGAGCTTCACAACTTCATCGGTAGTGACGTTCTCTCAGCGGAATTGTAAACAAATTGAAATTAATTCTAAGCATTCAGCTTCTTTTATGTTATTTCAAAATTTTGAAATTCCTTCAATTATATTATATTCATTTACTTACTAACTCATCTATATTATTTCTACATTTTCAACATTTGCCATCAAATTACTTGGCAAACTTGGAGAAGGAGATGAAATAAAAAAAGGCTCGTACTCGTATATACTCGTAATTATCAAACAAGAAGGAAAAGTAATTAAATGTGAAACGAGATGTGTACGCGCATTCATTTTGAAGTTTGATTGAAGCTTGTTGCTCTAACAGTGTGGTACTTTGCTGAAAAATATCGAAAACTATAAAGTTTAAATTAAAAATAATATTTATAATATAGTTACTATAATGTGAGTTATACTGACTAGTTTCTATCTCCTTGATTCTAACTTATAAATGAAGAAAATTATTCAAGTTGTGAATAATATAATTACACTGTGCAACAAATGATGCTTATGTTCGAGATTGCTACATTTTGTTTCAGAACATAACTCCAGTTTTAGTTCTTTTTTCTTATTAGTATTTCCTTTTAAAAAATTCCTAAAACTACCTTGTCAAATTTTACTATACTCGCCTAAACTCAAAATTTACTTTCGCTGAATATTTATGCTGAATTTCTGGATTTATTTTGTACGCCCACAATCAAGCCTTATAAATTTATACAGCACAGAGTGGTTGGAATTCATTGAAAATATGCGAAGATGTATGAGGCCATTGTTCCCAAAGTAATGTTGCATTTCGTGAGACATCTAGATTAACGAATTTCGGCACAAAATATTTTTAGATGAAAAATAAGATAATCTGAAAATGGGCGTGAGATATAAAGGGCCAAATTTATGAAACCCTATTCTAGATCAACCAATTTCAGCACAAATATTTTTTTAAAATGAGAATAACAAAATTTTCGATCTTGGCTACCATAGATTGACTGCCACGCCCACCATTCATATAATAGATATTTTGAAAATGTATAAATTATCTTGGAACAAAGATCTTCGGCACAAAATGAAATTATAAAAATGTTCCTAGAACAGAGAATTTTGGCACATATCTATCTTAAATCAATCAAAATTAAATATTTGAATATAGGCGTTATACACCGATTGCCACACCCATCTTCCATATGCTTGAAATTTAAAAAAATTTCTTAACAATCGCAGAGCAACAAAATTCGACTGAAAAATTTCTTACATGATGAAAAAGAAAAATCTTTGATAATGGGCGTGACAAACTAAGTGCCACGCCCACTTTCAATATATGCCAAATAATATTACAAAAATATTCCGAGAGCAATGAATTCTGACATAGACTTTTCTCAAATCCAAATCAATCAAATTTTTTAAAATATGTCGGTCGACTGCCACGCCTACCTCCCATATGATCGAAATTTGAAAAATTTTGAAAAATATAGTACAACGAATGTTGATATAGGTAGATCTTTCTTAAAAAAAAAAGAATTATAATAAAAATGTGGCACTTATAGGTCCCTAAGGGAACTTTGGCAGATCTTCTCTTTCAGAACTGTTCTGGGTATTAAATTTTGTGCAGTATTAGAAGGTTCATACTTATATTAGCCGGTTCCGAATGACAGAACCCTTGTGACATCACTTTCTATGAGCTTTGTCACAGAGTTCTTTTAGAAGCTTTTTCATGGAAAATTATTACTGTCAGGGCGAATTGCCAATTGCTTGCCGACAGATGGGTACCGGCAAGGGCCGGGGATTGAGCTCACGATCTACAGATCAGAAGGCCAATACACTGAGCTACGGCACCCACTCACGTAGACCTTTCTTAGTTGCAGAAAATGAACATCTTTTGAAAATGGGCCTGACCATTCAAGTGCCACACTAACCTCTAATAGAAGTGAAATATAAAAATAAGATTGCCTAATAAATTTTGACGTTGGTTTTTTCTCAAATATAAAAATATAAAAAATTTAAAAATTGGTTTAGATAGGTCGACTGCCACGCCAACCTTCCATATGATTCTTTTTTTTTTGAAGAACAGTATTAATAAGACTTCAGAGCAACGTATTTCCGCACAAAAATATTCTTTGAACATCAAAATGAAAATTTATGAATAAATGAATAAACTTTTAAAAAAGATTGGAAACATTTGTAACCGGTTCGATTCCACATTCATTTCTATTGAAAGTAAAAATTATAATGCTTTCATGTTTAGTGATTTTCTAATATAATTTGTTGTTCCCACAGCCCCTAAAATAGCTCATCGCCTCCAAAAAAGGTACATAAGTCACATTCTAAAGGTTTTGGGCCGTTGAATCCGAAACCGTGGTCAGATTATCGCCATCATTAGGTTGAGGTTTCTTTCTAATTTCAAAAACATCATTTTTTCGACACATGTCCTACTTTATGGGGATACTGTGGCTTTGATATTTTAAAGTTTTTGTTAAAACCTTCAGAATAAGTTTTTGTTATATTTTAAATATTATTATAGAGACTTCTACAGGTCAGTTGTGTCCCATATCTTTTATTATGATGAGGGCAACCAGCTCATTGGAAACCCCTTTTATAAGATTTTCTTGAAATTCATTTGTCGTATAGTGTAAAAATTATGTGTACCTGTGCATTATATATAAATTCTAATGTATGCATATAATGAGTTTTATATTTTATTCCGGACAAAAATAAGTTTGTGAAACAAATTCTATCATTACCCCACATCCTTTTGTGCTCTTGTATTGGTCAATTTTGTACTTGTTGGTTGTACTTTTGGTTTTGTCTTATAAAATGGATAAAACATTTAATATTTTTCATTTGCAGGTATGACATATTTAAATAGAAATGTCTGTGAATACTATAATTTTTCGTAGGATCAGGTGAAAAATAATTGATTCACTTGAAATATTCTGAAGTCACATTTAAATGGCTTCGTTTATATTATCTGTGCTTGATCTTCAAGTCTGCAACTTCATTTATGTTTCTCCTTTTTTACGCATATCCTTTTTACCCTACCCGTTTTATTGATTTCAATATAATTTATCATTATTTAAAAAGTTCTTTCTCTCGGTTGCATTACGCTGATGATACATACTCAAAAAAAAAGCAACAACAATTTTGCTTTCATAAGAAACTTTGTCATAAAGTTTGCGTGCTAAAAAACAAAAGAATATTTTCTATGAAAAAGCATCAATTTATTGGACATTTTGTTGCTTACGCAAATGTTTTCGAGGTACGAGCAAGAAACTATTGTATGTATGAGAACAAGTATGATGCTATACGTATCGCATCATTATAAAAAAAAAAAAAAAAAAACAAGAAATACGAGCTTATGAATAGAGAAGATACTATAGCAAACGAAAAATATTTGTCAAGAAAATAAAAACCGGAAAAGGAAACGGAAGTGCTCAACTAACTCCTAACAGCTGGGAGCCATTAAAGATGCTTTTATTATTTATAACCGGTTGTGTGAACGGTGTGAATTATTGTGGGGATGAATTGCATTAGAAGAATAAATTTGTCTCTACGTTCGTGTAGCAAATGGATTTGGCATTATGTGCTAGTGTCTGAATTATGATTATAATTTTATATATTATTCTATCGTACTCGTACATAGTAAAAGAGACAATACAAATTCATTAATGGCTATATAACATGATTCCATTAAGCTATGATGAGCTAGCTATGACGAATTTGAGTAATGATAGATGGATGGATGGTTATGAATATGAATATGATGATTTTATTTCGGTCATTTCATTCAATTTGATTTGATTGTCAGTTTTGACATGTGCAAGATACGAGCTTCTTTTGTGGTATTCAGTTTTGGGTTGTATTTTGAAGTTGAACGAAATAAACAAAAATAAAAGCACGAAAATGCACATATGAAAATTAATTTACCGTTATATTTCTAACCATTCTAAATTAACTATTTTTTTTTTATAATATTTTCCTAGAACGTTTTTCTCAGAAAATTTCAGTTCACGGTACTTTTATTTTGAAGAGCGAAATTATAATTATAGTAAAATATATTTCGAATGATAGTAAGATCTTTTTTGACGAGAGCCACGGGCCCATTTACCCGCCTAGCCGACCGAGAGGTATGTCCGCATAGCATACAGAACTGGTGACCGATCTGGAAGAGACTGGACAGTGCTGAATTCCTTGATACAACTCCTCTGCATACAACTGCGGACGAAAATACAAGGTGCGACAACTATATATTAAGACTGCCTCTAGAAAACACAATTCAAACACGTAATCTGCTAATTTTTTGGTAAATTTATTCGAAATATTCTCCTCCTGATTCAATACACTTGTTACATCGATTTAATAGTGATTCAAACGCGTGTTCAAGCTCATTTTTCGGAATTGCATCCAGTGCCCTTGTCGAAGCCCGTTGTATGGTCTGAATGTCATCAAAAAAGCATCCTTTCAACTTCAATTTGAGTTTTGGGAACAAAAAGAAGTCACACGGTGCCAAATCAGGTGAATACGGCGGGTGATTCAACACACAGACCTGATTCTGAGCCAAAAATTGACGAACAATGAGTGCTGTGTGTTAAATTTCATGTTAATATTTCAACATCAAACGAACAGACCACGTGTTCGTAAAATGAATGTCAGTAAACATGAAATGTCAACCAAATGCCATGAAATTTTGACAGTTAGTAGAGTAGGTTGAAGCTTCAAAACGCTCACACATAGGTGGCGTGCTTGGTTGCTGAGGTGTGGTGGTTCGAGCCTTAATACATAATTGTCGCACCTTGTAGGAAGCTATGAAGCTGAAATTTGGTACATAAAATTATATTTGCTAATAGAATGACCAGTTTGATAATGGGCGAAATCAGTCACGTCTTCCTCCATTTAAAATTCCAAAGAGCTCTTTGGCCGATCTTCTATTAGAAGGGGCCTACTTATTTTTGCCGGTTCCGAACGGCAGAACTCTTGTAACAGCACTTTTTCTGGGCTTTGTGACAGAATTCTTTTAGAACCTTTTTCATATCAAAGTGTTACTGCCACTTAAGATGAATTGCCAATTGCTTGCCGACAGGTGGGTATCGTTCGAAAGAAAAATCTTTTCCATATTAAATTTGTTATGCTGCAGCCTGGGATTGAACCCACGACCTACAGATCAGAAGGCCAACACACTAACCTCTGAGCTACGGCCTTCCTTCCGTAGAAGAATATATTTGTAAATGAATTTTTCTACATTCTCCATACGGAAATACAAATCCACGAAGCTGCAATTTGGTACAAAAGATCATATAAAAATATACCACTTTGAGAACGAGCAAAACAAGTTGAATACGAGGCTTACCTCCCAAGCAAATGTAAATTTTTCGGGGACACATATCTGTCTGTTTGGCATAGTGTAGAATATCTAAGCTGTCATAAATCCGAAATTAGAATATTAAAAATTTATTTTCATAAAAAGAGCAATTCCCACTCGTAGACATACATTTCTTGAAGTAGACAAAATTGACACATTTTCCATCAAAATCGTGAATATTGAATATTTTGTTCTTAGAGACTGCTGTTTTATATTTTCTGAAGCATTAAAACTTGGTTTTTGGCTGTACTAATCGCTCATGGAAAAAATGTTGAGTTAAGCTCTATGTCAAATCTCCGAAAATTTTATATTACAGGGACGAAATCGGCTAAGTAAATTTTCTACGCTCAATATCTTTTAAATAGAAGCTCAGTCGAGATTCATCAGAGTCTAGAGTGTTTAATTTATATCGATAAAAATAGACTTTATGCAAAATCATATGATAATGTTCTTGCATTTAGAAATATTGTACTAAAAGTTCTAAGACTAAAGTTCTTTCCCAATTTATATCAAGAATATAGCGCTAGAATTTGGTGTTGCATTTCTCTATGTGTTGTTGCATAAACCATATGAGAATTATAGTTATGTGCCTACTGTACTGTAATATATTACTTCCTTTCTGGGCGTAACAATCTACCCCTACGCCCATCGTTCATTAGTTTATATGACATCAATTATTATCATTGAAACCTTAAACTGATTCTCACACCATCTGTGTCACCTTTTACTTCTATCTACACTTGTATGTACCACTTGAGATGAAAACTTGTTTATCTTATAACATGTGTAGTGTGTTCATGTGTTTCTGCGTGAATCATCAGTGGCTCAATAAATGATATTCTCATGGAACCATCTACAAGATCATTGTCACTCGCTCATATGTAATTGATCTTGACCCAATGGAATATGTTTTTAAAAATTCACATGTACTACTACTACACATACTTCTACCGGTTTATAACTACTAAATTCATACATGCATTCGATGTGCTCGTTCTCAGTGTTCGTACTCTCTCGAAAAATTATTTGTTATTTTTGTTATGACGTACAATACATGACAATGGTTTGACATTTCGAAACTGTTCTACAGTATAACAGTATATACGAATACATGCTTGTTTATTTATTTGCTCTCTATCTGGTTCGCATTTTTTGTCTGTTGTACAATATCTTTCAGGTAAGAAATCATAAATAACTGTATACTATACGCATTCCAAGAGATACAACTATGTGTAGTATTTTTTTAAAATATAATTGTACGTTAGCTCATTCTCGTACGCTATCATTTTGATACGACTAGTTTGTATGTCTCTCTCTCTCTCTCTCTCGCTCTTCCACTTAATAATAATAATAATGCATGATCATTTTGTTGTATATATGCGGACGTGTTCATTGATTTATTTCGTTCTCTCACTCCCCCTCCATCTCTCACTCACTCTCTCTGTTCTCGAAAAGTAATTCGTAGTGGGGGATTGTTAATCTATTTGTATACCCTATACTCAAGTGTGTGGTATATTCATTTCGGTGTGTTGTTTGCCAGTTGTATGTTTGTATCTCATAAAAGTGTTTTCGCATATATAAAACATTTTATTCTTATATTCATTCTTATATCCACCACTTGAGATGATTTATTAATTTCGCATGTTGACTTGGACAAATTATTAACATATTTTACTGAAATTCTTTGTCGTTTAATTGGTTTTGTGTGGGAGTCCCCTTAGGGTTTTGAACTAGGGAGTGATTATGTTTGGCGAAAATGTTGAGAAGGACAAATTAATGGGGACAAGGTATATATTTTACCGTTCTTGAGACGATTACTCTTCAATTACGAAGTTATGTCGATTTTCAGATGTTTTTTCCCCGTCATTTTACATAAAAGTTCTATTGGAGATAGAGGGTATGTTTACTCAGGGAAAATATTGAGGAGTAAAAATAAGTGGGGACTTGTCAAACATTTCACAGCTCTTGAGGCTATTTGATTGATTTTAATCGATATAACAATGTTCCTTATAAGTTTTCAACAGCAATCGATGACTTTCAGTGGCACTTTTCTTTGAATTAAATATGAAAAGCAAAATTTCCTCCAAATGCTGTTTTTTTTTGGCTCAGAGGTCGGCATGTTTGAAGCTCAATAAAAATTGATTGTTTACACTTTTACGAAATGACAGATACTGAAAAAGAAAGTCTAATAATGGCACTTTAAAATGAATACACTCATAGTATGGTCTGATATTAAACGTACAAGTTACGCGATCTAACGAAAATCTCTAAAAACTAATTCAAGGCCCCAATATATGATAGACTCTAATTAATTTTTCTTCTTGAACTTTTCCTTTAAAAATACCCATTTATAACAACCCTTAAGAGGTTGGAAATAGATTGGAAAAAAACTGGAAACCGGTAATAGCTGCCAAGAAATCGCCCCTAGAGCGAAGAAATATATGACTACCATTAATTTTTCCTCCATAACTTTTTCTCTCAACATACTTACCCCATATCGGGGGGCTCCCATACAAAATTGCTGGATTTGAGTCGAAATTAGCAATTACTTTATATTTCCTTGGGAAGAAATATTTGAAATGAACGCAAATGTATGTTTTTTTGCTGTGCCAGGTAGTCCACAACTCACTTTAATATATATGACTCCCATACAAAGCAAATGTGCCCATCATAAGTTTGTATTATCGTTTCGGGTGCAATGAAATCGGTGTAGACCGACTGAAATGACCTCATTGGTGTTTTTTTTTTAAATGGCTTTTTTTTATTTGCCTCCACCAGTCTCCAAAATACACGTTGTTCACATATTTCGTAGACATAACATACAAGCAGAGGTTTACTCTCAGTAATCTTTTTGCTTCTCTAGTGATATTTTGTATGAAAACGGGCTCCTCAAAACGATATTTTCTGTTTTTTTTTTTTCATCTTCTTTATTTTTAATGTAATTTGTGTACACGTATTTACTTAGAAGAATTGAAGAAAAAGTGAATAAGTGTGGTTTTTGTTTTTAATTTAGTGCTGCCCAAAATAGCAGTAATAAAATTGAGTGTGACTCTCAATTGTGCAGAAATGTGAGTAGCTCTCATATTAATAGCATATTGCTTGTATGTACGAAGTAATGCATTTTTTATTGTCAAACCATTCTATATGTACGTGATCGTGTCTGCGACCTCGTGTTGTAATGGGAGTTTTTGATGTGTTCTTTGTTGCTGTACTTCCATCTTTACTGATTATTTATTGTTTGTTTGTGATGAGTGAGTGTGGTGATGTTGTGCACACACGCATTATGTGACAAGATCGCTGACCATATGGCTGTCTCTTTTCATTATTTTTTTCACACCGAGTTATTTGTATTTGCTCAAGTGGCATATGTGAAATATGGAAGGTTTTGATTGAAGTACGATATTTGTTTAGTTGTTACTTGGCGTCGGCTGTGAACGCGAGGTAAATTTTTAATTTGCGGTTCGGTTGTGATTGAAAAATGTTTACAAAATTTGCTTCACGGCAAATATACAATATTTGAAATAAAATTAAAATATCTAATATTTGTGATATTTTCAATGTGAAATTATGTCAAAGAATTTTTTTTTTTTAATATACAGTTTTTTTAAAACGTTGCCTTTCGTAAGCTTAAAATGCTAAATTTAATCTTAATTTTTCTTTAGTAAAAATGGAAGTGAAAGTTAGTTAGCCGTACTTGGTGCAAGAGAAAATTATATATGCGCACCCATAGCTGGAACAGAAAAGAAAAGTCAAAGCAATTTGGCCACGTTTCGTAGACTTTTTTTTTTTTTTTGTTATACATTTTAGTTGCCGCCGACAACGATGACAAAAACGTCGGAGTGCACATAATGCAAACATGTTTTTATTTTTTTTTATTTTTTTATTATAGTTGTATTCACTAGAATTACTCCATTTCTTTGAGAAATCATTATACAAAAGAAATACTCATTCACTCTCTCTCTCTCTCTCTTCATCTTCTCTTACACTATCTATGATCATTTATTTGAGCGCATATTAGTGCAATCGAGTTTCTACTTTGATTTTACTCTCTGTTGTAACTTGCAATATAATCAATGCCTGTGGGAAATTTTCGATAATGGTTAGGGAAGATGTATATTACAATTAGGAATCATTTCAATAAGGCTGACTTGTCAAAGAAGATCGATGTTGGTGTGCCACATAAATTAACACAAAAATTTGCTTGATCGAAAATTACAATCACTGAACTGCAACTGAAATTAAAAGAAATCGTATCAGTTCTCCAGCGAATCATTATGAGCGATGAAGAATTGCTTAAATACGAGAATATTAAAAGAAAAAAAATCATGATCCAAGGCCGGTGGCCCATCACAAACGACGTCGAAACCAGGATTAACGCGACAAACAACATTACGTTGAGTGTTTAGTGTGGGATTGCAAGGGAATTGGCCAATATGAGCTGCTATTACCTGCCGAAACGGTCAATGCGGTATTCTACTGTGCACAACATGGCCGTTTGAACGAAGCATAACTGATGAACACTTGTGTTTCATCATAACACTGCTGTCTTAGGCGTTCCTATAAAGCTCTAGAGCTTCCTCTAAAGGGCTAGAGAAGATTATTTATTGACTGGCTGAAAAAATTGTGAATCAGATCCAATGAAACAAAGTCAATACAGATTACACTGTAATCTGTATTGACTGAAATGAAATGCCCACCAGTCAAACCCAACGATACAAATATATTTCAACGTGATGAAACCAAATATCCCATCTGGATG
The DNA here is from genome assembly GCA_963854835.1 of Megamerina dolium. Taxonomy (NCBI): domain Eukaryota; kingdom Metazoa; phylum Arthropoda; class Insecta; order Diptera; family Megamerinidae; genus Megamerina; species Megamerina dolium. The sequence continues at coordinate 20,348,440 of OY978528.1, forward strand.
TACGATATTCAGCTCTACCGCACTGCAGTACACTTCAATGTTGAAATACTGCAAAGGTTCCAATCAAAGACCTTAAGGATGATCGTAAATGTGTCTTACTATGTCTCAGACACATCCAAATTCATCGTGACATAAAAATTCCCGCAATCTTCCAAGAAATAAAGTAGCATGCTACACAATCTAAGACTTCAAGTTCATTCAAACCCATTAATATTAGATTTAACTGCCAACCGTATCACCTTCACGAGCTTGAAGAGAAAATCAACAATAGATCGCATATGCTAAGGGGCAATAGTTAAGGAATGTTTGCATCGCTGGGTGTATTACAGAAAAGGCCGAAAATTCCAATCAAACGTGTTAAAAAAAAATCATAACAATGCCAGGCTACACAAATCTTTGATGACTCAGAACAAATTGACGGAGATTTTGATGAATCCTCCCGCATGGCCTTTGCACAGTCTCAATATCGTTTTTTTTTTCGTCTCTGCAAATCTCTCTTGATGATAAAAAATTGGCCGAATTATGAAGCTACTCGAAAAAATGTAAAATATCATAAGTACCAATGGCCAATATGTACTTGATTAAAATTGATTTTCAATCACGTATATTTTTGTTGAAAAATGTACACAAAAACTGTGGAGTCTTTTTACCTCATCCAATATAGATAGTAGCTCTTTGCACACCAAACTTTCAAAACACTTACTTTCCCACTGGGACTATTCACAAAAAGACTCAATATGACTCTCATATTCTATCTCTTTTTCACATGCTCTCCATAATAATTTTTTTACAATTTTCACTCAATTATGCTTTTCCCTCTTACTACTACAAATGTTTGTATATTTTTGAAGATTTTGTTTTTTAAGTATTTGACTTTATTCTTCATTGAAGATATAGAAATAAAATAAAATAAAAGAAATCACATGGAATTGTGACGTCACAATTAGTTACGAAAAACAATATTTCTGGTATTTTTGGCTAAAAAAAAAAAAAAATTCTGCTCTGTGGATATTCGTGTGCGTGTTTACAAATTTGTTTTCATTTAAATTTCGTTTAAATCCAATTGTAAAAAAAAATAAAAATATTATTATTCTCATTGTCATTAGTAATGCTACAGTCATTGCACACATATCATTATTAAATTGTGATCGAATAAAAATAATACTAATTATTATCAATTAGTATGTCTTGGTACTCGTACAATATAAAAAAAAAATGCACTTAAAATTATATTTATTATTTTTTTCCATTAAAAACGGCCATCTACCTAACAAGTGTGTCTAAAATCGATTCCAGCTGTGGTTGTGATCATTTACGAATAGGTATTTGTGATTGTGATTTTTTGTGATTGTCATAATTGTTATTATTGTGCTTTGTCTACTTGTAGTTTTGTTGAACTATGTCTATATGTTTGTGTAAAATTTGTTGTACTCATCAATTTTCTATTATCAGTTAAAAAACATTGATGGTTTAAATGTAGCAAAAAAAAAAAAAACAGCGCTTTGATTAAATCGAAAATCGAATATTGGCAAATATTTTTCATATAGTCATATCGAAGTTGAATAAGAATATCAGCGAAAATGTTTGTAATCGAAACGCCGGAAGTAAGTTTTCATTTCATTTAATTTCATATCATTATAAGTACCCAATTTTGTCGAAAGATATTTTTGTTGTAGAAGCATTAATGAAGGTCGATTATATATTATACTCCCTACTGGTGATTCTTGGTGATTTATGAAGTTATAATTTATAATTTACAGATTGCTTTGCATTCTTTTTGTACGGCAAATTCTCTTAGAAGTAAAGGTAGGCAATGAATATGTTTAGAAAAATGTTAAGCTGGTCATATATTTTACTATTCGACGGTCATTCGACATTTATAAGAAAGTAAATTTTGTGGAGGGGTACTTCTAGGGTGTAAGTATAATTAAATAAGTAAGAAAGAATAAATTAATGGTGCCCGGTCATACATTTCTCCTCTCTAGAGGCGATCTTTGGACAATCCTGGATTTTTTGTCGATTTTTAATTGCTTTTAAATTAATCTTGTACATCAAGAGCCTTCCCGAGTAGTGAAGATGGAAGGTATGTAAATTCAGAAAAGGTTTGAGTATTAAAAATTCATGGAGGTTGGTCATTTATTTTGTCTCTCTATGGGACCCCTAGTTCAATACCCGGCTGATGCATAACAAATTTAATATCGAAAGATTTTTCTTTCGAACGGTACCCACCTGTCGGCAAGCAATTGGCAATTCTTCCGACAGTAACAACTTGCCATGAAAAAGCTTCTAAAAAGAACTCTGTGACAAAGCTCAGAAAAAGTGATGTCACAAGTATTCTGCCGTTCGGAACCGGCTAAAATAAGTAGGTCCCTTCTAATACTGTCCAAAATTTAACACGCACAACAGTAATGGAAGAGAAGCTCGGCCAATGAGCCCTTTGGGGCATTAAGTGCTACACATTTATTTTCTTTTTTATGGGACCCCTGGAGCAGTGAAAACGCAGTTTATAAAAAAGAATCCATTTTGTGGGGGAACCCCTCTAAGAGAGAGAAAGTGTTGTGTAGAAAAATTTTATAGAGTTCGGTCATACATTTTACCCATATGTTATTGGTGATTTCCGACAATTTATAGAGTTACTGATCGATTTTCTGCTGGTTTTGCATACATTTTGTGGGTGACAATCTCCCTTAGGAGTAAAGACTGGCCGAAAGTATGTTTTAGAAAAATGTTGAGTAGTAATAATTAATGGGGATCGGTCATACATTTTATTACTTTACGGAACTCTTGGTTCTGAGTATTTTAATGAATGTTTCATAAATTTTTTGAGGTTATAACCGCACTTGCGCCCTCTTCGCGTCAAACCACTTCTAGATTTGAATTCAGCGTCTGCAAATATCAAATACAAATGCCAAAAGTGATGCGCAATTGAAAAAATCCGATTTTTCATAAAATTTTGGCCAATTTTCCTATAAAAACTATTTTCAAACATCTAACTTCGAGTACATGGGTACTACATATTTGATCAGATTGGTTTAAACATTTTTGATCTGGGTTGGACATCTATTAAAAAAAAAAAAATTTCTTGTAAGACGAATTCGAAATTAATATAATATGTTAGTTGAATACATTACAAACAAATTTTTATATGTGGCCCTTACCGGCCTCAAAGGGCCCTTTGGTTGAACTTCTCGTCCAGCACTTTTTTGCGTGTTAAATTTTGTATAGTATTACATGGGATCTACTTATGTTAGCCGGTTCCGTACGGTAGAACCGGCATCACTGACATGATGACATCACTTTTTCATAGCAAATTGTTGTTGGTGTGAGATTCACATCTTTTCGATATTAAAGTTGAGCTTTAGCCAGGGATTGAACCCACGGCTTACAGATTAGAAGGCCAACGCACTAGGCATTGAACTGCGGCACCCTCTCTGGGTTACCAAGAACCACATAACAACAAATTTTCTATTGCAATAAACGCGTTATCGCCACATAGCGCCCTAAATGTTCAAGATTTTTTTCACGTTTCATTATTGGAAATCAAAAGTACGCTTCGCTTCTCTAATTTAAATCCCATATTCCTTAAACGTTATGTTGAGTTTTAATCAACCATGGGAACTGATTAGGATAAGTTTAAATAGGGAATTTCTTATAAAAAATTGCGAAACTACTTAAAATTATTTAATAAATTTGTGCGACACTGTTTTATCTAAAATTAAAGCTTTCATGGCTAAATTAATTATTATCTATTAATGATTAATGAAGGCTTCCTTCTTTTTAATTTGTGATTGTGTTCCCATGAATTGTAGTTAATTTTTAGCAATTGCATACGGACATTAGGGTCGGTCAAATTATTATGGCGATAGTAGGTGAGAGTTCGTGTAGGTTGTTTCCTATACAATTTGTGGTCAAACAAGTACAAATACCCTCCCTAATGTTCATGTCTAAATTTTTTCAATGAAACCTATTAGCATTTTATTTATTTTGTATAGTATTACATGGGATCTACTTATGTTAGCCGGTTCCGTACGGTAGAACCGGCATCACTGACATGATGACATCACTTTTTCATAGCAAATTGTTGTTGGTGTGAGATTCACATCTTTTCGATATTAAAGTTGAGCTTTAGCCAGGGATTGAACCCACGGCTTACAGATTAGAAGGCCAACGCACTAGGCATTGAACTGCGGCACCCTCTCTGGGTTACCAAGAACCACATAACAACAAATTTTCTATTGCAATAAACTCGTTATCGCCACATAGCGCCCTAAATGTTCAAGATTTTTTCACGTTTCATTATTGGAAATCAAAAGTACGCTTCGCTTCTCTAATTTAAATCCCATATTCCTTAAACATTATGTTGAGGTTTAAGCAACCATGGGAACTGATTAGGATAAGTTTAGATAGGGAATTTTTTATAAAAAATTCTCAAAACTACTCAAAATTATTTAATAAATTTGTGCGACACTGTTTTATCTAAAATTAAAGCTTTCATGGCTAAATTAATTATTATCTATTAATGATTAATGAAGGCTTCCTTCTTTTTAATTTGTGATTGTGTTCCCATGAATTGTAGTTACTTTTTAGCAATTGCATACGGACATTAGGGTCGGTCAAATTATGATGGCGATAGTAGGTGAGAGTTCGTGTAGGTTGTTTCCTATACAATTTGTGGTCAAACAAGTATAAATACCCTCCCTAATGTTCATGTCTAAATTTTTTCAATGAAACCTATTAGCATTTTATTTATTGTCAATCGAATTGTTTTTTGAAGTTTGTGGTTTTTTTTATTTAATTTCCAAACATATTTTTATTTTAAGTCGCCTCTCTACAAGTACTCAAAACTCGATTAATGACAACTCAAAAATGTATAACAATAATTATTGCATCATTTATTAGTATTGTCGTATTAATTCTAGATAATTTCAAGATAATAAAAAAAAAAACGAGTTATTATTATTGTATTAATTTTTTTACACTCCTCATAATATCTATTCAGCGGCAATTACATTAAATTACATTGTAAGAATTTAATAACTATTTAACATGAATGTTTTTGGATTTCCTACTTCTTAAAACTAAGATTAATTTACACTTAATTTTGCTATTCGTCCTAAGCACTAGCTGGTACATTTGTGTTTCATGTATTTCTTGTTTGGATAATGGGATTTATTGCAATAAAAAAATCACATAAAATATTTTATTGTTAAATTGTACAGGTGTTGAATTTATTAACAATGTTAATTTAAATATTGTGTAATTATTCTTAAATATGTATATATTTTTATATGCATATGCACAAATGAATGATCAAACATATGGGTTATTCTCGGTAAACAGTCAACTACAACTGGAGCAACTGAAAATTTTTAATTTGATTGAGGTTTTGATTATTCGTATTTCCCCCCACCCTGTAAATAGGTTTTATGCTGGCAGAATTGGCATTTTTTTCGGCAGTAATAATTTGCCAAAAATGCTTCTTAAAAGAGCTCTGTGGCAAAACTATGTTAAAATAATGTCACAAGGGCTCTGCCGTTCGGAACCGGCTAATATAAGTCGGTCCCTTATAATGCTGTCCAAATTTAACACCCACAAAAGTATTGGAAGAGAAGTTCGGTGGTAGCACAATGGGTCTTTCTATCCTAAATGTGTCCTCTCAGAGAGAGGGCAGCCACTTAACCTAACCTAAACTATTTATCTCTAATCTTTATCCATTAGAGGGGCTGTCATTTCACATACATTGCGCTCTAATCACGTAACCAGTGCCCATGCAAGGGTAAAATATTGCTTTGGCAATTAAGAAATTGCCGATTTCACATCTAGATGCCTTTGTCCATATTTTTTAATGGCTTCTTGTCAATGATCTCAATCACTGTATGTGACACATTTAACTCATCTGCTATCACTTTAACAATTATATGACGATCCAACATCGACAACGATTATATGAAATCGGCAATTACTTAATTGCCAATCCATTATATAACCAACCGTCTATTAATTTAACTCAACATTTTTTCTAAACTTATTTAGCTGCTATCTCTAGCTAATAGAGGGTCTACCTTACAAAAATGATGTTTTTTTTTCTTAATTTCGCTGTAATTTCTTCAGGAGTACCCCTTAAAGGATAAGATATATGACCAACTCCCATTAATTTTTACTACTTAACATTTTTTATTAACATACCTATCCTCTATATTTACTCCTTCGGAGGGTTTCAATACAAAATGTACTTAAATGCAACTGAAAATCGATAAATAACACCATAATTGTTCAGGAATGCTCCCTACAGTGGTCAAATGTATTTACTCTATATCTCTGCCCTTTCGATGTGCTCCCCTACAAATTTGTGTTATATTTTAATAAATGTTGCTCTCAGCGCTCCCGGAGTAAAATTATGAAATGTACCTGAAAATCGACAGATAACCCCATAGTTACAATATAACCGACCCGCAATATCCCAGCAGAAAATTTGTCAATACCTTGCCAACATAAGACATTATAGAACAGTTTTGAAGCAAGTGATATTCCAACTCGGTGTCGAAGCAGTACACATACTGCTTCCAAAACCCCTTCTCGAGAAGCGAGCAGGTAATGTTTTCAGCAAATAAACTGAAATGAGCTAAACAAATGCAAACACTTCAAATTTTCAAATGATTTGATTTAAGTACACATTTAGATAGCAGTCGAGTCAATTAATTGTTGTTGGCTTTGGAATTGTGAGCAGATCGTGAGTTCAAATCCAGTCCGGGGGTATCTTTTTTTATTTATGTGTTTTTTTTTCGAACCCATGAACGAAACGAGAGCATTTATTTTTTGGTTTTTAGACATACAAGGTGCTACAATTATGTATTAAGACTTAAACCATATCTCAGCAACCAAGCGCGCCATCTATGTGTGAGCACATGCGTTTTGAAGCTTCAACCTTCCTTTACTAACTGTCAGAATTGCATGGCATTTGGTTGACATTTAAGGTTTATTGATATTCATTTTACAAAACATGTGTTCGTTTGATGTTGAAATTGGTCTCTGTTGCACGATAATGCACCGAGTCACACAGCACAGCATTGTTCGTCAATTTTTGGCTCGGAATCAGGTCTGTGTGTTGAATCACCCGCCGTATTCACCTGATTTGGCACCGTGTGACTTCTTTTTCTTCCCAAAACTGAAATTGAAGTTGAAGGGATGCTTTTTTGATGACATTCAGACCATACAACGGGCTTCGACGAGGGTACTGGAGGCAATTCCGAAAAATAAGCTGGAACACGCGTTTGAATCACTATTAAATCGATGTAACAAGTGTATTGAATCAGGAGGAGAATATTTCGAATAAATATACCGCAAAAATTAGCAGATATCGTGTTTGAATTATGTTTTCTAGAGGCCGTCTTAATACATTGTTGTCGCACCTTGTATGTTGTAATTCTTATATCGAAATTACATTTTGCATTGAATGAAAAAATGTTGACATTACTGGAGTGCTTGACAAAAAAAAACTCCTTCTGAAAGCTGTTCTATGGAATGCATTCAAATATGGGGCACGTTTCATATAAAAAACAATTAGAGATAGAATCCAGATGGTAAGGGCTTCTGGATCCCAAAAAACAGAGTTCTGTAATCGCTTTTTACTCCTTCGATTTTCTACTGGGATTCTAACACTCCAATACCACCCTTTAGGAAGACCTCCCTATCATGTTAATACTCTTTCCTTCTCTATAATTAATGTAACTTATTCCAATTCCCAAGCATTTATCATTTCGCTGAGATCCGATTACTACATAGATAAGGCACCCATTCACTAAGCCAAAAAAAAAAAAAAAAAATCACCTTCATTATAATTATGTACGCATATAATTATAATATAACGATTAAAAGTTCAATGCTTTTAATAAGTTAAAGATTAAAAACAACAACAACAACAACAACAACAAAATCATCATAACTTCTGTATCGCATGATGTATTTCGGCTAATTTTAAACTTCTTACCACAATTGATGACTACATACAAGTACATGTAAATTGTACAAGCTTGTGTTTTGTACCAATTCAACAGCATAATAAGTAGTAGAGCCATTTAAATGTTTGAAAAGTTTCTTTAAACAGTAATTGATGTATGTGCGAGATACTTATAAACAAGCATATACAAGCAATGCGAAAAGCAAGAAGGAAATGTAGTTACAGGTGGCGTACGTGAGTTTGAAAAATATACACAAATATCTGCATACTACATAATTGTATACACGTACCATAGGTGAATGAAGTACTGCCTGACTGCCACTCACTAACTACCTACAGGTGAAGTGCTTTTTTTTTTTTGGCAAAAATAAAAACATAAAAGATTGAGTGAAAAAAAAAAACCTGTGTAGAATTAAAATTTCAAATTGCTGTTATATTGCTGTTCTTGTTTCTTATTTATTATGTTGTTTGAACGTGCTAATTTGAGCTCATTTTCTTTCTTCTTCTTCTTTTATTTGTAAATCTTAAAATATGTGCGTTTATACAAATTAAGAGGTTCTTATTTCATATAACCTTGGTAATTAGGTTCTTTAAACATTCTAATTATTGCAAATATTTGTACTTAATATAGCTTACTTGTGGCAGAAGTTGTTTTAAAATATTACAAATTTCTAAAATAATCATAAAATTATTATAATCACAAACTAAATCGAAGGTGTGGATGATCGCTACTGCACATGTGTTTCATATTGATCCCTTGAGAGATTGCCTTTCATTCATACCATTCATACACACCCTTTTTTCATATACTATACATACATTTTTATAAATTTATTTCTATATAAAATACTCCCTACTCCCCATCCCTCACCCACTCCCCTCACCTTGTCCTAATTCAAGTTCAAGTATACATTTTTTAAAAGTTTTAATTCAAAGCTAATACAAATATAACTGGTTTATTGCTTAACAACTCATTCGCTTATTTGAAATATAAAAATTACATGGAATTTAACATAAAAGAAAAAAAAAAAAGCAACTCTTCCAAAATACAATTATCAATTATCTTTCTTTCTTTTAATACAACACGCTGGTGTCATTAACTTTTCTTGTCACTGGATCTAAACCGCAACATTTTTATTATGTATATCTTAATGGAGTTAATTTAAATAATAAGTAGGTATTTAATTAAATTTTTTTTTTTGTGCGAAATTCGATAAGACAGTGTAAAAATATTTCGAGTATTCTTTGTTGAACATCACAACACAAACCAATCTTCAAAGAAGAACAAATATTTGAAATGGTAGTAATGCGTGCTGCGATGATATTTTTCAAATTAGCTGCAAATATTTGCTGTATACTCTACAGAAACGTTCGAGACTCGAAGTGCTATAACCCTACGGCATAGAAATTCCCATGATGACTTGCCTCAAGCAGATGCAATAGTTTCCAAATGTCTCTGACATATTTGTGCCGCATATTTTAGCAAATTACTATCATCTGTAAATGCTTTCATTAATGAGACTCGAAATACTACCAGCTTAGTGCACAGAACTTCCCATCAAAATGTATGTCAAATCAGTTGTAAAAGTTTCTTCATGTCTACGACATGTTTTTATCAGCAAAGAAGCACATCTGTTGCATCTAAATTGAACAAATCTCGAACTACCTTTACAAATAAAATAAATATGTGACACTTAAAGCCCCAAAAGGGCTCATTGAGTATTAGAATGGACCTACTTATTTTAGCCGGTTCCGAACGGCAGAACACTTGTGACATCACTTTTTCTGAGCTTTTTTGTCACAGAGTTCTTTTTTAGAAGCTTTTTCCTGGCAAGTTGTTACTGTCGGAAGAATTGCCAATTGCTTGCCGATAGGTGGGTACCGTTCGAAAGAAAAATCTTTTCGATATTAAATTTGTTATGCTTCAGCCGGGTATTGAACCACAACCTACAGATCAGAAGGCGAACACACTAACCACTGAGCTACGGCACCTAAATTACCTTTACTAAGTTCATTTATAACTCAATGGGCTGTCAACAATCGAAATTTTCGCATTTGGAATTAAAACATCTCATATAAGAGTCGAGATTTCAGTCTATCTTTGGCAAATTTGCTTGTAAAGATTGTCGACTTAATGCAAATTTTAGCGTTAAATCATATTTACTGGGCGAGTCTCGAAAACCCATAACCCCTAACGATATTTACCATTGCAAAGATGGTCGGTTTTGAAGCATTTGAGAATTGTGAAATTTTATGTCAAAAACTGTTGTTGATTTTAGTAATAAACCATCTTTATGAAGCGAGACTCGAAATATAGCTTCTATAATTCACCTTTACAGTGTTGACTCGAAAACCCTAACGAAGTTTACCGTTGCAAAGATGGTCGATTTTGAAGCATTTGTAAATTGTGGAATTTTATTTCAAAACCTGTTGTTGATTTTAGGAATAAACCATCTTTATTAAGCGAGACTCGAAATACAGCTGCTATAATTCACCCTTACAGCGTTGACACACTGTGGACCATTGAATTAAATTTCTAATTCATTGGATATGTAAATAATCAAAATTCCCTCATTTAAAGTGAAGAAATTTCAAACGAGACTCGAAGTATCAGTATTCTCTTTTGGCAAAGTATTGTGTACACACGCTCGATTTAGCATGGTTTGAAAATCGTAGAATTTTATTTCCAAAATTGGTGCTGATTTCAGCGTCAAAACAGCTTTACCGAGCGAGACTCGAAATGCCAAATTTCAAGACTCAAAATTCAATCACATTATGAACAAGTCAACACAAAAGTTATTGTGAGTCTTTACTTTTTTAAAAATCAAGCAAATTTCTGCAAAAAAAAATTATTATTATTGAAACAATTATTCGTTTAATCAAAACATTGATTAATCAAATAAAAAATTATTTGAATAATCAAGATTTTAAATATTCAAAAATTGAAATTATTCGATTAATCAAATAAAAAAATTATTTGAATAATCATGATTTTGAATATTCAAAAATTGAAATTATTCGATTAATTAGAATTTTGATTAATCAGAACAAAATTATTCGAATAAAATTTTCAAAATATATATTTTTTCCAATACAAGTATAGAGGTAGCTTTCCAAAGCTACGAATATATGAACGCGTTTTAAATTATTCTTTTCAAAGAAAATTGGACAAATTAAAAATGAAAAATTTTTTGATTAATCAAAATTGAGATTAATCGAAAAATTTCAATTCTTAATCAATTAATCAGAATTTTGATTAATCAAACTGTTCGAGTAAACGATTAATCATGAACAGCTCTAAGAAAGAAAGTCTAGTAAAGAAGAATAATGTGAATACTCTGAATTCTTCTACTATTCCTCTTGTCTAAATCAATCGCAAATATTTGCTGAATGCCAGCTGGGATGAAAATGGAGAAATGTGCCCCATATGATGACACAATCACCACATATAGCTCTCCCTCTCTCTCTCTCGGGAGTTCGCTTGAATAACTATTCACTTTCATTATTCACTCACGCTTCATGGAATTTACCTATTCATCGTTATTTGATGTTAAAAATCATAGTACCTTCAAATTCAATTCATATTAAATTTTAATTAATTTCATAGCCACAAATCTAAATAGAATTATTTTTACTATCCTAGATCCTTTCGTCATTTGATTAAATTTAATTTTCAATGGTAAGCCAGCAACAATCTACTACCTCATTTATTTGATGCAAATCAATTCTTTATAAAATTCTTTTGATAAAGCATCCGTCTGTCACTTCCTAGAATCTCTTTTACCCTTTACACACACACACACAAACTTTTCAAAAACAAATGTCACAAGAGACCTATACAGACACACACACACACAAAAAAAAAAGGATATTTACTACTGTCACTAGTACATACCAATATCACTGCTATTTCCTACAAAAAGCGCAGTAGTACTCTCGTAGTATCTTAATTAAAACTAAATAAAAGTAAAATTGGGATTGCCAAGAGTCGTCGCCTTCCTCTTGTTTTAATTAATAGTAGTAGCTAGCTTGATGTTGTGTGCATCATCATTGTATATTAGTATTATGATGATGATGATGATGAAGATTGTTGTATGTTGTATGAATGAGGACATTTATATCCTTCTGATAATATTGTATATATATATATATATATATACTCGTATGAATGCATGTAGAGTAAACGCTAAGGTTGTGCTGCTAATTTGCAATCGCCAACATGACTGTTTTGTCATGTCCAGCAGTGACCATCACCATTTGTCTTTTTTCGTTTGTTTTTCTCTATATAATAAAATGTCATTTCAATTTTAATATTTTTTCTTTTTTTCGTTTTGAATGTTTTGATCTTTTATTTTCCTTTTTTCTTTTTAATCCCTATTACCCATGTTTTTTTTTTTTTCTTTTTGAAGTTATGCATAAGAGCTCATAAGGACTATGTTGTGCGAAATATGTTTAACGCCTTCAATTTCTTTAGATTTAAATTTGCTTTATAAGAAATTTGTACGAGGACGAGACCCTTTATGTCCACAATATTTAAACTTTTTGATGACCACACATTTTTTGCTAACTTCATCTTTACTTTTGGGTTACTAAAGTCCATTATGTCTTAATGGATCTACAACTTGAAGAAAGCATCTTCAACTTTTTGTTTTTTTTTTTACAAAGCCCATAATAGGTCGATTCGCAGTAGTTCTAAACAATTTTTTTTGCTATAACATTTTAAGAAAGACTTTTTCTGTTGCTGAATCAACACGTCGTTCAAAAGTTGCTGAATCTGGAACCCAGGTTCTTACCACAGTTTCATTCTTATTTCTTCATATCTAGGTCGTCCTCACAGACCATTATTTCTTGGCTAAGCATACTACTAAATTATGATGACTAAATGAATGATTTTTCTCGTATCTGTCAGGGCAAGGAAGGTTAGGTTAGGTTGTTGTGATTGCTCTCTCTTTGAGAGTCCACACTTAGGCCAGAAAAGCCCATTGTAATACCACCGAACTTCTCTTCCTCTGCGTGTTAAATTTTTGGATTAGAATTAGAATAAGAGAGGACCTACTTATATAGGTCGGTTCCGAACGGCTTAACTCTTGTGGCATCACTTCTTCTGCCCTTTGTCACAGAGCCCTTCAAGAACCTTTTACATGGCAAATTGTTTCTGCCGGAAGATGTGTCAAATACTTGCCGACATGTGGGCTTCGTTCGAATGAAAAATCTTTTCGATATCAAAGTTGTCTCAGCCGGTAATTTAACTCACGATCTACGGATCACAATGTCAGCACATTAGCCACTGAGTTGCTGCACCCGTCAGAAGAAGAAGAGGAAACTATTGAACACATCCACTTTCGCTGTCCGGCCGAGCCTTTTTCACAGAAACTGCTGATCTCGCATCTAGCTCTTCATTATACATAAAAGAGAAAATTGAGGTTTGGTTCAATTTTTAAGTGTTTCTTCTTCAAAATGGTTGCGGAGCTCCTACATTAATATTATATTTTTCCCGATTTACCTCAATTTTTTAGAACTCTCCATTCAATTAATACCGAATCAGAATATCTTTAACTTTAACAGTTTAAGTCTAGGCTAAATTTTTTCGGACCAATTCATATTTATATTCATCTCTTTAATGGAGGCTGACTGCACAAATTTTACTGAGGATTTTAGGATTACACTCGAACTTCTCCTTTCAAATTTTAAATGGGGACTCGCTAATTTGTTGTTAACATACCTCTTTTTTTATTCAAATTTCGCTTAAAGTTTTGGAGTTGTTTTTCAAACTGATCACTTTGTTGTGCTTCTCTCTTTTTTCTTCCCGGAAATTTTATCACGTTGGGGCTTTCTTCTTGAACCCTTAAAGGCTTAGCTTTGGATAAGTTTATTCATTATTTTCTAATTTTGTAGTAAAACAGTTTCTGTCAATCACTTTGAAACTCACTCGATCGACAATGATTTTGGAATTTATGCATTCGTATATTTTAAGAAAATATTATAGGGGATTTTTTTTTTTTGACACAGTCCTTATGCTATGTATGAGCATAGTGATGATAAGTTACTAAGAAGACCCCACCACATACCAACGTTGCATTGAAACGTGACTTGGTCTGTTTGGCTGAATGAGAGAAGATAAAATTGGTTAAATTAAAAAATAAAAGCTTGGGGGTTGATATGAGAAGAGAATTAGAGCATTCATTTTTGCATAATTTTGCATTTTTTTTTCCTATATTGTTGGCTGTTCTTGCAAATTTTATATGAAAATCACGTATGAAATATGGTACCGCCTTCCGCCCGAAAATTTGAAGATAAAATTAAATGTCCATGTAAAAACATTGAAAGTAAATACAAATTATAGAATGCATCCTTATTTTTTTAAATGTTTAATTTCTTTTGCTTTTATTATTTTTTGCAGACTGGTTCCTCACTAACACCGGAAATGTTGCTAACAACAGCAGAATCATCCACTTACAGTGCATCCGAGGTGGCCGGCCGACTACAAGTCGATGTGCGTAGCGGTCTCAAATGGACGGAAGCAAAATATCGTGCCAAAATTACTGGCTACAATGAATTGAATGTAATCGAAGAGGATCCAACATGGAAAAAGTATATAGAACAATTTAAAAATCCACTCATACTATTACTCTTGGGTTCGGCACTGGTGTCGATAATTATGCGACAATTCGATGATGCCGTGAGTATAACAATAGCGATTATAATCGTTGTGACGGTCGCCTTCATACAAGAGTATCGTTCGGAGAAAAGTTTAGAGGAGTTGAAAAAGCTGGTGCCACCAGAATGCCATTGTTTGCGTGAGGGTCGTCTGGATACGTTTCTGGCACGCGAGCTGGTACCAGGTGATATTGTACATTTGAATGTAGGCGATCGAGTGCCGGCCGATGTGCGACTCTTCGATGCCATCGATCTGTCCATAGATGAGTCCAGCTTTACGGGTGAGACGGAACCGTCACGCAAATGTACAGACAAGCTGTTCAATAATCCCTCGAATAAAGATCACTCAACAATGAAGAATATCGCTTTTATGGGCACGCTGGTGCGTTGTGGCAATGGCAAGGGCATTGTTGTGAGCACCGGTGAACGCAGTGAATTCGGTGAGGTCTTCAAGATGATGCAAGCTGAGGAGGCACCCAAGACACCGCTACAAAAATCAATGGATATACTCGGTGCCCAATTGAGTTTTTATTCGTTCATCATCATCGGTGTGATTATGCTGCTCGGCTGGCTGCAGGGCAAGCCACTGACAGAGATGTTCAATATAAGTGTATCACTCGCGGTGGCCGCTATACCCGAAGGTTTACCCATTGTGGTCACTGTTACACTGGCGCTCGGCGTAATGCGCATGGCGAAGCGAAATGCGATCGTAAAGAAATTGCCCACTGTCGAAACACTGGGTTGCGTGAACATAATTTGTTCGGATAAGACCGGCACTCTGACGAAAAACGAAATGACCGCAACCGTTATTATCACATCAGACGGCTATATGGCCGATGTGACCGGGGCTGGCTACAACGATCAGGGTGAAATACACATACGCAATTGCAATAATGTCGAAATGGCCAAGACGAATATAACAAATGTATTGGAAATCGGAGCTGTCTGCAATAACGCGTACATACAAAATGGTACACTGTTGGGTCAACCAACCGAGGGCGCCTTGATTGCGGTGGCCATGAAGAATGGCATGTATGCAACAGCAGAGAACTATGTGCGCATACAAGAGTATCCGTTCTCGTCGGAGCAGAAAATGATGGCTGTCAAATGTATACACAAGTACAATAACAATAAAGAGGAGATTTTCTTTGCAAAGGGTGCACTAGAGATGTTACTGCCGCAATGCACAAAGTACATGTTTGGCACACAAACTGTACCCTTGACCCGACAGAATGAGGCAGAATTTCTCTCGGAAGCCTACGAGATTGGAAGCAAGGGGTTACGTGTATTGGGTTTGGCCAAGGGTAAATCACTGCAGGATTTAATTTATTGCGGCTTTGTCGGCATAACGGATCCACCCAGACCGTTGGTACGTGAATCAATTGAAATGCTGATGCGAAGCGGTGTACGTGTGAAAATGGTGACCGGCGATGCACAAGAGACTGCAATTGCAATTGGTAAGTCAAAAGGTTTTTTGGAAATTGCTGAAAACTTTAAACTCTTTAAAATTGAAATTGGTTATGAAGAGCAAGACAGAAAACCCCATTGACAGTGGAGAGTGAGGGAGAGTGAGCAAAGTTGAATGGTTGAAGCAAATAATTCATTTTTTCTATCTCAGAATGTAGTATGTGTAGCATCGTAGAGTACTATATATCAATCTAAATGAGTTATAGATTTCAAGTACTCTCCAGTGCTATGTTGTGTACATTAGAGTTGTCAAAAATTTTGAAATATCAATTTTTCATATTTGTTCTGTAGTTTTTCTGAAAGTCTCCTATAAAGTGGATGCCATATTTTTGAGATTACTTTGTTGGCTTTCTGTTCTAAAGATCTCTAATACGAAATTGGATAATATAAGTAGATTACTTCTAATATTGTCCAAATTTAACAGAATCGAAGCTAGATTAAGGATCTTCGAAACATCTGGTGACATATTCGTTTGCTTTAAAAAAAAAAAGATGATATTTATTCTTCATCGCTACTCGCTGCAATAAATTTAAAGCTTCTCCTAACAAGTCGTGAGCAAATTTATTGGTAGAGCTACGAAATCCCTAATCTTGAAGAATAATCCCCAATTGCAGGATCACCAATTCAACAATCTTCAATCGCAAAATCCACAATTTTAAGATATCCCAACCACATATTTTCCAATTTTATTCTTACTCGAATGCAAAAGCATTTATGACCTCCGAAGATCCCGTTGGCTGAGCTTCCCTACCAGTGCTGTTATGCGTGTATTAGAAGGGACCTACTTATATTAGCCGATTCCGAATGGCAGAACCCTTGTGACATCATTTTTTTGTCACAGAGCTCTTTCAGAAGCCTGGCCAAGACAAATTCTTACTCTCGGAAGAATTGCCAATTTCTTGCCGACAAAAGAAAAATCTTTTCGATATTAAAGTTATGCTTCAATCAGGCGTTGAACCCGCGCCCTACATTTCAGAGGGCTAACTCACTAACGACTGAGTTGCAGCACCCACAAGACAGGCATACTTGGCAGCAGCTAGGCGTGAATGTCAAACATTTTCTGCTTTAGGCAGTAGTGATTTCCATAAGATTGCCCCAATTTTGAAGCATGGTTCACAAAAATAATCGTATGTGCCGAGTGTCAGTCCTCTATGTTTATAATGTCGTGATAAAAATATTAGGTAGGCGTAGGCGAACTTGATATTTTTGTACTCAAACTGTGGAAACCTATATTTGAAAGCATATATTTGTATGGGAGGTAGGTGTGATTTTAATCCGATTCAAACCATTTTCGAATATGTCGATTAATTTGTAAATATAATAGAATATATCGAGTTTCAGTTCGATAACTTTATATTATCGTGTGGAAAATGTGAAAAAAGCATTTCGGAAGCATAAGTTTGTATGTGAGGTAAGCGTAGTTTTCAATCGATTACGTCTATTTTCTAAAGTATTGTGGGTTTAGACTACATATCGAGTTCTAGTTCGATAGCTTCATATTTTCGCACGTGAAATGTGAAAACCGACAATGAAGAACATACTTTTGCATCCGAGATGGTTTTCAAATGTGTTGGAAAGTTTGAAAAAGTGATTCCCAAAAATTGTTTTTTGAATCGTGCTAATGTACCCATACATAATAATCGTGTTAGCACCACCAGAGACCAAGTCATTCACTTATTCACTCATTCAATCTAAATATGATGGTTAATTATTGTGCAGCTTCTCTAACAACATCTGACGTTGATACTTTTAAATGATGGTGATGTTTTTGTTTAATGTTTTCATTGACTCTCTCTCTCTCTCTCACTGTCTCTCTCTCTCTCTGTGTGTTTTTCTCCTCACTCTATCTCACTTTTACACTGTTCCAACCATCATGATAATAAAGCATATATTTATGCTTGAAGGAAGCTAGAAAGCATTCACAAAGAAACAATCTCATTTTCATCAGGCTTTGGCATTATTTATTATTTTATTTTTTGTTTTTATATATTTTTTGTTCATTTGTAATGTATTTACAAGCTGTTAAATATGGTACATTACTCGTACTTGTGTGTGCACATCAAGCACAGACATTGGACAAGCAAACAAGCAATAACAAAAAAATATATGAAAATCAATGAAGTGGAAAAATAGGATGTGTTTGATGGAGAAAAACATACAAAAAACACGCACACAAATGACTTTTGATAATAATGGAAAATGTAATCAATGATAATATTTGATTTTGTTCAATTTTTGTTTTTTTGCTTTGCATAGTTTTAGGTGCTTCACACCATATTCTCTTCTATTGCAGAAAATTGACTTTTGCATACTTTTTTTTTTATCATATATAAATTCGTATAGAATCGAATAGAGAAAAAATACAAAATTGTAGAAAGTACTCGTATGAAAGTAATAATTTTTACATCAACGTTGCAATGAATACAGCATCATAGAGCATGCTTAATTAATTTTTCGGAAAAACGAGAGTATTTTTTCATAGTGTTTCGCTTTTACGACTTTATTTCTTTTGTTTTCAACCAAACTTCATCTCTTCGATGCATATCTATGCTTTGGACAATGTAAAATTGCATTTTTGAACTCAATATTATTTTGTTTTACTTGCAACAACAACGATATCCTGCAATATTGTTGGCTAAGAGCAAAATGCTTTTTGTTGTCATCTTTTAGAGCAAATTGTTTCACATTAACACATTGCTGGTTGGTTTTTATGAATGTACAAATGTGTGCGTGTATGTGTGTGTGTATGTGCATTTATGTGTTGGTAATGCAAATTTGTTCATAGGATTTAATGAGAATGAGCTCTATGCACAAATTCGTTTCCAAAGGAATATCTATTTCGGTTTCCTATATCGCCTTACTCTTTCCTTTCCCCCTCCCTCCCTTTTTTTTGCAATATCTGTGGGCGTTCATATGATATTGTTGTACATCAACTAACTGTATATTACAAAATGTAAATGAAATTGCTTTTATGTTTATATGGACGTTTTCATCGAACAAGGAACAATTAACTATTTCGAATATACCCATATTTTCATTGCATACTTTTAGATGATTTCAATAGAATTTATGTAAATTAAATATGCACTTAATATGCGATCGTAAAATGTCCTCAGTTTAGTATGGAACGATTATATTATTTTATATAATATACCCATATTTCACGAAATTGCTCTTATCACTCATAAAAATAAAAATCACTCATTCAAAAATTTATTTTCGAATATATAACTTCTGAGTTTTTACATAGAAATAGAAAGCTATCAAGCTGAAATTTTGTACAATCGATTTTTTCAATCAACGATCCAATATATTTACGAATAAGCAGTATAGAATAAAATCCACTCCTACTTGCCATATAAAAATATGTTTTCGAAGATATATTTTCTGAATTTGTGCACGTAAATATAAAGCTATTAAATTGAAATTTCGTTCAAAATATTATTTCAACTATAGATCCAATATATTTGCGAAATGATGAAGTTTAATGAAATCCACGCATACCTCCCATATAAAGGTATGTTTTCGAATATATGACTTTTGGCTTTTCGCACAAAAATAGAAAGCTATCAAGCTGAAATTTTGTACAATCGATTTTTTCAATCAACGATCCAATATATTTACGAATAAGCAGTATAGAATAAAATCCACTCCTACTTGCCATATAAAAATATGTTTTCGAAGATATATTTTCTGAATTTGTGCACGTAAATATAAAGCTATTAAATTGAAATTTCGTTCAAAATATTATTTCAACTATAGATCCAATATATTTGCGAAATGATGAAGTTTAATGAAATCCACTCATACCTCCCATATAAAGGTATGTTTTCGAATATATGACTTTTGGCTTTTCGCACAAAAATAGAAAGCTATCAAGCTGAAATTTTGTACAATCGATTTTTTCAATCAACGCTCCAATATATTTGCAAATAAGCGTAATTTAATTAACACCACTCGTACTTCCCATATAAACATATATGTTCGAATGTATAATTTCTAACTTTGCACACAGAAATAGTAAGTTATCGAACCAAACTTTGATGCAATATATTTTTTTCCAACAACGATCCAATATATTTGCGAATAAGCGTAATTTAATAAAAACCGCGACTACCGCATATAAAAATATGTTTTCGAAGATATATTTTCTGATTTTCTACACGTAAATATAAAGCTATTACATTGAAATTTAATACAAAATATTAATTTAACTACAAATCCAATATATTTGAAAATTGATGAGGTTTGATGAAAACCACACATACCTCCCATACGAAAATTTGTTTTCGAATATATAATTTCTAACATTGGGCACAGAAACAGAGAGTTGTTAAAATGAAATTTGGTTAAATAAAATCAGTTTTGCTAACACTTCAATATATTTGAGAATTGATGAATTTCGGTGAAAACTACGCCTACTTCCTATATAAAGATATGTTTTCGAACATATGGATGACTTCTGACTATAATAATAATAACTATAAAACTATAAAAGTAAATGTTTACCCAATTTTTTGACAAAAATACTATTTAAAAATGTTTGTATGTGTAGCTGATGATAATTGTATCAGCCTTGAGCCAGCTTTGCCACTTCCCTCTGGAGAAATAAAGGCCACCGGTAATAGGTAACCGTGAGAGTCTGCGGATGGTGAAAAACCATAATAATAATAATTTAACTGTAGTACGTTGCTCCGAAGAGCTGTCACTGCAACCTAAAAGATCTTTTGTGTCCCCTACATATTTAATTTGTTGATCCATATGATCGCTATTGTATTTCTTGCTATACTCTACCAGTTTTAGCGCTTGTATTAACCCTGATGTCATAGCATCGCGTGGTTAGGCTCCCCTTCTATCTGGTTGTGCCCTGCCTATGGAACGGGGGAAATAGGAAGCCATTTTCTTCCATTACCTTTTCCACTTTGCAACGGAGGAGGCTACGAATGGCCCACATGGCTCTTGTAGCCCTGCCTCTCACCAATATTAGGTGAGAGTTTCAGTTTAGTCGCTTATCTAAAACTACTCCTAGATATATGACTTCTTCGGAAATACCTATATCGATTCCTTCAACAGATATTGTACCTAGGTTCAATTTTAATCTGTTAGTGAAAGCGGTTAAAAGCCATACTAGCTAATATTTCTGTTTGGTTGTAACACTGCCCACTCTCTTTGAGTAGAGAGGTCTGCACCGGTCCACTTTCTATGTGAAGTATTTGCAAACAGTGGAAGGCAGTGTTTATCTATCCAGCTTTCGTTCGAGTCAGGTTTGAAGGTTTTGGGACGGATGTGCTGGAGAGCAGTTTGAGAGAGGCCTAAATTATTGTTAGAACCATAATATCTTTAGCAAAGATGCTTAGAATATCTTTAGTTTATTTTTTTCCTATATAATTCATCAATTTGTTTTCACCACCATACTAATTTGAGAGCCCTACTGTCTTAACGATCGTTATGAGTACATATAGAATATTTTCTGGTTGTTTTTCATTTATGGATTTTTCTCATCATTTAACTTTGAAGGAATCTTTATTTTCCTATATCATCTATACCATCATAATCACCATCATAATGACAGTAACTATAATGTACTAAATATACTCGTAAAATATATTGACAATATATTAAAAATTCAACCAACTCATGTGGTTTTGAAACTTGTATTTAATGCTTTCGTACTATGTAAATAATAGACGAGTTACTAGTGTACTGACCAACTATGAGTTAAGAAAATATTTGCGGTCTTTAGCAAAGAGTAATTCATAGAAAGGGGGGTGAGAGTGGAAAGGCAAGTGAGCGGAATAAAATATATAAGGATGGAAAAAAAATTACGTTTTCCTTGACATAAAGTTTATCAAAATAAAATGTAAAAGTTTTCATTTTCAAATACAGTGTGATACATACGACCATATCACATCATACATATGTCTGTGGTTAGTTGAATGGCTGTGTTTTGGTTGGTGGTTTTGTAACTACATACTATGAGTAAAAGTAAATAGTATATTTCAAGGAGTTAGAGTGAAACACATGTGTTAACACTTGTTACAATGAAGTGTTCTTCATAAAACATACACACACACACACACACACACACACACACACACACAAAAGAACCGCAGAAAATATGGTTCTTTTTATTTTTTCCGTCGGTCTTTCTTTTTTTGTTGGTTGCTGTGCAATTGTTGTGGTTATGATATTAAAATAATTGTACAAAATTTAGTTCAACATAAATCTTGTCAGCCCTAAAATATACTTTACTATTTAGAGAAAAAGAGTTGTATACAAAAAAATAAATACATAGCACCATCAAGTAGAGAAACACAAGATATTCGCCTAATAAGTTAACCGACATAAAGTTAATTCGGGTATCTGCAGAACAAAGTCAGCAAGGAATGAACTTTTCAATACGCTAAAAGCTTGCCAAAGACCCAGCCAACCACTAGGTAGTCAATTGCATATATTTTCTATCAAATATCAACCATAACAGCAACGTCGCTACTGACGAAGCAGTGCAATTAATCTGATTAATCAAAATATTGATTATTTAATTTTTTTTCACCCCTTTACGGCTGCTGTTGAAAGCATAGTACAACAGCTCTGTAAAATATTTGCACCGGGTGCGGTTGTAGGCAGTTCTTTTTACCTGGGACGCCCGCGACTTCGGCGAACATGTAGATTCCAAACGAGAACATATGGATTCTAGTGAGGCTGTGTGGTTCTTTTCGCAGTCCTTGGTCTATACACCTTCTCTTCTTTCTCTTTACATCCACCAGCATGGAGTTTTATTTGTTGTGTGCCCAAATTTCCTTTTTGCTTAATGTATTAGACCGGGATTTCAATAAAGGAGAAGAAGTATGTATATCGTAGGTTTAATCCCCAGCTGAAGCACAACCTTAATATTGAAAAGATTTTCTGTCGAACGGTCTTCCGGTAGTAAAAATTTGCCTTGAAAATGGTTCTAAAATGGCCCTGTGTGACAAAGCTCAGAAAAAGTGACGTCACAAGGGTTCTGCCTATCGGAACCGGCTAATATAAGTAGGTCTCTTCTAAAACTGTCTTAAATTTAGTACGCGCAACATCACTGGGAAAGAAGCTCAATCAAAGGGCCTTTCGGGGCCTATAAGTGCCACATAAAATAAAATTTGTTTTGGACCAGAAGATTTTGCATGAGGAAGCATTTATTGTTGAACACTTAGAGTTTCTGCGTGTTGTTCGACACAAGCCAAGTTTCACTTCGATACACTAGGGTGAACTTATTACTTTCTTATGCGTGTTTTCTTTGAAATGGGTTTGCTTCTCCATGCCGAATATAGTCGCCCGAAAGCTGTTTTGGTGTTAATAAGTCGATTAGTGACATAATGCTATTGTTTTTCTCAGGTAACAGCAACTATTGGCAAAGTCCACAGGAGCACCTTCGATATCAATTCGGTTATTGTTGATGTTGTTAATTTCCATGGCTTTGGTCTTTGTGAAGTTAATCTTCAGACCGCCCTCTCTTGCCAATGAGATGAGTGGGAAATAAGATAAGTCTCATCTACGAAGTTGATATACTCGAGGTGGGATGTTAGACTTCACATGATGCCCCCTTTTTCGGTGGTCAGCTTGGTCAATACACCATCCAGGACTACTACGTAGAGAAGAGGTGAAAACCGTGATTTCACCGAAAAATTTGTATTTTGTTAAATTAGTACTTTAACGAATTTGATCTAATTTGAAACATTACAATGAAAAATCAAAACTGAAATTTTATTAATCACATACCTAATTTTGGTTAATCAACAAATTAATTCATCATAGTTTTGATTAATAGACTTTGACTTTGTCAATTATTATTTTGATTAACCGAAAAATTGAGTAATCATCATTTTAATTAAACGAAAAATTGATTAATGATAATTTTAATTAATCAAAAAATTCATTAATCTGCATTTTGTTTATTTGTTTGTTAGAAAAAAAAAAGAACTGAGGGTTATTCGACCACAGATTCGTCTTCAGTGACTTGAAATCCATATATGACTACTCTGATATGTCGGACATTATATTTTTAAGGTTTGTGTAATAGATTAATCAGATTACTTGATTCAACGATTAATCGTGCAGCTCTTATGAAAAAGTGGCATTTTTGTTTTATTAAACGAATATCAAATTTATAATTTGATTAATCGAATAATTTGTATTGTGAATCAACACAACCTTGATTAAAAGAATAATTAATTAACAAGAATTTGGATTAATCAAAAACCAAAGCATAGACGTAATTTAAAACATTCCAATTTTGTCACAATTAATTTTGTATCAATTTTTTATTTATATATTTTTTTGGATATTTTTTTTTTTCAAGATTCAAATGAACCAATCGTGATTTTCGTTGGGCATCTCCGATAGATGTAGTTCGTTAAGAGTATATTACAATATAAATTTATATTTTGTCAGCACCATATTTTGTGTCTTATTTTTGCTTCTTGCAACAGCAAACTGCAGCATCAAGGAGTTACCTTGAAAATATTTTTTTTTCTCTTTGTTTGCTTTATTTTACAACTGATTATACTGGAGGAGTCACTCGTGCATGATTAGAAGAGTGCATGAAGAAAATGAATTGTAAGAAATTTATTATAAATAGAAGTTTTGAAAGTGAAAAACAACAGAAACACGGAAATAACAAATCCTTGTGGAATTATGAATTTCATATTTTGTTTTGGCGCCGGTTTTTCTTACATTCATACTGAGTTTGTTTCATATATTGTACATATATTGTTTTCTTTGGTAGACTCTGCTGATATTTTAATACAAAATTCGTCTCTCCCACTTATATGCTTGGTTGCAGATATAAGTACTATATCAATTTGTTATTTACCAAAAACTCACAAGTATATGAATTATATTATACTCCTTATTGTTCCTTGTTCTCACATATATGATTATTTGTGAGTATGTTACGAAAGGATGGTAGAAAATATATGTATATGATTATTTCTTCGCTTCTTATTATTATTATTATTTTTTTTTTTCTTGTTGTATATGGATTTTTCTAGTTGCAGAAAAGTTTAGGAATTTTTAATTCATAATGATCAATTCTATCCTGAAATGACATTAATGATTAACTCTAACAGCATGTGTCTGTCCTCTGTTGAAATCTAAGAACCAATGCCATTTTCAATTTGTCCAAGAACGAAGCACTTTTTTATTATTTCAGGTTTTTTTAAACCGATCTAATAATTGATAATTACTTGCCCGGTTAAAAATTTTCGTTTCAATACGAGTCTATAGAAGCAATTTCATTTCACGCATTTTTACTTCGTGGAGGTCTCTTGGAAGTAAATTTGGCTGAGCTACTATTATCCGTATCGAAACTATTTTTGTTTCGATAAAATCGAATTATGTATGAAAGCTACATAATAAATGCAATCATAATTTTTCTTTTCTTTTATGTGGCTCTTATAGGGCCCGTTCGCCGAGCTTGCTAAATTTAAGACAGTTTTAGAAGGGACCTACTTACATAATATTAACCGGCTTATTCATTGTTACTGCCGACAAAATTGTGAATTGCTTGCCGATAAGTTGTGCTTTAAACGGGGATTTACGACCTACAGATCAGTGGACCAGCACAGTAATCCACTGACTTACGGCATCCACAATTATGCAATTATAAAACATAACTTCCATTGGGAAGCACTATCGAAACAATGATTTCCATTAGTTCTAATGAGCCGTATTGGAAGGTACTAAAGAAGCTTGCATTATTCTTTTCTTATGTGTCACATAAAGGAGAAATTTGGTTTATTTAGTGGTCATCGGTCATCGAAAATCTGCCAAAAAATTGGTAAAATCGGTATATTTATAATTTTTAGCATAGAACTATTTTTTGACCAAATGTGTAAATTATCGATATAGAAAATTTAGGGATAAATACCCATGTTATGAACGATTTGCTCCATTTATTTTCAATTTTTAACACAAAATCGACAAATAAGATCATAGCTGCGAAGAAATCAACTCTAGAAGGTTCAAATTTATGACCTACGCCCACTAGATTTCCCATCACAACATCTTTTCGATACCAAAAATGGCCCCAGTATTCGCCTATATGTACGAATTGAATATACAAACAAACAAAAACCCTCTACCTCCACCCATTTGAGAGGCCGCATCTTTTTTATACGTACTCCCTATATCTCCAAAACTGGTCCCAGGGTTCGCCTATACGAATTGAATATACAAACAAAAAAACCCCTTTACTTCTTTGAGAGATCCCCATACTTTACTTGCAACCATAACAACCGAGAATCGATTTAGGTCGAATCTAGCATGCTTCGCCAGAAAATTCTTTGCTTCGCTATTTGATGCCAGTTAGAGATTCCAAGCGCGGACAGGTTATCCAGTATTTGTTCTTTCTACCGGAGGTTGAGCCTGCCTCTTCTGCGTCGTCCACCAGCGGGTTTCGAATACAATACCATAGACGGAGCGTGTTTTTCCATTCGCTCGACATGACCTAGCTTGCGCAGCTGCTGAATTTTAATGCGCTTTACTATGTCGGTGTAGGCATTCAGCTCATTCAACTCATTGTTGTACTGTATTCGATACTTGCCACCAACGCAAATAGCTCCAAATAGATCTTGCGTAGGACTTTGCTTTCCGAAACTCCTAACATTCTCTCATCTGGGGTGAAAATTGTCCAAGCTTCAGCGCCATATATAAGGACAGGCATGATGAGAGACTTCTAGAGATGGTCCCATACTAGAGTGTAATTTTTTATATAAAATTTGCTATCGTTCTACCTTTATTTTGGAATCTCTTATAATCAGATTTATAGTTTTCTGCCCAAAGGTATGGTCATTTCTCGAAAATTCAACAAGAATACAAATTTTTAAGGTAATTTCCGAATTTAGGTGCCTAAAAGCCATTACAAAATAGCTAGCTAATTCGTGAGATTATTTTAAAGCTGTCAAGGCCTCAAGAATTTGGAAGTTCAAAGAAGTAATTTATATGATTTCATTCAGAAAGCAAGAACTTGTGCTCTTTCTCTCTGCTATGTCGGCTAATATTATTAGCATACTTGAGAGGACAATAACAATGAGCCACTTAATGAAGGACCTTTACAGAAGCTGCAGAGCTGAGACGAGGTTCAGGAGATTATTATGTGGACTTGTTTAGCTTTCTGTTTGCAGGACCATCGGGTATTTTTTTTTTTTGCAGGTCACAGAAATTGACGGGGCTGTCCTCGGTTGATGTTAAAAATGTCCTTTACAGAAGCTGCAGAGCTGAGACGAGGTTCAGGAGATTATTATGTGGACTTGTTTAGCTTTCTGTTTGCAGGACCATCGGGTATTTCTTTTTTTTTGCAGGTCACAGAAATTGACGGGGCTGTCCTCGGTTGATGTTAAAAATGTCCTTACGATAATTGCAGAGCTCAAATTGGTTTAAGCTGCAGAGAGTAGGAATTTGAACTACGTGGTTGGTGACAATGGGCCTTTACTGACTTAAATGAGCTCTTCGGACCTATTACGGTTTCACATATATTGACATACAATTTTTTTTTTTTTTGTAATATCTCATCTGACATTTCATACGAGTATTGCACGCAAAATGTTCGCTTTCAAGTTATTGTTTGTTTTTTGTTTTGCCCTCCACAATTTTCAATTTGTTTTGTTTTCAATTTGGTTTTATTAGCTTCCGTAGTTGCAATACTTAATTGGAACGTGTATTCTCCAACATATTTCTTATCTCGTACGAACATGTGTTTTAATTACTTTTTTCTTATTTATGTACATTCATAGGTACTTGTACTATATACTCGTATGATGCACTTACGTGCTTGCACATGTACTGTACTAGCTATGATGAAGTTGCTTGTAACGCATAAATTACCTGAATTGATGAAATGATGTGAAAACTGAAAATGAGATTACTAAATTCGCTTGAACTAATAATAAGCATCAATACGAGATGTAGCGTGGGTACAAATCCAACTTGACTAGCTGATGTTTTTATTTTTATTATTGTTTTCATAAGCATTGGCGAAACCGCCATTCTCAGCTACCCACCCATTCATATTTTTTTACAACTTTCCAATAGGATTTGCTCCTACTTACATGCTTACTCATTAATTGTATTTGATTTTTCTTTGGCAAAGTTTTCCTCCAATGAATGCTTGCTTATGCTAGCACTTTAATTATGAGATGAGAATATAGCACAGGGAAAAGTTTCTTAAGAAAAGCGGTGGAAAAAATAAAAACAGAAATGAAATTGCACAAAATGAGCGAACTGTAAAATGTGTTAAGTTCTAATTGTTTTTTTTTTTTTGTTTAACTACGAACTGTTCTTGCTGCTTTTAGCTCATTCATACATTCATTCATTCATTCATTTATACCATTTTCATTCATTCATTCGTAGAAAACCATTGTTCTCATTTATTCTTTCCGTTCACTTTGCTTGAGTTTAATTCACAAAAAAAGGCCATTCAGCGTCATATGGCAGCTGTGTTGTATGCAGTTACTGCTGCTTTTACTACCATCGTCGTCGTCGTCGTCCTCCTCAGTCGTCATCATCATCATCGTCATAATTTTGAACTTGGCTCAGCTCAAATCTGATTAAAGATGCAATTCATGAGAGTCATTTGAATTTAATTGAGTGAAAAAATTACAATTATAGTATTTGTATTTTGTATGAGAGTGGATCAATAAGTAACCGTGCGGGAATTAGTAAATTTGGACTTTGAACAACCTTTAGTCCGAGCTTCTCTTCCAGTATTATTTTAAGTATTCAATTTGAAATGTATTGAAAAGAAATCTACTTATAATAACCGATTTCAAACGAAAATATCATTATGGCAACTAGAATTCAACTGATGAGGTGGTTATAAGATAGCTTGTAGCTGATAGGTGTATTTTCATACTTTACGCGTTGAAATATAAAGTTATCTAACTGAAACTTGGAACAAACAATTATATTTATTATCGAATAGATCTTTTCGAAAATGGACTGAATTGGGTGAAAATTACACCTATCTCCCATACAAACTTATGCTTCCGTATGTATGTTTTCACACTTTTCTGCATGAAAATATAAAGTTATCAAGCTGAAATTGGAAAAACCACTATTATGTTGACTATTTAATAGACTTATTTGAATATGGACTGAATTGGATAAAAACTACACCTACCTCTCATACAAATTTATGCTTCCGTATGTATGTTTTCACACTTTTCTGCATGAAAATATATAGTTATCAAGCTGAAATTGGAAAAACACTATTATGTTGACTATTTAATAGACTTATTTGAATATGGACTGAATTGGATAAAAACTACACCTACCTCTCATACAAATTTATGCTTCCGTATGTATGTTTTCACACTTTTCTGCATGAAAATATAAAGTTATCAAGCTGAAACTTGGAATATACTAGTAAATTGACTATTTAATAGACATATTTAAAAATGGGCTGCATCGCCTTAAAACCACACCTACCTCCCATACAATCTTATGCTTCTGTATGCATGTTTTCACACTTTTCGCACGAAAATATAAAGTTATCAAGCTGAAACTTGGAACATACTATTATATTGACTATTTAATAGACTTATTAAAAAATGGGCTGAATTGGATAAAAAACACGCCTAGCTCCCATACAAAATTATCTTTCGTATGTATGTTTTCATACTTTGTGCATGAAAATATACAATTCTTTATCTGAAACTCACACTTAAATGTATATTTTTAGAGCCAATTGTTTACTGTCGAACGAGTGTCTAATTAATTACAAGCTGTCAGGATGAATGCTCTATCGAAAGGAACAGTACACCTCAAAGCAAAAAAAGCAAATGATAGAAAGGAAAATTAATAATCAAAAACTAGCTAGGTATGAGAGAATTAAATAGAGAGAAAAATTATTGAATTGTTGCTGAATTTTTCTATTTTTTTTTTTTTATATTTTCCTAGTATAATTTTTTTTTTTTTTTTTTTGTACTATTCACAGTTGGTTGATGCAATCAACGAAGCAAATGTTCCATTTCCTTTATACTACAATTTAATATTGTTATATATACATACACACACACATTTTTGTATATATGTGAATGTGTATATGTAACGATGACATTGACCACAAAAACCGCATACAACTTAATTGCTTGTCACATCCGTCACGCTTTGCGAATAAATTTACTATACATTACATACAAAAAAAAAACAACAACAAATAGTAGCAAAACAAAAAAGAAGAGAAAATTACAAAATTGTGCATCAAACACATGCACTGATGCACTTGCTAGGCTGATGATTTAAAGACAAATGTGTAAATTGACAGCATTGACCAAGCAACATGTATACACACACACACATTCGATACATCTCTAAGTTGAGAGCACCACATGCAATTGCACCGCTATTGATTGTTCGAATTATATTCCAATTACAATAAAATGCAATGTAATGAAGAGAGAAAAGAATTTATAGAAATTGTTGCAATGGATGGATTGCCTTACCTAGCTCTCATGCTACTGTGAATATATGGGTGCAGTCAACTTGTGACTACAATAACAGGCAACAAAAAAAAAAAAAAAAACGCAAACATGTATATATACATTTTATTGTAGCAATGGGCGTTTGGCAATTTTTAATTATTTAATTAATTTTTTTTTTTTTGTACCAGCAACATTGACACATGACACTAATGTTGTGCTACAGCTATGACTGTGTTATGTATGAGTATGAGTAGTATGAGTATGAGTATTATGAAAACTGTTTTGTAAAATTTTGCTTATCAAATTTATAATTTTTATTCAAATTTAATGAAATTCAATAATTCTTTTTTCGAAGTTAAAAATGTATTCATATAAAACTATGCCTGGGTGTTGCATGTGGCGTATGAGCAATATTTATTCATTTGATAAGGGAAATCGGGGATTTTTACAAAAGATGGCACACTGTTTCTACTTGAAAGTATTAGACTTTGAAAGCTGACATTTTAATCTAAAAAAAACAAACAAACAAATTGGCTAATTGGAATTTGGTGTTTGGCATTTCATTTCGTAGTTTAAGAAATTGCCTTACAGAGTCGGCCTGAGTCGACCGATTTATACCCTACACAGGGAGATATATAGAAAAAGTAGGCTAACTGTGCCCATATTTTGTGCTGTAAATTTGTTTTTATAATTATAATTAGAAGCATTTGTAACAACATTCAGAAAGTCACCTAATTCAATGAGTAAAAATATTAGGGCTCCATAAGCATATGTCAAATATAGTCGAGAGTCAGTGATACGCCCATTTTTTGAGTAACTTTCAACGTTTAAAATATTTTTTCAATTATTCATTATATTGCTCTCTCACACATTTATTTTTAAGAGGCATAAACCAAATGCATTGTGTCAATCGTAGTAATAACTTTGTATGGGAGCTATGTTAAATAGTAGGCGTGGCTTATTTATTTTTATCGAAGTTGTTTTTCTTTGTAATGCTAATCAACATGCTAAATATGGTTCTTTTTGGTGGAGGATTAAGGAAATTATGGCGGCTTAAAATGCTCATGCTGATCGTGTCTTTGTATGGGAGCTACATTAAATAGTGGGCATAGCTGGCTTATTTCTTGTGAAATTATTATCACTTGAATTATTAGTCTATGTACTAAAAATGATGTTTATATATGAAAAACTAAATGGGTAATGACATTTTAAAGTTTTTTAAACAATTTACAGGTTTATATGGGAGCTATAATTAATAGTGGGCGTGGCTCTCTCATTTCTTACAAAATTATTTCACTTGACACTATTAATCTAGCTACTTGATATGGTTGTCCTACAAATAAGGTTAAGTAAGTTATGGCTATTGAAATATTTTAAAATTTCCACCACTTTGTATGGCAGCTATATTAAATAGGGGGTGTGGCTAGTTAATTTTTATGCAAAATTATTATGCACTGCAATTTTAATTTATATGGGAAATATGATTGTCCTCAACGAAAGTGGCTATGTAATTTATTGCGACTTAAAGTTTTAGAAATTTCATCAACTTTGTATGGAAGCTACATTAATCAGTGGGCGTGGTTGGCTAATTTTTTTGTGAAATTATTTCCTCTTGCAGTATTAATCTAAGCGCTGGTTGTTCTAAATGCAAGATTGAGTAAGTTTTGGAATTTGAAAACTTTCTTACTTATGTGCCATTACAACCGAAAATCGATTTAGGTCAAATCTAGCATGCTTCGCCAGCCAGCTCTTTTCTTCGCTAGTTGACGCCAGTTAGAAATTCCAACCGCTGACAAATTTTCCAGTACTTGATCTTTCCACCGGAGGTTAAGTCTTCCTATACTGTGTCGACCACCAGCGGGTTTCGAATATAACACCTTCTTAGCCGGAGCGGCGTGTTCTTCCATTCGATCGTAGGACTCTGAATGAATGAATATGTGGCACTTAAAGCCCCGAAGGGCTCATTGGCCGAGCTTCTCTTCAATTACTGTTGTACGTGTTAAATTTTGGGGACAGTAATAGAAGGGACCTACTTATTTTAGCCGGTTCCGAACGGCAGAACCCTTGCGACATCACTTTTTCTGAGTTTTGTCACAGAGTTCTTTTTTAGAAGCTTTTTCATGGCAAGTTGTTACTGTCGAAAGAATTGCCAATTGCCTGCCGACAGGTGGGTACCGTTCGAAAGAAAAATCTATTCGATATTAAATTTTGTTATGCATGAGCCGGGGATTGAACCACGACCTACAGATCAGAAGGCCAACACACTAACCACTGAGCCACGGCACACACACGTAGGACTCTGCTCTCCATAATAAGATTGAAGAAATCGCACGATAACGAATCACCTTGTCTGAAACCCCGTTCGATATTAAACGACACGGGGAGAGATCCTTCCCAATTTTCACTGCACAATGGGAGTTATGCAGTGTCATTCTGCAAAACCGAATAAGCTTCGCAGGAATACCGAACTCAGACGTTGTTGTGTAGAGATAATCCCTTACCGGATTGTCGAAAGCGGCTTTATAATCAACAAATAGGTGGTGTGTGTGTCGATCTGTTTTTCTTGAGTCTTCTCCAGGATTTGGTGCAGTGTGAAAATCTGGTCGATGGTGGATTTATCAGATCTGAAGCCACACTGATACGGTCCAATCAGGTTGCTGAGCATAGGCTTCAACCTTTCACACAGTACGCTCGATAGAACCTTGTATGCGATGCTCAGGAGACTTATTCCACGGTAGTTGGCGCAAATTGTGGGGTCTCCCTTCTTATGTATGGGACAGAGAACACTGAGCCTTCAATCGTCGGGCATGCTTTCATCCGACCATATTATGCTTATGAGCTGGTGCATGCTGGTGAGCAGTTCATTGCCTCCGGTCTTAAGCAACACGGCAGGCAGGCCATCAGCATCTGCAGCTTTGTTGTTCTTCAGCCTCAATATGGCTGTTTTAACCTCGTCATGGTCGGGTGGTGGAACATCTATACTATCATCCGTGATTGTGGAGTTCGGGAGATCTCGCCATTCAGTAACATGGAGAAGTATTCCTTCCATAAGCTCAGTATACTCTGAACATCTGTAACCAGATTCCCATTGTTGTCACGACAGGAAGAGGCTTTGGGGTTTAAAACGCATCTCAGGTGCCTGTCCTTCTCAAAGAATTTTCAAATCTCATTCCTATCTCTACTCATCTCGACCTCCTTACACTCGCATCTTTCTAGCTCTCTCTCATCTTACTCCTGAAAAGACGCCTCTCCGCACTCCTCTTCTCTCTGTACCGCTCCTTAACAGATATTACAAAAGATTTGCTTGAATGTTTGATTAAAAATTTACCAGCAAACTCATTAAAAAATTGTGTTTTGTGCAGAAATTTAAGAATTTTGAAAAATTCTAAATTCAACCAAAGAAAACAGTTTGCCACAAAAAATTGCTCATTGCTCATTTTCAATTTCCTTCTTTGTTTGTACTTTTGTTGTTTGCTTTTGTTGTTATGCTATAATATTGCTTCATTATCACCTCATGTTACCACCAACAGGCAACAGCAACAAGAAACATCAAATGACTACTTTAACATGAATACTCGTACAAATAGTATATTGCAACAACAAGAATAGCAACGAGAATGACAACACACAAGAAATTAACAACAAATAATAAAAACTTTCGAATTAGACGTTTTTGTTCGTATAAGAACCGCATGGCTGATGGGTGTGTATACGTATACTGTGTATATTATTCATTATGTGCTCTATGGCACATATCTTTGCATCAGCATTATCATCATCATCATGATGATATCATCATCATGATGATATCATCATCATTATCATGAACATTGCAACACTATTGTGCTAGCATATTAGTATCATTGCCATAATAGAAGCAGAAGAAAAAAGCGTATAACTACAATCTGCAACTCCCCGCTTGTCATTGTAAAATCTAGGAGGAGCAAGTCAAACAAATCCTTCTTAAATGTCCCTTTTGCTATTTTTCTTCATTTACGCTTTGATATTTGTCTTCCTCATTTTTTTTTTACAATCTCAAAGTTTGTATATCAAACATCGGTGGTTTTCTTTCATTTAAAGGAAGGTGAAAAGGTTTTTGTTTTTTTAACAATAAATATTATTTATTGATCCATTGTACTGCGCTCGAAATTCCATTTTATTGTGTTTTAAATCTACCCGTTCTCTCGAAGAAATCGGAGTAGATCCTGTGGTGCTACAGACGACCCAAGAGTTGCGGCTCTTAGCTCCAGTCAGTGCCAAAGATCTCAAACCTGATTCGAGCGTAAGCAGGGCAGACACATAAAAAGTGTTCCGCCGTCTCATCTTGTTCTTCTTCACAGGATGGGCAAAGTGCACAGTCTCCTAGTCCTACCTTTTCCATGTGCTTTGCCCATTGAAAGCTGATTGCATCTGCAGCCTCTCTCGGCCTGTCAAGTCGCTTTATGGACTAGATTAATCCAGGCGTTGACCGTGGTCTTGATGGCTCCAGCGGGTAGTAGCAAAGCAGGCTCAGGGACGATTAAATCAGCCGCGCAAAACATTCACTTGCTATGGTGATGAAAAGGTTAATACAAAGAAAGAAATCAGCCGCGCAGAACCTTCACTTGCTATTGTGAAAAGGTTAATACAAAGAAATTTACGTATGTCGGTCACACATTTTATCGCTCGTCAAGTGATTCTTGTGCAACTATAGAGTTATTTGTCGATTTTCAGATGCTTTAAAGGCGAGCTGTAGAAAGAGGGGATAGAGATGGGAAGGGGTGCCCAGTTCAGTGGTTAGTATGTTGCTCTTCTGATCTGTAGGCCGCGGGTTCAATCCCTGGCTGAAGCGCAACAGTCATATCGAAAAGAGTTTTCTTTCTAACTTTATTCAGCATCAAGTATCAAGTGAAAGTTTCTAAAAGTACGTCTAAAAAGCTCAGAAAAAGTGGTGTCACGAGAGTTCTGCCGTTCAAAATCGGCTAATATAAGTAGGTCCCTTCTAATACTGTCCAAAATTGAATACGCACAGCAGTACTAGAAGAGAAGCTCGACCAAAGGGCCCTTCAAGGTTTATAAGTACCACATATTAATTTTTTTTTATTTTAATACACAATATGCTGTGATAGCCCCACAAGTAATAGTCACAGTATATGGATTGTGGGTCGCTTAATCCGCAGATTTCCACTAGTACCTTCTCGTCTCTTTAAAAACCCTCTTTAAATCTCAAAAAAGCATTGTTTTCCGACTATTTAGAAAGGTTATTGATATTAAAAAGAAACTAAAGGGCATTGGCGGACAACCTAAATTTATTTTTTGTGGGTCTTCAAGGTTTGAGATTTGAGCCCTGGAGCTCCTGAGTAGTTAAGGCGGATTTCGTATAGAGTAGATGCTCCAGAAATACTTAAGAGGAAGCTCGGCCAAAAATTTTCAGAAATCTTAGTGCTGAATTTTGCAGTCTTATGACTTGCAAAGTCCAGCTCCACTATCCGAGATTGAAATCGATCGGTACTTGGATTTTAGAGTAAACTAAGAGATTGAAGTGTCCAGGGCAATGTGCATTAACTAACGTTGAAAGCGTTCGAGCAGAAGTTATAGTTCAAATACCATCTAGTTTGGCCAAAACACTTGGAATATGTGATACTTTAAATATAATTTTCCCAAGTCGGGAAGCCTCAGATACGACTTCTATACCACCTCAAAAGTTTCTCCCGGATGCCCTTTGAAATGGCATGAGATCATTCTTATATTTTCTGAGGGACGATATGTAACTTGCTCAATCTAAGTCTAGGAGAGGATTTTTGCGCGCTTGAAGGTTTCAAGATTGGGTCTTTTGATTCCCGATTTTGTTCGGTTTGGATAGGACAATTTAAATGTTAAGGCTTTCTGTGGGGGGGACTTATTAGATTTGTATTAAGTAATTTTTTTTTTATGATATTTCGAGTCTCATCTCTATTATAAACTAAAATTTTTGCGACTCACCTTGGTTTTTTATATCCCCACTTCCCCAGACCGTATGGGGTATGCGTTGTCATCGCAGCCTATGAGGAGTCCAGCTTACGACTTATGATCATATTCCATCAGACACTTTAGATTGCTTGGTGGTGATGGTTCCTGGCGATTATGAGCAAGGTGGGCTGAAGCAACCAGCAACCTGAATAAACGAGATATGCTTTAAGAATTTGTTATATTTGTATTATACACCGTTATAAGCACCGTTAATAAAATGTAGTTATTAATCTTTGTATTTTCTTTATTTCTTTATTTCAGCAAATCTCATTGGTATCGATACCATACATCATCAGACAGTGTCGGGTCAAGAAATGGATCAAATGAACGAACATCAATTGGATAAGGTGGCGAATAATGTGAGCGTTTTTTATCGTGTGACACCACGTCACAAATTGGCAATTGTCAAGTCGCTACAACGTACCGGTAACATTGTCGGTATGACAGGTGATGGTGTCAACGATGGTGTGGCACTGAAAAAGGCTGATATTGGCATAGCCATGGGTAAAAATGGTACAGATGTATGCAAAGAGGCAGCCGATATGATACTTGTAAATGATGATTTTCATACAATTATGTGAGTATTCAACAGTCATGTTATTTATCTGGACCTTTAGTAATGTATTTTTTTCTCTCTCTCTCTCTCTCTCTCTCTTTTATAGTGCTGCCATTGAGGAGGGTAAAGCAATTTTCTATAATATACGCAATTTTGTACGTTTTCAATTGAGCACATCAATCGCAGCACTCTCACTGATTGCATTGGCCACCCTGATGGGTATTGCGAATCCATTGAATGCAATGCAAATACTTTGGATCAATATTATAATGGATGGGCCGCCAGCACAATCGTTGGGCGTTGAACCGGTCGATCATGATGTACTGAAACAGAAACCTCGCAATGTCAAACAGCCAATGATTACGAAATCGGTAATAATTAATGTGCTACTTAGTGCCAGCATTATCATACTGGGCACCCTATGGGTATTTCAACGTGAAATGGCCGATGGTACGCAGGGTAAAACGAAACGTGACACCACCATGACATTCACCTGTTTCGTCTTCTTCGATATGTTCAATGCACTATCGTGCCGATCACAAACAAAGAGTGTATTCACCATTGGTCTCACTTCGAATAAAATGTTCCTGCTGGCTGTGGGCTTTTCGATTATCGGTCAAATGTTGGTCATCTATTTTCCCCCCCTGCAAATGGTATTCCAAACGGAAGCACTCACCGGCTATGATATACTATTTCTACTGTTGCTCACCTCATCGGTGTTGGTTGTGGCCGAGATTAAGAAATGGTTCGAACGCACCATGGAACGTAAAATGTATAATACACGTTCCGAATTGGATTTCGTATGACAAAACGCAAGCGCTGGAAGATTGTTGAATAAGAAAACCAATTAAGCATACATACAGACATACATAAAATACCTACACTACAAGAGAGAGAGAGAGAGAGAGGAGAGAAGCAGAAGGAGAGTGGAAGAGAAGAAGCGAGAAAGAGAGAGCATAAGTGAAATTTTATTTTTACTTTTTCAATATGCATTTCTATTATTATGTTAGTTAGTTAAAGCCAACTACTATTACCGAATACATATAGTAATACCTAATGATGATAAGGATAAGTCGAATAGGCAAACCAGGTACATAGAATATAAAAAAAGTGTGACACAATTTGAGAGCAGAGCTGTGTAATTTCAATTTCAATTACAATGTTACATTCGCATTACTTGGTAATTGATAAATTATATTATCAATTTCTTTGTCAATTTTATTATGGTAATTATGGTAATTAACATTACCTAGTAATGGTATTGGAATAATGTTAAAATTCCAATCATAATTACATATCTCAGTACACGCAATTTGATAATTGATAATTTACATTTTCATTTTCTTCATTATTGAATTCACATTTTCACCCGTACTGATAGGTAATTAAAATTACCGAGTAATGGAATTGAAAAATGTCCAACAACAATTACATTTCTAAGTCTTTGGAATTTAGTAATTGGTAATTTATATTTTCAATTCGCTAGTAATTGAATTATTAAATTTGGAAATTTTGATTGATAATTACCATTAACCAGTAATGAATTTGGAAAACAAATTACATTTCTGAAGTGTAATTTATTAATTAAAATAATCAATTCTCAGTTTCTAAGTATTTTTTAATTTCTTTGGAAGATTTGCCTCTTTTCAATTACAAATTACATTTACATTACCTTGTAATGTTATTGGTCAAATGTTAAAATCTCACTACTGAATTGTAATTTAAAATTTAAATTATAAAATGCCGCAAAGACATTGACAAAATACTTGAAATTACCCTTGTCATATGTAATGGAATTACTTTTATTTGCGCAACTTTCATCTACAATACATTATTTAATATTTTTGAAAAATAACACATTTCAAATTACAAATTAGTAATGGGACTGAATATTTCTGATAATTTTCCATTATTGAAATACAATTTGTAATTTAAAACAATCAACTCCCATCGAATGTGATTAATTACTTTTGAGGGAGAGAAACTTCTCAAGTATTTTAGGCACTTTTTCATTCTATTAAAGTTACACATTTTAAATTACAAATTACAAATTGGTACTGTAACTGAAAATTATGGAAAATCCAAAATTGCTGAATTATAATTTGTGTAATCAATTATATTTAGGCAAAGAAATTTCATAATTACTTCAAGTACTTCTTCAATTATTTTATAGAATTGCATATTTAAAATTACAAATTGTAATTCAGTATTAAAGCTGATTGGCAATTGTCCATTACCGAATTATAATTTGTAATTTAAAATATACATTTTCGCAATATATTTGACAAGAAGAGAAAATTGGCAATTTTTAATCACCAATAAAGAAGTAATTCGATTACCAAGGAATTGTGAATATAAATTACCAATTACAATTACCACAAATTGTAAAAAAAAACATTTGTTTAATAATTCTTTCCTTTTAGATGAATTCAAAATGTTAATTACCAATTAGAATTTTCAAGAAATTGAAATTGAATAGGAATTGAATTAAGTAATGCTAAATACTCAGCTCTCATTGAGAACAACTGATGCAGTTAGGAAAATAAATAAAACATTTAAATTCCCGAAATTATTAAATATTTATGGAAACTATAAAAGAGCATATTTCACAGGAATTATTCTTCAAAATTAATTTAATTACTCATTAATTTCCTTATTTAAAATTTAATTTTTTAAGTAGTAAATTTAGTTTAGTTTTTTTTGTTTTTTTTTAATCTTTGTAATCAATGTTCCCGTAAAATATGATCGTTGAAATCAACATAATTGAGTGTAAAGATCATAGTGATCTTAGCTGCGATGTTATTAAAATGATAAGTCTCAGAAGAAATATCTCTTAACGGTCTGAAAATATTCAGGACTATCGTGGAATTCGATTCGTGGAATACCACAATTATCGGACAATGTGAAATTTATCATTTTACCAACAATCTAGCTAAAGTCACAATAATCTTTACTCTTTGTTGACCTTGAAGCTATAGAAAGAAAATACTTAATTGCTAATTGTCTAATTGTTTGAATTTTAATTTGCCGCTGCTAAAAATTTCTTAATCCACATGAAAAACTAAAACGATCTTATCGAGAATATGAGATATACATTTTTATACGTATTTCAAGTCGATGGATTCGAATCTGCGATAGGTTTGACCCCGTTAAGTCATATTTTCGTCCTTAACCGCACAAAAAAAAAAAAAAAAAAAATCTCAAAATATGCAATTTTCATTACAAGATCCCGTGATCACCCTAAAGTGGTAAAATGTATGATCAGCTTTCGTTTAGGGCTGTGCTGAGTAAAAAAAAAAAAAAAAATAACGAAAGTAGGGCTGTGCGATTAGTCGTTTGTTCAAAAAGTTTAATCAATCAAAATATTCGATTAATCAAAATTGAAATTATTTTTGATTTTAATTAATCAAACTTTTTGAACAAACGATTAATTGCACAGCTCAACTTCCGTTATTTTTTTTTTTTACTCAGCATTTTTTTCTGAAGATAATTATCTCCTATTTATATCCCTTAGATGAGCTCCCCCACTAAAATTGACGTTTTTTATCAAATTTTTTTCACACTACTCCCAGAGAGCCTTTAGAGAGTTAAAATATATGATCGACTCTCATTAATTTTTACTATCAAATATTTTTTCTTAACATATTTACTCGCTATCTTTATTTCTCAAGCAGATTTTCGTACACAATGGACATAAAAGCGCCTGAAAATCAACAAATAACCCCCATAATTTCTCAGTAATCTCATTTAGAGCTGTGAAATGTATGATGGACACCCATAAATTCGTTTGTCTTTCTATTTTGCCCAAATGTTCATAGCTCAAATAAATTTGACATTCTTTATGTTTTATAAAAAAAAAAAAATCAATCAAATATGGGAGCTATCCTATGAGTCGAATGTAGCCGATAAATTTATTTGAAAGAAATGTTGACGTTAAAAATTTTGAAGGTTAATTCCTGGGCAGCTCTGAGGTTATTTGTCAAGGTGAAATTGTTTTTCTATGCATTTTGTAGGGTGGCTGCGAAAGCCACGAATTCTGTAGGGCACTGCCACTCGATGTTTTAGAGATAGGCAGTAAGTAGGTTACGAAAAAATATTGAAAATTAAAAATTAATGCGAGTTGATCTTAAATTGTATCCCTCTGGGAGCGATGATGGATATTTCATTGAAAATTTCAATTAAAATTGTGTTTTTTTTTTTTGGCTTAGGGACGAAATGTATTCTGTTTGAATCAAGCCGAACCCCCCGAATTCGAATTCAGCGATTTCAAATATGTATGGAATTGTTTATCCACTACTCCCTGAGTTTCTAACTTTTTGTGAGCCAAACTCAATATCAAATAATTCTAGTTGAATATCACTATTGTTTCTTGCACCGTCATAAATCGCTAGAATTAATCATTTCTCGAAAAAAAAAAAAATTCTAAACATGATTTGATTGCGTTTTTTATTAGACAGTTTTTTCGAAGTTCATTAAACTCAACTTCAATTGTATTGTCGAATAGCCAAAATGCACTATGGAATTTTTGTTAGTTTTCATATTTATATATTTCAAAATACATTTCAAGCTTTTCAAAATACATATTCACAATTCTAAAGCTAATTGTATGCATTTTGAATGCAAGTATTATTCGAAAATGTATAGAAATTGTGATTACTTTTAATTGAAAGTAATCGTTTGAATCATTTGAGTCACTTGGCACATGGCAATGCGACAAACTAAATATTTTTGACATTTTCGAACATAACATATTGAAATGATTGTATATTGAAGACATTATAGTGCAACTTTAATGCTGGACTTCTATCTTTACTTTATCTCTGTTACATCTGTCACAATGTTCTACTTGCTTCTTATAGTTTTAATAATTCAGCAAGTCAACAATGCAGCTACTACTTATAATAATGATTTATTTCTTAGTATTGTAAAGGATTGACGAAATAAAAATTCGACTTTATTTAATTGCTCATTTATATGAAATAATATGTATGTATGTGTCGGTAAAAGCAACCTTCACAATTATCATTATAATAATTGTTTATGTATATTGTACATATAATGTATTGATTAGATTGAAGAATTGTAATTGTAATATGTACACTATTGTGATATTATTATTTAAGTTGATAAGTTATTTGTATAATGAATTTTAGAATTTTAATTAATTTATAGTTAGATTATTTTATTTTAGTTTTTTTTTTTTTTTTGGTTTCCTTTAACAGACAAGTCATTTCATTTGAATGTATAAAAAAAAAAAATTTTAATAATAAATTTTAATAAATTGATTAATTGTCGTTTTTTGATTTGGTTTTTTTTATTTTCTTTATTATTATTTTTTTTTTTTTTTTTTTTTGATTTTTTTTTCATTTCAGTTCATACACATATGCTCTTTTTTGTGTATACTGCATTCAAATCTCAAGTCATAATTTATACTATCAAATATTGTAGAATAGCAGAATAGCAGAACATAATTAAATAAATTATTATATTTATATGTACATGAGGTGAAATCATTAAAAAAAAAAAAAAAATTAATGCAGACTAATTGTAAAACAATTAATAACAACAACAACAACAACAGACGACGAAAACAAAAATGTAGTAGAAATTGCGAGAGTAAAATAAAATTAAAGGTATATGATGGATGGATGGATGGATTGCATGCAAAAAAAAAAAATAAATTTGTGGTAAAACTCAATGTTAACAACAACAACAACAACAACGAGAAAAATTGGAACAACAACAACATCAAGAATAATATTCAACAAGAAAAAAAATCTTCTAGCGCTAGTGAAACAAGACAATTTTTTACATACTCAATTGTATGTAAAGAAAAGAAAAAGAAACAGAACAAAAAACAAAAATTTGAAATTAAAACCAAAAAGCAAAAAGCTAAATGGAAAAATTAATGAAAAAAACAAAACTATTTACATTTTCAATATTATTGTAATTTAGTTTATCTCAAAAAAAAAAAAAAAACATAGAAAGTGAGGGAAAGAAAAACGTAGAAAGTGAGAGAAAGAAAAGAAAATATTGAAAATTTTTTTTTCATCATTAATACAAAGAGAAGCGATATTTTTTAGCAATTTGAATAGAATTGATATGAAAAAAAAAAAAAAATTTTTTTTTTTACCAAGCACTAATAAATAATATTTTGTTGCACACGTTGAAAAATTTTAAAAGATTCTGAATATAGACAAAAAAAATAAAGCAATACATATTTTGTAGATTTGCTGTAGTTTAATGAATTTATTATGAAATTCATAATTTTCACACCAAAAATTGAAGCTCCAACTGACGCTAAAAAATATTTATTAAATATTTATGAAGATAGAAAATTAAATGAAAATTTTTTTTTTCTGAAATTTTACGCTTTTATTTATTAAATTCATTTCAATTACTCTATTTACGCAGAATTGAAGCGTCATATTATGATAAAAAAAATATTTGCTAAATTTTTAATAAAATTTTTAAATTTTTATTGGCTTTCCAACAAGCATTTAATCATTAAAATTGGTAATTTTTTTTTTTTTAATTTTATTAACATTTCTAATGTGTTACAGCAAATTGCTTAAATATGTATTTCCTTATTTTTTTCATTTTTTTTTTTTTTTGCCTATTAAAATCTGTTCAAATTTCTCATATGTGCAACATTTTGTCGTAGTGTGTAAACAATTCACAATGATTTATATGAAATACGAAATAATCTTCACCCCATAAGAAATAGCAAATTTAGGCTTATCATAGAATTCGATTGTTGCCCGTATCGAATTTAAAGCAGTCAGAAAATTTCATTTATGAAATATAAAATCGATACTGTCACTTTCATGTTCGAATTGCATAATAATAAATTGAATTCGAATATGAACTAAATCTGAAAGGTTTTGGTTTTTTGGTAAATGACATTTCTATCGATTTCGAAAATTCGATTTTGACAGCAATTGTTTTTTACAACAACAACAACAACATCTTCAAATACGAGTGTCTCTGTTTAAGCGAATTTATTTTGTATAACTTTAAATATTCAGGGCTATCATGAAAAAATTTCCGTGTGAAATTTTTCACATGTCAGCAATCGAAAATGTACTGCTGACAAGAGAAAAATTTCAAACGAAATTTTTTTTATGATAAGCCTGATTGTTAAAAATTATTTAAAAAAAAAAACTTTACTAATTTTAAAAAATGTTAGAATTGTAGTTATATCGATTTTGAAGTTAAGCTCTAAATCGTTTCAATGCAGATATACTGTCATATTCCGAATTTAACTTTCGTTTGAAAGCGATACAACAATAAAAT
Source organism: Megamerina dolium (assembly GCA_963854835.1). Taxonomy (NCBI): domain Eukaryota; kingdom Metazoa; phylum Arthropoda; class Insecta; order Diptera; family Megamerinidae; genus Megamerina; species Megamerina dolium. Next base: position 20,392,817 of record OY978528.1, read on the forward strand.
AGTTTTTGAAAAACAAAACTCTAAAAAATTGTTTTTTAAACTCAAACCTTTTTTTTTTTTTGCATTTTAACGTTTGTTTGACAAATTGTCAAATCAATTTCGAATCGAAAGTGATATTCAGAGTATGGCTACTAATTCGAATTTCCACATTACAAATAGCACATGTCCTATTTATTATGTATCAGTTTTGAAAAAAAAATATCAATTTTAGATTAAAATTCAAATATTTGTAAACAGAAATATTTATAATTGAATTTAAAAAATTAAATCCCTCTAAAAAAAAATAACTAAATCTAAGTTTGAAGAAAAATAAAAAAACATTTTGAAATCTCACTCGTATATAAATTAGTTGTCGATTTTGCAATAGTCAGACTCGTTTTTTTATTCATTAGATGAAATGAAAAATTCTCTATTTATCTGATGAATAATAAAGCGCTTTATACTCATGAGTGATTAATTTTAGGTGTGTTTTTCGCTACTCAGAGCTTGAAACAAAATATTGTAATAATTGATTTAAAAAAAAAAAAAAAATTTCTTCAAAAATATAGCCCTATCGCTATTCGCATACATTTTCGAAAAGCCTAAATACACACTTGAAATATTATAACTCACTTGAGGAGATTTAGATGATTATTGGAAAATCGCTACTAAGTAAAAAATAATTTTTTTAATATAGAAAATAATTTTAATGGAAACTAAATTATGCACTTCAGCACTAAAAAATATGAAAATCTCATAATCCATTGGTTTTCTTTTTTTGCGCACAGTAAGAAAAAAAGAAGCATATAAAAATATTGTACAACTCGTAAAGTCTAATGTTTTACACATAGAAGATGGTGAAATTCCAAAAAAAAAATAAATAAAATATTTAACCTTTTGAAGCTTAGTGATAATATAAGAATTTGATAAACGACAACAAACACCAATATGAAATAAAATAAATACGAAACAATAAATATTTCAAGAATAAATAAAATTCATACAGATAGACAAAAATGTTCTTAACACACTCAATATGGTTTTCAAATTATTTATTATGTGAAAAGCAGAAAAAAAAAAAGAAACAACAAAAATTGAAACTAATATCGACTTATTTTTAATTCTACTTTCAATCGAAATCGAGTTATCGATTGATTACATTTTCGAAATAATTTCGATCGAAAGTGAAATTCAGAATATGCCCAATAATTAGTTCAATTATGGGCAATAAGTGGATTTTATGGAATTTACCTTGTTAAACAATTGAATATTGAAAAATTAACGCAATGAAGTGTTGCTGATTATGGAAGAAATAGAAAAAGATTAAGATAATTAATTCGATTAAAATTTCTTGAGCTCAAGTATTTCGAAAATATAACTTTTAGAATATCAAAGCTTAAATGTCCTTTACTATGATGGATAGACGGTTTTATATAATACCAATTTTTAAATATGCTAACTCGTTGATAAAATTTATCGTACATGCTTTGCAACAGTACTTCAGAAAACTCACAAATATCGATTCGAAAGCATGCTTTTGTATGGAGGGTAGGTATATGGTTCAACCGATTACCTTCAATATCAAATTTGTATATTAATTAGTAAATATAATCATATTTACCCAATTTCAGCTTGATAACTTTTTATTTTTCTGCCCAAAAGTGTGAAAATATCAATTTGAAAACATATTTTTGTTTGAGAGGTAGTCGTGGTTTTTATCCGATTTCGCCCATTCTTCAACCTGTATATTAATTAGTTAATTTAATCTAATGTACAGAATTTCAACCTGATATCTTTATATTTTCATGTGCGAAAGTGCGAATATTTACATGCGGAAGCCTAAGTTTGTAAGGAAGGTACGCGTGATTTTTATATGATTACGCCCATTTTTCAACTCATCTATTAAATGGTAAATGTGATTATAAATACTAAATTTCGCTTTGAAAATTTTTTAATTTCATACGTAAAGTGTGAAAATTTCCACTTGAAAACATACTCTTGTATGGAAGGTAGTTGTGGTTTCTATTCGATTGCACCCATTTTAAGGCTGATATGTTTGTTGGTGCAATCGGTGTTATGTATCAATTTCCAGCGAACATGCAGACAACCATGGCGAGATCGGATATATGGGCTATACCTACAAGTTAATGGTATTGGCGAAGTCCAAAATACTCGAAATGATGTTCTGAGCATATCTGAAGAACCATCTCTGATGCAGATCTTGGACTTGGTATAAAATAGTACCACCCACTTTGTGTAGATCCTCTTGACTCATTTTCGGTCAAATTTCAAAACTGGCAAGATTGAAAAGAGGGTGTGCTACCAGCTATATGACTTAAATTGGTGCAGGAAAACCTTCTTGGCTAATATTTTTCGTAATAAATTAGTCAAAAAGTAATGCTCCGATTTCGATCAAATATCAAAACGAGCATGTTTCGAACCAAAGCTCATGGCATCTATCATATGACCTAAATAATGTAGTCAATAATTCTTGATGCTTCTTCAATGCTCTGAAATTCGTTTTCGAACGAATTTCATTCGAAAAATTGCTCAATTTAAATTTCAGAAATATTAATTCATAAAATACTATTATTAAATACAGAATATTGTTAGAAATGCGTTTATTTTCGAACGATTGGCAGATTCGACTATAATCGAAAGTGAAACACAGAATATGTCAGATTGTAAAATTAAAGCACTCGTATTAGAGAATGTATTTTTTTTTTTTTGAATATTTTTTCAAATTCAATTGATTGACAAGGATATGATAAAAATATACCCTCAAAACCCAATCCAATAACATACGAAAAAAATTTTCGAAAATATAGAGGAAAAAATTTACAAAAATAAAATATAATGTAGAGTAATAATTTTCCAAAAATAGAAAATAACACTCTGGTTATCATAGTAGTAGTCGTCTAATGCAAAGAAATAAAAAAACAACAACAAATATACTAAACTTTTCGTAAAATCGAAAGTGAAATTCAAAATATGCCTGTATATATTATGCGACATAACTCGATACCGCTCTATATCGTACTCATAAAGACAACCTCTATATTTCAGAGCAAATTTTTCATAGAAATGCTGCATTTATAAAACTTCAAAATAGTAAAAAAGATTGAAATTTAAAACAACAACAACAAATAGTAATATATATTTATGAAAACATAGAGTCTCAAATTCTTACAAAATACAACAATAACAAAAAAAAAGAGTTACAATTTAATTACATTTGTAATAAGAAGCTTAGTGAAGAGTTAAGTGAATTTTAAGAAAACGAAATCAATTCTTTATCAAAAATGAAAAAAATTTAAATAATATAATTATACTATAGTACTTGCATATTTGAAAAATATGAATTGAATCATGATAAATATTTCATTCAATCCACATGCTATATACTTACATAGAGGCAATCATCAAATATATACAACTTTTTACATTCAAAATGATCATATCCTAAGGCGGGCTGGCATAGCTTCTGCTATGTACATAATAAATTAACTTGAAAAACAGACACAAAAAAAAAACGACAAATATTTATCACATCCAGTATCACTCAATAACATATCATCATACATGAAAATAAATATTGTTAGTAATTCAAAAATGTTCAAAATGTTCTTGAAAATATGTTTAAGATCACCATCAATCACAACATATACTTAATGGAAAAGATCACATCAAAAATCACATCAAAGAAGAAATTTTATCACCTAGCTAGCTTACGAGCGTAAATGTCAATATGATATGCACACATTGTTCCATATTTAATTAAATGTATATCACAAGCAAAAGATCACAATGCTTGATCACTGTATCACACAAATATCGCGCTGCAACAAGATCACTGCATCACCGAATCACACAAATTGCTGCAACATTTGTTATTAAAATTGAAAAGAGTAAAAAGAAAAAGCACGATCCTCATCATCATCATCATCATCATCATCATCATCATCATCGTCATGAAGACAATTTTTCTGCAACATCAATATAATCATTGATCGTCATCGATCATTGCCGATCATTATGTTCGAATATCATCATCGATCATCATCATCGAACAATATCATAATCATTATGACTACTACTATTTAATAATCTTATTTATTTTATTTTAAGTGTTTCAAAAAGAGTTTAAATTTTACATTATGATTTTTCTTTTTTATAAATTTTAAATAATTGTATTTTACTACTAATAGAACCCGTCGCCGGGTTCTCATATAACCGAATTCAGATATTGTCTTAAAGCAATTCTAGCAATTTTATACTTACGTTTAATCACTCTGAAAGAAAAACTATTACAAACCAACCTCTCAAAGGGGTAGAAGTATTAATAAGGTTCGGTTACACATTTCACAGCTCTAGAAACCATTACTGGGGAATTAGCGGGTTACTTGTAAATTTTCAAATATTTTCATTTTTATTTTGTATGGACATCTACCTAAGAAGTAAAGATAGCGAGTGAATATGTTAAAAAAAAAAAAAACTTTTTAGTAAAAATTAGTGAGGGCCTGGTATAAATTTTACCCATCTAGTCGCATTCTGTGGTAGTCTCTATGAGAAGTAGAGAGATAAGGGAAGCGTATGTTTAGAAGGAATGTTGTAGTAGTAAAAGTTAATGGATGTCGATCATATATTTTGCCACTACATCTAGAGTGAAATTTCTGAAAAATGGGTGCTCATATAAGGGGTATAGATGCGTGGCTCGAATGTTTTGAAATATTATTGAAACATTACTATGGGTCAGTTATATAGATATGTTATTCCTCTAGAAGTATGCCGGTAGCAATTGTAATGAAACTGTAATTGAAAACTGTAATTTTTTTTTGGGGGGAGCTGCAGATATTACCCCCTATCTGCTGTTCAGTAAAACTGTGAAGTAGTGAAAAATAACTAAAAGTCTATATATTTGACACCACTAGATATACTCTGGAAGTGATTGGAGTGAAATTAAATTCAAGAACATCGTATTCGTAGGGTAATCGCTCTAACGTATAGAGATAGAGGGTAGGTATGTTCATAAAAAATAGGAAGTAGTAAACATTTCTAAGAGTCGGGGGCATATAGTTTACTCCTCAGTGGTACTCTGGAAGCAATTGGGGTCGGCCATACAGTTTAATCCTCTTTTTCAACTTTCAGAGCTTTTTTTTTTTTAGATTAATTTCGAAATTCGAAGATCTTTTTTTTTTTTTTTTTTGTGGCTATGCAGTATTTTCATTCTTGCAGCTGACGCTTTAATGAATTTCTGGCTAGTTTGAGAGTTAATTCGATGTTACAAATTTTTAATCGACTCGTTGCTCGACTAAAGTGATATGGGTGAATAAAATTAATTAATTGAAAATAATAAAGCTCTTTTTGAAACACTCAATACTAGATTTCTTGAGTACTCTATTCAAAATATATTATTTAATTTTTTGATTTTTCACTATTATTGTTATTTTTATAATTTTTTTTTTTTTTTTTTTGTTATTATAACAGTAATAATTATTATGAATGTTTTTTATTATTTTATTATTATTATTTTTATCATTACCATTATTATAATAATTTTTCGTAAATATGTGTGATGAAATTTTACAATGTATCAGTATGCTACATCATATTAAAAAAATATATATTTTTTTTATTTTAGAAGAAAAGTTCTTCAATTCAACTATATGTATATTTATCGTTCTTGTTGATTTCTAATCGAGGACCAAATTAAAAAAAAAAAAAAAACAAAGAAACAAAAAAAAAAAAGAACGAGAAATGAAATACTTGGTAAAGGACTCTCTTAAACACACACACACACACACATACATACACATGCATACATATATCAACTCATTACCATCATCAACATTATTATTATCATAGGTAATCGAATATATATATATATATTGTATATTCAATATAAATATACATTTATATATATATATAACATCAGCATTATAATGAACTTTTCTCAATGTAGAAGAATATACAAAAAAAAATAAAAAAAATAAAAAAATGTACTATACATTTTATATAAAGCTTAAAGAAAGTACATACCTATGTATGTAAAATCTATGCATACGCAAAATTCATACCCACACGCATGAATACATCTCATCCACAAATTGGTAACAATAATTAGTATTATAAGTATATGTATACATATTTATCGTACATTCGTATACAGGCATACATACATACATACAAACATTCATACATACACATCGTACAGACATACGATACAAACATACAATCATTCATACATACATACATACATACATATTATCATATCCCATATGCATATTACATATACAATATACATAATAAAGAATTTTATAATTAATATTGATATTTTTTAAGTACCTACATAAGAATATGAAATAATAATAATAAATTAAAAATTATAATAAAAATATAAAAGTATGTACTTAATTGTAATTCACTTATGCCTACAAATGTACTCACATACACACAAACACAGAACACATACACCTGTACACGCTGAACGAAATTTTGATGGCAATTGTCATAGAGATTGACTTTATAGTCAAATAATAATAAATTTCGACTGTAATTGTTATCGATTTTTTTTTTTTGTAAATCTTGAAATTGAAACAGTATTCTTGTATTGAGTAATATAGATTGCTCTTGGAAGGGGTAAAAATTTACCCACTTATCTTCAGATGTTCTAAAAAAATATTTTCCATGGATGATTTCACTTTAAAATGGTGAGCATAAAAATATTCTCAGATGCAAAAATGATCACAATATTCAAAAATATATATTCTACGCCTAATTGCACTATAAAATGATGATCATCAAAATATTATAGTAAAACAGATCCAAAAGACTCGAACATAATACTTAGGCAAATACATTTCAATAACAAGAAAAAACGTGCTAAATACAAGAATTCTCAGACGCTTTCAGTACGCCAAAGAATTTTCCTTCAAAAGCTACAATTTTTTCCCATCTTTCCAGGGAGTGCATGAATTTAACCCTAATAGAACCGCTCATCTTTGGAGAGGTCAAGAATGTATCGACCCCATTTTTGAGAACTTCAGCATCCCGACCGTTATTTTCCAAATAAGTTTTAACGGCTTGACCTTCGAAATATGGATCTCCTTCTTTGGAGTCAATTTGACTGGTTGGCCGGGTCTCACATATGACTTTTTGCACTTAAGCTTGTCATAATAAATCCATGTTTCGTCACCGGTAATGATACGATGAAAAAAAAAAAGGCTTTCCTTTGTAACGTCGAAGCAGCGTTTCATACATACAGTAATCACCCCTTGATTTCAGTTAATATGGAACCCAATTTTCCATTTTCTTGATCATACTCATATTTTTTAGACGCAACAAAATAGCTTGACGAGTAACTCACAAGGATTCAGCAAGCTCCTTTTGAGTTTGACTCGGATTTCCGTCCAATAGAGTATCCAATTTAGTGTCTCAAACGTTCCTTAAATATATTCGCTTCTCTAAAAATTAGAGTTGCCAAATTTTGGTGAAAAGCTCTCGATTTTCCAATGACAAAAAAGCGTGATCGACTTGTTATTTTGCAAAAAAAAAAAATTCAATTGCTTAGGTTTCTCATTAAGCCTCTTTTGAGTATCTGGTTCAGAGGTTATAGAGGTAATGATTTAAAAACATTTAAAAAATTTATTATTTTCAACAGAAACCCCGTAAATGCAGTGTACTGGGAGTTTTTGGAGTCAAGAAATCTGAATCTGAAGTTATTTCTTAAGAATTTTCTATATCCTAAGCCTCATGTTTTTAAGAGAAACAGCTTCAAAATCCCCCATTTCGTCAAAATAATCTGACTCTGATGAGCAAAACGGTCTTCAACACAGTACTCTGTGGCAATCCCACTTTTCAACAAGCCGCTGATCAGTATAAAAAAAAAAAAAAACATTTTTCTAATTTTGCTTCACAGTGTTGCCATCGGAAAATTATTTTGTATTGCTTATATAGGTTATAATATTGATATTTTGTTAATCGATAATGATAACAATCGCTTCTTGTCTATTATGCAAGATTTTGAAATATGATTATCTTGATTCGATTATAGATATTCGATTATGGTCGATCACCGAACGATTGCCAGAGCGATGAGCACCAATCGATCATCGATTGCAGTAAAGTCATTAATCGAATGATTACTTTGAGCCGATTATAGATCTTTAAGTATAGTCAATCGTGGAACAATTGCTAAAGCTTCAACTGTAGTCGAACGATAGTCTAAAGTCTAAAAATCTTGAAATAGAGTCGATTACCGATCATTGACTTGCTGTGATTCGATTATAGTTTTTCAATAACAATCGATCATCGAACGATTTCCAGACCGATGAGTACAATCGATCATCGATTGATTTATTGTCTTGAATGGAATATAGTTCTTAAAGTAAAGTCATTCATCGAATGATTATTTTCAGCACCGATTATAGATCTTCAAGTATAGTCAATCATGGAACAATTGCTAAAGCTTCAACTGTAGTCGAACGATAGTCTAAAGACTAAAAATCTTGAAATAGAATCGATCACCGATCATTGATTTGCTGTGATTCGATTATAGATCTTCAATTATAATCGATCATCGAACGATGGCCAGTGCTTCAAGTACAGTCGATCATCGATGATCGATTTGTCTTGAGTCGATGAGTCGATTATATCTTCTACTAATTTTATTTTAGCAGTGGTTCAACTGTAATAATTTTTCGATTATTTTCGACGGTGAGTATAATCGATCATCGATTGAAGTAAAATCGTTCATCGAAATATAGATCTTATAGATCGATTATAAATCTTCAAGTATAGTCAATCATGGAACAATTGCCAGAGCTTCAACTGTAGTCGAAAGATAGTCTAAAGTCTTAAAAATCTTGAAATAGAATCGATCACCGATCATTGATTTCGATTACAGATCTTCAATTACAATCGATCATCGAAGGATTGCCAGAGCGATGAGTACCAATCGATCATCGATGAGATTGATTGTCTTGAGTCCTTGAGTCGACTGACCTTATTTTAGCAGTGGTTTAGCTGTAATCATTTTTCGATTATTTTCGATGTAAAAATCGACAATGACAATTTGCCATTAAATATATTCATTTTTTTTTTTCGTTACACTCGAAACTCACATACACTTAAAAAGTTGAAAAGAAAAATATATAGAAATGAATTATGTCTATAATATAAATTAATAAAAATATTATATTAATTAAATATATAGATAATATTATATACAATATATATATATCTACATATATAATAAATGTTTAATGTATTTTATACGCATTAAACGAATGAAATAACATCTTTAGATACACACACACACACACACACACACACATACAAACAGAGGAATACATTTATACTGAATTCAAGGCATAACCAAATGAAAATAAATAAAATACAATGTGGTATTCTAAAATGTTGCTATTTTTCAAAAAAAAAAAAAAAATTTTTTTTTTTTGTTTTTATAATATTTCTTCTATTGTATTTTTTTTTTTTTTTTCTATTGTATTTTTTTTTGTTTTTTTTTATTGATGTCGAAAAAATGCTGTGTGTATAATGACGTCCTATGTAAAACTATCCATTTTATTGTTAAATTTCTGCATTTCTGTATTTAAAAGAATGGACATTTATTATATCATACACGTACATATGTATAATATTTTTACTAAAAAAAAAAATATTATTTTTTTTTTGAAATCTAAAAAAACATAAACTAAAAACTTTTACTCTAGCTGTGCTATTAATTGTTAAGAATTTAGCCTATCTCACAATTTACGTACAAGTACTTAATATTGTACTCTATTGTATGTATTTGATTTGAAACTATGTACTCGATACATATGGATGTGTACTATTAAAAAGCTATCTTTTTTGTTGTATCATCTTGAAAGTGAACATATTTCAAAAATACTATTTTTCAAATACTCTAAATACTCTAAATACCTAGTCATACTTATGTGAAAATAAATACAAATTTCAAACAAAAACGAAAAATTACAAATAAACACTTGTTCTACTCGTAAACTCTGTACAACATACATTCTACACATACATACATAAATTATACCTATATAATATACATACAGCTCTATATTATATGCAACAATAAAATAAAGATGATGATAATATAATATTTAATAAATCAAATTATGAATATAATCTATTGAATCTATTTAATATAAAAAAAAAAAAAAAAAAAAAAATATGTATACCACAAAGTTGAATTGACAAAAAAAAACAAAAAACAAAATAAATTAATATAAAAATTTTAATAAAACTTAACTATTATACATAAGATACTATCACATGTGTAATAGTAAATATTTATAAAAATAATAATGCATACAATTTAAGAAAATAATAACGTAATAATAAAGGTTTATGTAGAAAGAACACTATAATGGAATTATTGTTTTATTGCATCTGCAATATACAGGGTGAATTTTTAGCAATTTTTGTTGGCAACACTGTTTTTGGCAGCTCAGCTGTTTTCGTGTAACATATGACTGTCAAACATGTTCAGTTTGGTCTATAATTTAACCATGAATCGACTTACAAACGAACAGAGGCTTCTAGCCACTAATCCGTGGGGGGTCATTCTGCTATCCTAGGAAAGTTTCCATTCATCCCCAGGACCACTGACTTCTGCAGTTCTATGGAACTGCAGGTAGAAAAGCCATTCACCACGATGTTCCCTTCAAGAGAAGACTGGAATGGCAAAATAGATTATAGCGATAAGGTCGTCATTTATACAGACGGATCTAAACTACAGAGGCAAATAGGAGGTGGTGTCTACTCTCCAAGGAGCTTGGCACCTATTCCTTCCGTTTGCCAGACCATTGTAGTGTATTTCTTAGGCATCAAAGAAGCTCTTTCAACCGTCAAGAAATATGTTCTGACCACAAAAGAAATAATTATCTACTCGGACAGTCAGTCTGCTCTGAGATCACTGCAATCAGCAAGACATTCATCCAAGACAGTGATAGAATGTCATGAACTATTAACTGAGCTTTCGGAATACTTTAACATAACTCTGTCTTGAGTATCCGGCCATAGCAATATTGAGGGTAACTGCAAGACGGATGAATTGGCCAGGCAAGGTACGACAATGGCACTCTCCATCAGGACAAGGTGTTGGTTCCAATGCCACTGACAACTTGCAAGTTGCTAATGGATAGGTTTACCATCGATGTTGCCAATACACGTTGAAGACAAACCCCTAACTGTTTAACTAGCAGGCTAACGTGGCCGGAATGGAGCTTAAGTCGAACTAAGCTACTTTTGAAATGTAATAGGCTGGACACCAGAAGAACAATTGGGATTCTAATTGGCCATTGCCTTATCGGTAGTACGCAAATAGACTAGGGTAACCTTTTTACGACTATCGTAGAAGCTGTCAGGATGTTGAAGAAGAAGAAGAAACCGTAGAACACCTTCTATGCGGGTGCATGAATCTGTGCAGGAGGAGGTTCAATACGCTCGGAATAAACTCTCTTGACAGCATCACAGATGTTGCAAATATAAAATTAACCAAGATTATTTCGTTCATTAAATCCAGAGGGATGGTTTAGAGTGGATCCAGTGGGATAAGGATAAGCTTCAGTGGTATCATAATGGGTCATCAAATGGCCTAAGTGCGTCGCAGAACATCCACCCTACCAACCTGCATACCTACCTACAAACGAACAACGCTTGCAAATTATTGAATTTTATTATCAAAATTCATGATCGTGTAAGAAAGTGCATCGTGCATTTTCTTGTGATCAGCGACGAAGCTCATTTGCGGTTGAATGGATACGTGAACAATCAAAATTACCGTATTTGGTGTGAAGAGCAGCCAGAAGCATCGCAAGAACTGCAAATGCATCCTGAAAAATGCACTGTTTGGTGTAGATTATGGGCCGCTGGCATCATTGGACCGTACTTTTTTAAAGACGACGAAGGCAGCAACGTTACTGTGAATGGCGAGCGCTACCGTGCGATGATTACAAACGTGTTTTTTGCCCAAAATGGAAGAGCTGGACTTGGCTGATTTGTGGTATCAACAAGACGGTGCGACATGCCACACAACGCATGAAACAATGGCCCAATTAAGAGGCAAGTTCGGTGAATAGTTTATTTCACGTTTGGGGCCGATCAATTGGCCGTCTAGATCGTGCGATTTAACGCCTTTAGACTATTTTTTGTGAAGCTATGTTAAGGCTCATGTCTATAGAGACAAGGCCGCAACAGTTGACGCACTGGAATCCAATATTGAAGAATTTATTCGTGAGATACCGGCCGATATGTTAGAGAGAGTATTCCAAAATTGGACCCAGCGTATGAACCATTTGAAGAGCAACCGCGGTCAACATTTACACGAAATCATCTTTAAACATTGAATTAAATAGATCGTTCTATCGACTCAAATAAAGATTTCATACATTTATCTAAATTTTGTATTTTCTTTTTAATCAAATCCGAAGGCTCTTAGAAAATCACAATACATATGGTAAGTTAGTCCCATATAGACCAAAACACACGATCAAAAATTTTCGAATCTCACAGTCATCTTAATGTACTATGTGACTAAGACAAAATATTGGCTAACCTAACGACAACAAGGAAGGTGGTGATTTAAAGAAGCTTGGTGGTTTGCAGGTCCACCTTTGTGAAAACACGACTAATTTTTATGCACATTATTTGATTAACAGCATAAATTGCTTCCAGAATTCTAACGGTACTTGGTCTTCGTACAGCCGCAAGACTTTAGAAATGCTTCTGGAAATACATTTTGTGGAATCTTTCCCATAAACACTTTCCAGATCCCCGATCTTTGGGCATTATATCCAATCCAAAAAAAAAAAAAATCCATTGGACTATCCACTCGTTTAAAACATTTAAATCTCCAGTATCGGGTGGTATCATTCCAGCAGAGCATCAGACGGTCTCTTGGACTTGATTATATTTGGGCTAAAGACTATTTTTGAAATCTGCATCAGGCTAAATTAGATTTCCTTCACGATGTACAGAGATTAATATAATTTTCATCCTTAAGGCAGGAAAAGTTTCACACAGCAAACCAATAAGTCTCATGTCACTTCTCCTAAATACGCTGGAAAGTCTCATGCACACACGAATAACACAGAACTTAAACATGAATATTATATCAAAGGCACAACACAACACACCCTCTATAAAAGTAAATGCGACCTAGAAAAATTGCTATTCCTATAGGAAATTCATGTTGGTTACCTTAAATCAATATCGAAAATCAATGGGCCATCAATGAAGCTCTGCTTGACCTTAAAGTTGACCTCTCCTTCAGGTCGTTAATCGACATTATGATAAGCAACAGGGCTACAAATGTATAACTCGGAAACCATTCCATTAAATGATTCGCACATAGGGTAACTCCACAAGAAGTTACCTTATGGGTACAAGATTTTAGCATGCCCTGATGATCTGACCATAACGGTTCCCAGAAAACACGGAAGCGATGATGGACCTTCATAAGTAAAAATCATTCTCTTTACTGGAAAATACAAATCAGATCATGTAGTACCGGGTTCGATATATCCAATCAGACTGATTGGAAGACTCGGAGGAGGCCAGATACTTCGGTAATGTCTTAAACAATAATCTTAACTGGAAATACAATGTTAAAGAGCGTTATAAGGATGCCTCGATAGCGTCGTACTCATGCAAACGAGCTGTAGATTAAGAATGGGGTCTGAATCCTCGAGTTGTATAAGTAGTTTGTTCAATAATTTTTTATGGGGTCGTTGTCTGGTGGACTCCACTAGATAAAGTCAGTGCAGTCCAGAAATTAGGTACAGAGAGTTTAAAAGCGGAAGGACCCTTCTTAAGGAATCAATTCAGTTATTACTTATTTCGCTTTTTTTTTGGGATGTTCTGAGGAAAGATAGTGAGGCCCAGTTTTCGGCATCATAATGCGTATAGTTAGGACTAAGTATATTCGCGTAAGCGGACATCCACTTCAACTTATGGTAATCTAACCTTGTGGTGGTAATGTTATACTCACCGGTGATCGATTCGGGGATTCTGATAATAAATAAAACAACAATTAGTAAATATTTATAATTCATATTTTTTTTTTTTGTTTTTATATTACAAGATTTACTTTATTTATTATTTTCATTTTCACCTTTTTTTTTGTATAATAATATAATTTAATTTTTGTGTTTTTGTATTGTTTTTTGCATGAATTCATTCATATATTTATATTAATATTATTATTATTTTTATGTATTCATATTGTTTTTTTTTTTTCTTTCCTTTTACTTCATTATTACATGAAAAAATGTCAAACGAGAAATTAATTAGAATCGAAATTAACATAATTATATTAAAAAAAGTTATATAACTAATTAAAAAATTGGTGAATTTTTCAATTTCACACACACACATTACAATTATCATAATAATAATTATGATTTTATTTCATTTCATCTCATAGTATTTACTCGAACTATGGTATATATAAGTATATGTACTGTATATACTATCCATACATATGTATAAGTATTTAATATATTAATTCATTAATTAATTAATTATAAAAGAAGTAAAATTTTACGACATTAAACTAGTAGACGATGCATATGCGTATGTAGTATGTATGTATGTATTGTTAAAAATCGTATGTAGTATTTCATCATGTATATGTATTTAGTATATTTTCGTGTATTTTGACGTTTTTTTTCTGTTTTTGAATTTTGGACAAAATTTTGCTTTTTCTTCTATATCTATGCCTATATAAATTTTTTTTTTGTTGCTTTCGCTTTTTCGTATTCTTTTTTGTTTTTTTGTTTTTGTTTTGTTTGTTTTATTTTGCCATCTTAAAAATGTTTGCATTTATTTTAATTTTAATTTTAATCTTGCTTGATTAAGAGATTAAAAATTATGCTTAAAATCTAAAACCAACGGGAAGAAGTACGTGTAATTGTCCATACATACAATATGTGGAGTAGTATGTGGTGTTGTTTTCTTGTTTTTTTTTTGTATTAAAATACAAATATGGATTTTGAAATTAAAAAAAAAAAAAAATATGGCCTAAGTGATTAATCGTTTAATCAATGGTTGATTAACAATTCATTTGAATAATCAAGATTTTATGTTATCGAAATTCATACGATTATTCAAAATGTTGGTTAAAAAAATCTGAATTTTCAGTAATCAAAATTGAGATTAAATTCAATTAATCGATATTTTGATTAATCAAAATAGAATTTGTTGAGAAAAATTCTAATGATTTTCATGCTGATTAATTCAAAATTTTGCTTAGTCAATAATATGTTTAAAATTAATTGATTTATAAAGAATGAGCCATAAAATTATTCGTAGAAAATTCTTATTATTTGAAACGATTTCATTCGGATTATATCAAATCTTAATTAATCAATATCGTTGAGAAAAATTCTGAGTACTCGAAACATTTTCATGTTGTACAATTAAAATTGTTCCTAAAAAGAGTAAACTAATTCGAAGAATATTCTGATTAATCTGATTAATTCCATTTTGATTAATTCTTGATAATCAGATTCAAAATATTCAAAGAAAATTTGTTCATTTCAATTTAATCGAAATATAGATTTTGCATATATACTATATTTTGATTAATCAAAATATAACAAATTAATCGAATTAAAAAAAAAAAATTCGTTTAATAAAAATTGTGATTAAATTAGATTCAACAATGTTTTTAATAACCAGAATAAAACTATACGAAGAATATTCTGATTAATTAAAAGACTTTCACTTTGATTAAATTCAAATATTGCTTATTTGATTAAAATTTGATTAAACGAAGATAAAATTTCGTATAATTATGCATTTTAAGTATAAAATCAAATTATTTGAAAAGAAATTATTTGTAAAGTTTTCATTGGGCTTAATAGAAAAATTTAAATGCAAAATTTTAAGCTTTTTCAATATTCTTATTACTCAGAAAACTACAAATTAGTGACACAACCAAAATTTTAGTCAGATTATACTAAATGCGATTTATCAAGATTTTTAATAACCAGAATATAATCAGAATATAATAATTTGAAAAAAAAAAAAAAAAAAAAAATTCCGATGAATTCACAAACTTTCACTACAAATTTGTAATTAGTGAAATGTCGATTAATAACAATTGAGATTAAATGTGATTAATTAAAATCAGAATATAATCGAATATTTCGATTATTCACAGTTTTTTTTTTTTTTTGGTAAAAGTTAATTGAATAATTAGAATTGTGATTAATCAGCATGAAATTATTGTGATTAATTCAACACTTTTACTTTTGATTAATTTTAGCATTGATTAATCATCATTTTGTTTAATTGAAATTTGCATATTTCGATAATTTCTAAGTTATTTAATCGAATTAATCAATTAATCAAAATTATGATTATTAAATTTATATTAAATGTGATTAATCTGACGTGTTAACCTTTAGAATATAATTATTTGACGAAAATTCGCTTTGATAAATAATGCCTAATCAAATGGTTGGATTAATAATTCGTATTGATTAAACAATTAATCGCATAGTCCCAACATGAAATATTGGCCGATATGATTTAGCACAATGTTATATACTTATGAGTACTTATGAGTATCTCTAAATATTGCACTTGGAGCCGGAAATATGTGTTTGTTGTTTTGGGGAGGTGAGCGGTGAGGTGGGGCTAAATGGGGAGTTGGGTGTGGAAGGAAAAAAAAATTGGAATGTCGGAGTTTAATTCTTTTTTTTTTCCATTACAACAATTACAAGAAGTATGTATAAATTTGGAATTTACTGTTTTTGTGCAATTTTTTTTCGTTTTGTATTCGAAAATCGATTTTTTAATCTTTTATTTCATTTTTTTTTTTTTTGTATAAGATTTTTCATCGCTTCACTGTTTTACTGATGATTTGTGTTCTGTTTATGGTGTGTTTGTGTACATTTTAAATTGATAAATGGAGGTTTTCGCTTAATATTAATACAATATTTTTTCGTTTTTGGTTTAGCAGTTGATAAGTTTATCTCCTAAAAGGTTAAAAATTTTGCATATATTTTTTTTTTTTTTTTGTTTTTAATAATTAAATTGCAATTTTTGGTATTTTTTTTTTTGCTTTTAAGTTTTAAATTTCTAAAGTTGAACTTATGAAAATGAAAATAAAAATGTTTACATTGTTCTTCTAAAAAAATGTATGGGATTTTCGCTTTTCGCTTTGAATTAGAAGATTTAATTTTTATTTTCATTTATTTAATTTATATTTTTTGCTCCAAAAATTTCAATTTTAACTTGTTTTTTTTTTTGAGTCATTTTTGTTTTCTTTAGATTTTGACATGCCTTGAAGTGATAATACCAAGAATGGATTTTTTTTTTGTTCTTGTGTGTTCTAGCCGAGACGTATGTATGTATATATAAATTTTGTGAAAAGTCGCATATTCTGAATTTGATTTTTTTTTTTTTTGTATTTGTTTAATTCGATTAATTTCCATTAACTTGGACAAGTCATCATTTCATATTTTTTTTTTTTTGTCATATTCTTTTTTGGACATTCGAGTAGTAATAATATTATGGCCATGAATATTGGTTAATTTGATAATTTCATTTTTCTTTTGTTGTTTTTTTAAATTAATTTAATTTCATTGTGATTTCCTCTAAACGTATAATCTTGATTAATGTAATAATTTATATTTGACTTAGGTGTAATTTTTATATATATTTAAAAAAAAAAAATTTTTTTTTACTGGAAATTTTCACAATTTTCATTTAAATATTCATTTTGAATTTAAATTTCCATTTAAAATTTTCCATTCAGTATGCAATTATGTATTTCGCTTAACATTTAAATAAGAAATATTCATTAATATTGTAGTATATTTATTGATTTATTCATTCCATTTCTTCGTAATCTTCCATTTCATTGAAAATTTCTTTATTTTTCATTATTTTTGATTTTCTTCTAATTTAATTAATTTCATTTTTGTGATTTTTATTTATTATTATTTTTCCATTTCATTTTTGAGCCATGAGAAAAAATCGAATATATATGTATGTCGCGGTGTGTGTCTTGTGTATTGTATATGTAATTGGGTGAGTGAGTGTATTTTAAGCGAGAATTTAAATGCCAGTTTGTTGTAAATGTTGTTGGTTGAATTTTGTAAATATTTTTCAGTTTTATGTTTGAGAGGCGATTTTTGAATGAGGAATGCATCATTGAAAATTGGCAACCACGCAATCTGGTTTGAGATCGAGATCAAGTGGATAGAGAAACTAAATAATGAAAAGTGATATTGCAAACCTAAAGACATTTTCTAAATGTAATGCTAATCAAGAATTTGTGACTGAGTGAAATATATCCCACCGAGTTTCTTACACGATCGTTCCGTGTACGGTAGAATGCATTGTGCTGTCAAAATTAAGCACCTAAATGGGTGAAATATTGTTGTGTCGGTCACTATCTTATACCCTTGAGAATTTAATTACGTTTCCATATTTCGAAGAAGAGAATCGAGAAGCTGCAATATGCGGAAAATCTCAGTTTGATCTGAAGCGACGGTTTCAAATTAAACGGGAATCCAATAAAGGATTGGAATACGAAGGATCACAAATACAGATGTAAATTGAGATCTCAAGTCCTCTCTCGAACATAAAAACAAAATATACCTTATACCTTTTCATCATGCTTACTCTTAGATGTGACCGGGAACCGGGACAGATTTCACCTTAATTATGTGATTGCTTGAGGTTTTCGAAAGAAAAGTCATTCCCAAGATCTTTGAACCTATTGAGGTTAGGGTTAAGTTATTGTGGCTGTCCTGTTTCTGAGAGAACACACTTAGGCCAGAAAGGCCCACAGTGATACCACCGAGCTTCTCCTCCAATACAATTGTGTGTGTTAAATTTAGGCGGCATTAGAAGAGACCCACGTATATTAGCCTGTTCCGAATGGCAGAATCCTCGTGACATCACTTTAACTTAGTTTTGTCACAGAGCTCTTTTAAGAAACATTTTTGGCAAATTGTTACTGCCGCCAAAAGGGTGGGTACCGTTCGAAAGAAAAATCTTTTCGATATTAAAATTTTGTTTTGCTTCAGTCGTGGATTGAACCCACAACCTACAGACCAGAAGGCCAGAAACCACTGAGCTACGGCACCCACCTATTGAACATCCCACAGAAACCGATCTAGACAACAGCCGAGAGAAAGACAATACTTCCTTTCCCTCCTTTCCTTATATTGTATGCTATTTCTACTATTTCTAATAAGGAGAGCATGGACATTCCAACGTCAACGTGTAAACTAAATATAGCTTCTGACGCAATACAGAAAACGAACGCTAAATCAAAGTTGGCAGTTTCGTGGGCGACTATACGATTTATCTGACCAAAACTAGTCATTAAGCGAGTATACCAGCACTTAACAGACAAGCGATTAGAATAATGTTAAAAATTATTACGATGTATCGCCGGATAGGGAGGTACTGCTATAGTTGTGGTGATGAAGCGGTACCGGAGTCCATAGCCCGTCTTCTGTTTGAGTCCCTCTCATTAGTTGGCCTTAGAATTACTCATCTGGATAGTCAATTTAAACACAATCTCACCGAACTGGTGCATTGCAAGGTGTTGAATGATTTTCAACGTGAATGGCTATTCAATTTAAAAATTTCTTTCATTCTTGTATTTCAATAAGGTAAGTGCTATTATGTCTACTCTTTCAAAATATAATTAAATTTTCTTTTATCCTTTTTTTTTTTTTTTTTTTTTGTGATACACCAATTTCAATGACGCTTTTAGTCCTCAGTCAAATAAGTTGATATTTATCAGATGAGAAAAAACTAATTAAAAAAAAAATTCAATAAAATATATATGGCTAAAGAATATAATAAGGAACAAAACTATTTGCTCATCTGACTACTATTGAAAAATCGGCTGTAAATTAAAAAAAAAAAAAAAAAAAATTGAAAAATAAAAAATTAATAAAAATAAATCATTTGAAAATATTTAATAAAATTGTTGTTCTATTGCTTCATTGTTCATCAGTAAAGTGAGAATTTGAGTTTTCTTATTGTTGTTGTTGTTCGTATTATTATTATTATTCTTATTATGGCATATCTTGTAATATATATAAAAATTGGTTTTGATTATTTTTTTACTATTTTTTTTCATACTTTTTTTTTTTTGTATTTTCACATTTTCATCATATATATATAGTATATTGTATATAGTATTGATTTAAAAAAAAAACTTAAATATGCTTGTAAAACAATTATTTCAACAATACAAATATATTCATTAATTATTTCATCTGTATATTGAATTGTAATAAATAGTATTTAGTTATTGTTTTTTTTTTGTTTTTTTTTTTGCTCTTGCTATTGTATGTAGAAAAAAAATCGAAGAGTTTTGTGATCACAAAAACAAGAAAATGCTATTTTTTGTTGTTGTTGTTGTTTGTTATTTATCCTATTGATTCGTAAATAATTTGTTCTATTGTTGCTTATTTGTTGCTATTGTTGTTGCTATTGTTGTTGTTGTTGTATAGAAAAAATTGTAAAAAATCTATTTCTTGCCTATTGTTGTTGTACTATAATTGTTGTTGTTGTTGTTGTTGTTGTGGTTTGTATATTTGTATTGTTAATTGCTATTGCAAATAAAAAATGATAAGTCATTGTTGTTAAGAAGTGAAACAAATTCGTTTTTCTTAATAATATTTTGATTTCATTTTGTTGTTGTTGTTGTTGTTGTTGTTGTATTTTTACATATGTATAAGTACTTAAAACATATACACTAGTTATACATATGTACATATGTCATTCTCACTTTCTGATTAATAACATAGTGCATCAACATAGAAGAAAATGGCGGATGATTGTGATTTGAACCGATTGCATTCAATTGAGATTGGTGATTGAAAAATGTCGCTAGAGTGTTCTAAAATAAATAAAAAAAATATATGACAATTTAAAAATGCCACCTTACGCGAACAAAGCCCCCATATCCAAAAAAAAACCTCTTTCTTTTTTTCATCTATTAATATTCTCCATTGAATGCATTCATTCAGATCACCATCAGCGACCTTTTTCTGTCAAATTGACACATACAGGTGGAATTAATTAATTAAATAATGAATTAATAGAAAATATAATGAAATAAAAAAATATTGTAATAATGATTGCATTTCAAGTGCGGATATGTTTGAAGTATGTAATTAATTAGGTGGGAAATGTAATCAAGTCATATGGCAACACTTGCAGCCGTTATAACCGAAAAGAATGTAATCAAAATAAATATCATTCTTTGTTACATAGACAACTTCTGATAGATTTTACTATGCAGAATCCCTCAAGTAGATGTGAATAGCTAAACTGTCACAACAAAATGCAACTCTGTACATGATGCTTGCTAATTAACGTGGAATTTGGATGAAAACATTGAATTTGTGTAAATTAAACAAATTCATCATTTTATATAGAAATCAACACCGTTAATGAGCTTCTTTAACAATTACATTTTTTTTTCCATAAACCTAAATCAGCTATTGTTATAGGTCCTTCTGAGTTGATAACGCTAGAGCATTATTGGAAATTAATTATAATTTCATTCTCTAGATATAGGGTTGCCAGTAGTAATTAGGCAGATATCAGGTAGAAATTGAATTTCGACTTTTAATCAAGGATAGTATTTTTTTATTTTTTTTTTTTTTTTGAGGAAAAACAAAATTGTGCAAGGATGACTTCATACTTTTTATGAGGAATCTGCCCATTCATTTGCTCAAAGGAGTATTATGTATAATGATTGGATGCATTTAAATGTGGCAGTCAAGGACGATGACTTTCTTTTAGCATAAAATACTATTCTTTCTTTAGTTAGACCAAATGTAAATGCGCGGAAGCAGCTCATCTATGTTGAAATTGTAGATTGTATGATCGATCGGCTGCGCTGGCTAGGTCATGTGAATAGAAGAACACGCTCCAGCTAAGAAGGTGTTATATTCGGAATCCGCTAGAAGACGACGCAGAAGAGGAAGACCTAACCTCTGGTGGAAAGACCAAGTACTGAAGAACCTGACGGCGGTTGGAATTTCTAACTGGCGGCGCCAACTAGCGAAGAACAGAGATGGCTGGCGTAAGTAAGTAAGATCGAAACATTTCAATGATACAGTCAAGGCAAGACGATCATTTTTTAACAGAGGAATACTTATACTTTAGATTGGACCTAGCTGAAATGATAGATCCAAACAATTTTTTATTCCAATATTTCTTTGCCATTCGAATAAAGTGTTATTGATTGAGAATTTTAGAATTGTAGAAGAAAGATCGATGAGTATCATTAGGCAAGAAATATAATATTTGTTATTGGGTCGTATGGAAATACCCCAAAGCGATCAAATAAATAAATAAAAATAATATTAGAAAAAGTTCTAGTTGGTGGAGTTCTCACAAAATATTATTGATTGGATATCTTGAAAAGGAAAGAACAGTACTGAACCGTTTGAAAGATGCAGCTGGGGTAAAATAATAGTTTTTTTACCAAAGAAAAAAGCTTGTTATTGTTGGACCAAATGCAAATGCCCCCAAGTGGGAAAAAGCTATAAAATATTGGTCTGTGCAAAGGGATTAAAATACCAGTAGAATATTATGCAGTATTATTGAACTATTTGAATAATAAAATGAAAAGAAAATTACTTGCTTCAGCTCAAAAAATCGGACAGCAAAACTTTCCACCAATATTTTTGGGACTAAAACAGCGCATATTATCGATCGAGTGCCTTGAAAAATAAAAAGCACATTATTATTAGCAAATTCTTTGCAATATCGAACGGTTTTCAATATGCAGTCAAGGCAAAAGAATCATCTGTAACTATATGGACCAAGTCAAAATGCTAAAATTCGAATCGAAGATACTCGGTCGGAGATATTTTTTGTGCCAGTGTGTTTGGAAATTCTCATGAGGAAAAAGGGAAAAAGGGCACTAGTGATATCAAAACTATTAGACCTAGTTCCTAAAAAAAATCTTTGAATATTTTGATTTTCATTGTAAATTTTAGTAATCTCTTGCTCAAAATTGTCACCTCAGCTAGCTAAATCGTTGAAACTAGAGCTCCTAATCAGTATAGACATATTTTCTAGAGTGCTACATAGCTACAGAGTAAATGCTTCATGACTTTCTTTCCATTTTTCTTAATTAGATCCAATGCTTATTGAACAGATTGAAAGTTCTCTCAAAGTTGTCAGTAAAAATATTTGTTGGATCGACGCCTACCACTGCCAGAGGTGCCGGAAGTGCTCTAAGTCTAAGGCTAAGGTAAGTCTGTAAGGCTAAGCTCATGCTACTGAAGGGGTCAGTGGTGGCGGATTGTGAACGGTCTGTCTGTGGATTTGTCCACCTACAGGTTAGATGCGAATAAATAATAAGCAGTCCCCGACCAAGAGCGACATCAGCGAGGACGCAGATTAAAAGTCTCGCAAGTTCAAGTTGGAAAGTCTGGCAACCTTATCTTATTATAAGCGGCGCAATGTTTCATAGACACTTTTGTTTTAGATGACTAGGTTGGGACAGGGTGTAGGCTATAAACAATTTTTTATAATAAATTGTTTCATTTTTTTGCTTTCTATTTTTAAGGCTTTAAAAATTATAAATTAATTATATGAATATGAATTAAATAAATAATGTGATAAAAAAAAATAATAATAATAAAATTATTAATAGTAATTTATTCATATAGATTGATACTATTGTATTTGTATGTTTCTTCGCTTATGGTATTATGTTGTTCATGTTACTTAAAACATACGAATATGTTATTCGTCATTCTCATAGACAACAGTAAATGTAGTTTGGTTTTTTAGTACACTATTGTATGAGCGAGCTACTCATTTATTGCATTTGATGCTTTAATAAAATAGTAAATAAATATGTAGTTTAGTATTTAATTTGCATTTGCTGTTGTTTAAATAAATTCTTTGCTATTTTCTATTGGAATTTGTTGTTGTTGTTGTTATTAATATTTTTAATAATAATTCTCACTGGCTGATTGATTTTTTTTTTTTGTTTTGTTTTGTTTGCTTAAAAATAAATAATATTTATTTTTTGCCATTATTTTATTTTATTTTATTTTATTTTTGTTTCTATTGCTGATGCTATGTAGCTAGTTGTTTTAATTGTAAATTGTAATCCCTGTCAATTTATATCGTATATGTGTCCTCTCGCTATCTCTTTCTCTCTCTCTCTGTCTATCTAAACAAAAATATATAACAAATTCCTGTTACTATTGTTGTTGTTTTTTGTATGTGTGCGTGTGTGTGTGTGTGTGTGTGTGTGATATTCGTTCGTTATTTATTTATTTTTTTTTTTTAATTATGTATATGCATAGTATATGTTGCATATGTTTTACAAATATTTCATATATGTATATGATATATAGTACATATATGTATATATGTGAATATTTGCTTACAGAGATATTTGTTTGCTTTTTTTTTTTTTTGTAATTTAAAATTAACATTTATTCATTTTATAATTTATTTTTTGCATATTATTAATATTATCATTATTATAAATTTTTGTTTTTCTTTTTTTGTTTTTGTTTTTTTGCTATGCTCACTTAACTAAAAACTTTTCTATTTTAATATGGTTGTGTAAGTGTTGTTGTTGTTGTTCTTTTTTTATGCATATTTTTTACTCTTTATGTTTTACTATTTTTTTTGTTGTTGTTGTAGCTTGTGTTGTATGTATGAGTTATTTTTTTTTTTCAAGTTTTTATGGATTTAATCAATTTTTCTATGGCATTAATTAATTAATAATATTTGTTTTTCATTTTTCACTTTTTCATATGATTTTTAACTATTTTGTTGTTGTTGTTGTTTTTGCTGTTGTTAGTGATGCCAGTGCCGGTGTGTTGACACACCTAGACACATCACACATCCACTGTACATAGAGGTAATAAATAACAAAGAATGGATAATAGAATTTAATAATGATTGTTCTGTAAAAAATATTTCTGTTGCTATTGTTGTTGTTGTTGTTGTTGTTGTTTAATTGTAGTTGTAAAATATGAAAACAAAAAGGCAATTTTTTTTTGTATATATTTATATATAAGTATTTAGTTTTATTGTTGTTGTTGTTGTTGTTGTAAATCTATTCAAACGTAAGTAATTTTTTTTTTTTATTGTTAATTATTATTTTTATTTTTATTTTGTGTGTGTATATATATAAAAAACAAATAATAGTAATAATTTACAATTCTATGGCACATTGTTGCAAAAAAGTTGCCAAGGGTTTATTTTCATTAATTAAATGATTTGAAACAAAAAAAAAATAATAATAATAATATAATCATATTATATATTGGTGGACGATAACAAGATTCAAAAAAAAAATGCAAAAACCCAGAAATGCAAAAAATTAAAAATTATTTTTAAATTATTTATTAAACAAATCTCTAATTTATATGCTATACAGTTCTCGATTATATATGTAATTATGTATTTATGGTACTTGACTTTTATATATTGTATAATACAGATGTAGGAACAATAAAATTATTAATATATTGATATATGTATGTATATATGTATGTATGTAAGTGTAAAATGCATTTTATTATTAATTTTTTTTTTTTTTATGTTCAACTAATTTTTAAGAATATAAACTATTTTCTTGAAATATAATATATAACAAAAATAATGGATAAAATTATACAGATTAAATAAAAATACGAATTAGAACAAAAATTGTGATATATCTTTAACCCAACTTTACATATGAATCTCCTAAATGTTACACTTTACTCCTTAATAATGGCTAATTTAGCTTAAACAAAATGTCTGCCATCTTAATAGATCACAAATGTAATCGACTTTATTTCACTGCTTGTAGTCGGATGTAAATATCACCCAGAAAGCATAAATCCAAATCCGAACACTCATAACAGTCTAATAATAAATGCAATTTTAAGTTAAAAAAATTGTACAAAATTTACATCGGTAAGATGGGATACCCTACCCTACATCTTGAAAGATAGACAGATATACATATTTTCGAAAAATGTCAAAATTTTTGCGCTGCGCTGGTTTTCATCTGAAAACATTTATACACGCACTTTGATCAAAATATTTATATTGGCCGGATTTGAGCTTTATGTATTCGTACGCAAAGTACAGTCGGGAAAATATTTCCATATGAAAGATTCAACCCATTTTCGAATATGTCTATTAATTAGCAAATATATCACATCGGCTGAAAACTTCATAGGATGACACATAGGAAGTTCCGACCTCAAAACAATACTCGTCAAATTTCATGACAATCCGATCGTTAGTTCAGAAGTTACAGTTATTTCGATAACGCTACTTTTGTGATTTCGAAAATAATGGATGCAAGGCAATTTTGGCTTGATAAGTGTTATTCAGACTGGCTTTACTGACTAGTTTACTGACTTTAAACACGGTCGCCCAAACACCGGTGACGCCAAACTCTCTGGTCGCTCAAATGAGATGCTGATATTGGAAAACATCAAAAAAGTTCACAAAATCGTTTTGGCAAACTATAAAGTGCAACTCAAAAGGATAGCTGACACCTTGAAGATATAAAAGGAATGTGTCAGTTGAATTTTGCATAAATAATTTGTCTATGAGAAACTTGTTTTTGTAATGGATGCCGTTGCTGCACACAGTAGAACAAAAGCAATAACTTGTCGATGATTTGAAGAGGTGCTTGGAATGGTTTTGGTCAGATATAAAGGACTTTATGCATCGGTCTTGAATCCACCAGTACATTCTGAGTCCAACAGACAGACAGACAACAATGGCTCAGATCGACTCAAATAGCGATTCTGATTAATAAAACCTTCTGAAAAAATTCAATTTTTGCGAGCACACATGGGCATGACCTACATATTCTGAAAGTAGCGCAAAAATAAAGATACCCGTGTCTGGCCGTTTTCCTAGATCAATTTTTCTATATTTTTTAGACGCAAAATTATTTTTAATTTATATTACTCATACGACTTTGCTCTATGAAATTCGATGACGAAATTTTATCTGAAGCGTATTGCAATAATATTTAGAAAGATAATATGTAATTTAATAAAAATAAAGTATATAAATTAAAAATAAAATTTTGTGAAAACACAATTAAGAAAAACATTCAGAAAATATAATATTGAATAAATTCGAGGTAGCACAGATATTTGAATTATTCATTATGAATTTTATGTATATGATATTGCATGGTATTATGTAGGTAATTCGCTTGCATACACCACTCGATATATATTTAAAAAATTTGTATTTGGAATTTGAAGAAAAAAGCTTGAAATTTCCACCGCATTATTCAAAGTTTACCTCGAAAGCATCTGGGTACTACAATAAAAAAACATTTTTTGGACGATCATAAAATTTTTCTATAAAAATTTTGAAATTTTTTTTATAAAAAAGTTGAAATTTTTTTATAAAAATTTTGAAATTTTTTTATAAAAATTTTGAAATTTTTTTATAAAAATTTTGAAATTTTTTTATACAAACTTTGAAATTTTCTATAAAAATTTTGAAATTTTCTATAAAAATTTTGAAATTTTTTTATAAAAATTTTGAAATTTTCTATAAAAATTTTGAAATTTTTTTATAAAAATTTTGAAATTTTCTATAAAAATTTTGAAATTTTCTAAAAAAATTTTAAAATTTTTCTGTAAAAATTTTGAAATTATGTTTTACCGATTTCTAGAAACTTAATATTTGAAGTTCAAGTTGCCTCGCTGAGGTGTTTCGTAATTATAGAAAGGAAAATATCCACCGAGAAAAGAAATTTAACTCGTTCCGATATTTTTATCTAATTTATTGTAGTTTTAGGTCTGTAGCTTCCTAAAATCTACACTTTAGTAGATCATTTCAAATGGTTTTCGAAATAATTTCATTGCCGTATATAGCTTATTGTTTCAAAAACAGTGTGAAAACTAATTAAAAAACGTAAAAAGTTATTTTTTTCAAGTCATCCATAGAGATAAAAACCACTCGAATATTGTTTATGAGATTATGATATTTGGATAGGCAATTGAGATATGTCAGAGATGGTGTATGCCTAGCTGGGTTGATCATCATGTCTATCATATTGATCTGATTATTATTAAATGCTATTTTGTTTTTCATTTTCCAACTGTATATACAATTATATGATATTGTTTATTCATGTATTTGTGTATTGTATGGGTATTTTTATGTATGTACATAAATATGTAATAACAAGGAACCATATTATTTGATTATTGAAAAATTATACTAATATAATACATAATTAAAATATAATGAAATCAATCAGATAAATGAAATGGCTTTTAATGGCATGTAGTTTCCACTCATTTTTCCAAATTTTTGAATATTTGCACAAAATACATCTCTTCAATTAATGAGCGAATTCACATTCCCGTTCTAGTCTATATGTGATATTTCTCAATAGGAAAATAGTGGTGCCAAATCGAGAGTTTTTATTTGGGTAATGTTTTCATTAGACGAGTGAATTGTGTCTGTAAAATCGTCACAATGCCTTTATATGATATTCTAAATTATAAATTCGGTAATCTGTGGTGTGAACGTTTACAAAAAAAAACTGTCAATTTTTTTATGAAATTTTCTTCAATGAAATCCAAAATAAAAAGCATTGAGTGGAAGTAAATTTAGTGCATCCGTCGAAAAATGTATGAACACTTACTGGATTTGTTGTATCCTTTCGTTTAGTAATGAGACCGATTTTTTTTTTATAAAAATCATATCTGTGATTAAACATTCACTATATTCAGCTGATTTAGCTCAACATCTACTTCGTCACTGTAATGGTCTGATATGGACCAAGCTTCGTTACTTAGGTAGCTATTATCTAGAACCGTCAGACATAGCGGACAAGTCTCCTAAAGATGAACTTTGAATTCCTAGTGAATGCTAGACTTAAGGAGTACTTGTAAATTTTCAGAGTGTTTCACAATAGGTCCATCTTGGCCGCACTGACAAGGTGACTGGTTCCCGCTCTACAATCAATTTATCTATGTAGCTCAATGCGACTACTTTACATTCCTTACCTCCCATTCTCAACACCATTGCAATAATACAGTGACACAGTATTTATGGGGGCGGAAGGATGAAAGAGCTAGACCCATAAACTAAAATCTCCAAAACTATTTGCATTCTTAGGCTACATTTTTTTAGAATAAGTGGAAAAAAAAAGGATTAAAATGCATATAGGAGCGAAATATATAGTAAAAATTTAACGGGGAATACTTTTCTAGAATATTTTATACAGTAAAATATTACGAAGAATTATTTCCTAGAATATTTTAACCCTCTAGCAACCTTTCAAATGCCATTCTATTCAGTCTCTCGCAAAAAGGGGTAAAAAAAAACCTTCATGATTTGCGTTCTCTCTTTATCCATAGCGATTATTTTGGTACTGAGGGTGTATAGTAGCAAATAGAAACAAAAATTAAGCACAATGTTGTTTGATATCACAATAAAGACCCAAATGATGTTAGAACTTTTTTTTTTTTTGCTAAGTCCAATAATTTTGTGATTAAAGTTATTGATTATCCAATACCATAGAGGCGACAGAATCTATTCTAAATGAATTTACTCTTCGTATATACTCATTGGTTCTAGTCACCTGGATACGCAACAATAATGGGTCACTGCAGTGTCGAATTGGGAAACTAATACAGACGGAACGAACGATTTCATTTGTAATTCATCTGAATAACTAAGAAATGTCTTTATTTCATGAGTCCGAGCAAATTCTAGCTTGATGTCGACGTATATTAAAATTCTAAATATGCTCAAAAAAGCCGACCAATATGATAGGAAAATCTTCTTTGTTGACATTTATGAGTGTCCACTAGATTTTGTGCAAAATATTACGATTTTCCTCCCCTTTTTAGGGAAAATCTCAATAGCAATTTATGGCATCACTTACAACGAGTAGCATTGAGTGACAACCACCATTAGTTAGAACGAGTTAGAGTACTCGTCTAATTGTACGAGTAAATGTAATTTATTCTCTCACTAATTGAGTATGCAAATTGAGTGTGCAATTCATCCATTTTGGCATATTCTCTATTATCGATGAGATTTTTGATATGAAGTATGTATGTATAAATAAAATTTGAAATAATTGAATTGAGAAAATAAAAAATGGTGTGAAATATAAAAATTTAAAACAAAGACACCGACAAAAAAAAAATATATGAAATATTAAGGCTTGATAAATTTCCCCCATTGGCCAACTTTCGTTTTTTTGTTTTTTATGTATATTGTTTGGTTTGTTTTAATTAATTATTTAATACATAATCATAATAATGATAATAAAGCGCATTGATATTGTTTTATTTTAAAAAGAATTAAACGTTGTTTGTTATATAATGGCTATTGTTGTTCTGGAGTTGAATGAATTTTTGAAATAATTTATTTTGAGTTTTTTTTTTACGATTAATAAAAAACAAAAAAAAAAAATAAAATATTTCATGTTAAAAAGTATTCATTTCTTTGTTTGTCTGATCATTGTCGGCTTTATTATTTTTTTTTTTAATGTATTATATGTAGTTCTTATCATACACCATCAATAGATAAATTTGAAGTTTACGTATTAATACATTATATACTCTATGTATGTATGTATATATGTATTTCTGTATGTATTTATTATAATTTAATTATTATTAATCTATGTGACATTTAATTCAACTAAAATGTATTTATTCATTATTTATTTTTCACGCTCTAGGAGCAACCAAAATGAGAACATAAGACTAATCATTATAATAAGAGAAATAAAGAGAAAAAAAAAACACTTGTTAAAAAAAAATAAGAAAAATTAATTACAATGATTTTCAGCTTCTTTTTGTTGTAATTTTTTTTATTTTTTTATCATATACATATTTAACATTTACATACATATACATATGCACCTATGCATATATAAGTAGATGTATTTATGTATATTTGAATAAATAATAATTATATAAATATATTTATGTATATATTTATTGCATTTTTTATTTCTTATTTAATCAATATAATTATAGATAATAATAATAGTAAAAATAATGAAAAATATTATTCTTTTGCTGTTGCTGCTGCTGTTGTTGTTGTTGTTGTTGTAGTTGTTTTGTCTATATCTTTCTATATTAACCAATTAGTTTTACATTTATTTTTATTTATTTTATTTAAGTATTTTGCTCAGCTTTTGTTATTGTTAATAATATTTAACATTGATTTCTATTTTTATTTGGTTTTTGTTGTTGTTGTTTTGTATGTATATGTATTTTGCAAAGAGACTTAAAACTATTATCACTATTGCAGAATGCGGTTGTTTTTTTTTGTTGCTGTTGTTGTTGTTTTTATTGATTTTTTTTCTTCTTTATTAAAATATCTGTTGTTGTTGTTATTGATGGTATTGTTATTTTTTTTTTGTTTTTTGTAGGCATGTTGAATGGTAATTTTAAATAATCATAAACAATAATAATTATTAAGTATTGGATTGATATGCAAAAATTCATTCGGTTCTTTTCCATGTGATAATTTATTCAAATTTCTGACAAACAAAAGCAAGCAAAAGTGTGCGAAAGTTGAATAATGTTATAATTTCGTATGCATAATTGGAAAACATGCACTCAAAATTCATACATTTGTATGAGAGCTGGGCGTAGCTTTCGTTTGATTACACCCTTTTATCAATTTCATACATTTACTAACAAATATATTCGTATGTAATGAATTTCAGTTTGATAACTTTATATTTTCGTGCGCACAATGTGAAAACATACATATGGAAGCACAAGATTGTATGGAAGGTAAGCTTGGTTTGTATCAGATTCAACCTATTTTTGAATATGCATATTAATTAATAAATATAAGTGCACGTACTAAGTTTCAATTCGATAGCTTTATATTTTCGTGCATAAAGTATGAAAACATGCACTCAAAAGTATCCTTTTGTATGGGAGATAGGTGTGGTTTTCAATCGATAACACCTATTTTATAAGATGTTAATTATATGATCGAAATAATGTTATATAGAAAGTTTCAGTTCGATGGCTTTATATTTTCATGCGCAAATTGTGAAAATATACATTTAACAACACCCTTTTGTATGGTAGGTAGGCGTAATTTTTATTCGATTATGTCCATTTTTGAAATCTTTTATTATATGGCATATAGAATTATATATCCCAAGTATCAGCTTGATAGCTATCGATTTTTGTGACATACTTTTATATGGAAGGTACTTAGTCAAGCTCTTCATTCGATTTTGGGCATTCACCAAGAACCCGAAGAATTCGGGGGAGAACTTGAACGAGTCATATATTCAAAATTTTTTATATTTTCACTATAATGAATGTAAAAAACGTATGACTGGGTGCTATTATCGAAAGCGTCTGCAAAAAGTCTTAACATTCTGGAGATTTGTATGGGAGAAATGTGCTCGACCTATGAAAATTGACATAAAAATGGAAGTCAAACTATTCGATGTATAGCTGAAAAATTCGAAATATTTTACATCAGTTTTTGTTAATTTGTAAAAGCCCCGAATAAACTTTTCAATTAATACAATATTATTAAATAATCATAATATTAATAATAATCATGAAAATACTAATAAACTAAAAATTATGAAATTGAATACAAATTTTGCTTGTTTGTTTTTTCTTGTTCTTGGCCATAGATATATTTATATTTTTATGTTCTAAGTCTAAACATTTAATAATTTTTTGTTTTACTTTTAAGAAGAAATTGTATTTTTTTGAAGTTTTTTATTTTTTTATATTTTTTTTTTTTTGTCTTTTGGTTATTCTTGTATTATATATTCATGATTTAATTACTCGAAAATGTCAAAATGGTTAATATATAGTATATATATATATTTGATTTTTAATTAAAGAAAAAATATAACACTTGAAAATTTACTGATTGATTACAACACAAAAGCCAGGTTTAAAAAGTTTTTTTTTGTTTAGACGTGGGTAACACACTAAAAGTCTCCGAAAATAAATGCTGATCACGTAAAAAACAAATAATCATTAAATAGCATTTAAATGACATGTTTCTGAGATACAACCACTTTAGAGTACAGAAATTGTTGCAGCAACAATTTGTTTCGTACACAAATGTATATAAAATGTGTAGGGCGAATATTTTCGGCAACAAGTTGCTTTGAAGGCAAAAGTATATGAAAGTGATTTTTTTTAATATAAAATATATGTTTACCTATGTATTTTCGGAAACTTTTAGAATGAACATAATACGGTTTAGGATAAATATGAAAATAATCACAAAAAAAATAAAAATAAAATGTATTCCACTCAACAAATGATATTTTGTATACATGTATAGGTAGGTACCTATATAGAGAGGATTCACAAGGTGTCAGAAGATGTCATATTGTGGATAATTTGATGAAATTTGGCAATAGTAGTTTAATAAGCGATTATTGGCTTCCATACAAATACAAACTCTTGGCACAATACAACTCTGTATGCTATGTTTCTAGCTGGTTTTACATGGAATATTGACATATAACTTGATGATACCTTGTGAATCACCTTATAGAATACACCAATAGTTCAGATTAAAATGATGATTATGTATATTTATATATATTTTATTGAAATTTGATCTTATTCAAAAACTTTTTATATTATTTTTTCTTAGTTTTTGGCTGATCATTTTTATTTTGCCGCATATAATTTTTCTTTTATACTTAATTATTATTATTATAATTATTATTTAATACTTGTTTATTACATTTTATTTCATTTTTTTTTTTTTTATTGAATGAAATTTCTTTATTTTTATTGTTTGTTTTGTATTATTATGGCTTCATTAGACTGCAATTAAAATTGTTTCTATAAATTATTTGTACTCTTGGTTCATAATTGGGCTATTGTTGGTTTGTTAGTGTGTTTGTTTTTGTTGTTGTTGTTGTTGTTGTGTGGCTGTTGTATATAGATGATATATTTATTTATTACATTTTTTCTTTCATTCTTTCTCAATATATTCACAATTCTTATTTTCTTTGTTCTTCTGCTGTTGCTGCTATTATTTGATTATATTTTAACTATTTTTTTCGTTTTAGAATATTTTCAAAAAATTGTTGATTTTGAAACAAAAGATTGAAAATTTTGCCATTTTTATTTTTTTCTGTGTGATATGCAAGAAGGATTGAACAAAAAAAGTAGTGAATTTGTGAGCCAAAAGTTTATTAATTTTTTATTATATATGATTAGTATTTTTATTATTAATTCATTTTCTTTTTTTTTTTTTTTATTGGGATTAATTATATAGTTTACTTTATATGCCGCCATTTTTTTGTTTTTGTCCATAATATTTTCACAAAGTTTTTTTTTTTTTTTGAATTTTTGGTTTTATCATTTTGTTATTTTATGAAATTAACATATGAAATCTCATGTGCGAGTATGAATGTGGTTTTTAATCAATTTTAGAAACCCCTTTGTTGTTGTTTTTGAAATTTTAATTCGTATTGTTATGTGTACATCAAGTGATTTATTTAGGAAAATACAAAATGTGCTTCAAAAGTTCCCGGCTTGCACAATGGTGCCATCTATAGATGTCATTCCATTAACAAACATCTGTGTAAACACGATATTCGAGAAGCTTTTGAAACATAATGTGTACTCTATTTCTAGTTGTCTTATCCGGTTATTCTTATAAGCTTCGTAGATGAGCCTATATATTTCTCATAATTGATAGATTGATATTGGATATTTTTTGATTGATTTTTGGAGCCAAAATTAAATTTTTGCAAGTTTTTACTTGTTTTTTCATATATAATTTCTTATTATCGATATTATTTAATTTTGTTAATTTTTTCTTTTCTCTTTAATTTCTACATTAATGTAAATCGTATAATTTGGTTATTTTCATATATATATATTTTTTTTTTAAATTTATAATTTTCCATCAGCTTAATATGTTCTTCATTTCAAAAAAAAAAAAAAACAAAAAAAACAGAAGAAAACAATTAGATGCGATTAGGCGTATGTAAATTCTAATTTATATACATGCGTGTTGTTGTTTTTGTATTGAAATCATAGAAAATTATATGAAATTATAGATAACGTTGAAAAAAAATTAAAAATAGAAAATTGTTCATACTTTACATTGAATTAATGTCGAATGAATTTTTGCAACAATGTCGTCAAAATTTTGTTGTGATTATATCAAAAATACAAGGGTGGGTCATTAACATCCTGAATATTGAAATAAGGTAAACACTATTTACAGATCTGTCAGTTACATATATTTTGACGACCTTGAAAATGGAAAAAGTGAATTTCATGTGCTCACTGAACACTGTTTTTTTTTTCTTTTTTTCACGAAAAAAGCTCGATAAATATTATGGAGACTTATCGATTGGAACCATCCACCAATGACAAATTTGCATGATATAGATTTTTTAATGGCCTCTTATTTTTTGGAAGGCATCCGAAAATTGCAGAAACCTTTGGACGAAGTGTAACGAGCTAAAAGGACACCGGGCCAAATCCGATGATCTTATGTCAATCGCCAGGAATTATTAACCCACCCTCGCAGTTGAAATTTCGACTTATTGCAATAATATCGAAAAATTTGATATTTACATAAAGCAAATTTTCGATAATATTGCAAGTGATTTACGACATTAAAATGATATTATTTAAAAATTTTGTCGACATTAATGCTATACACCCCATTTATATATATATATGTATGTATCTATTATATACCTAGTCGTACGTATTTACTTCAATATTTTTTACTCTTTCTCTACAAAAATTTTGATTTAATAATTTAGGGCCTAAATATTAACTTTGTTGTTCTTGTTGTTGTTGTTGTTGTTGGTATTAATTTTAAAAATTTACAAAAGTTTTATATGTATTTATGTGTGTATGTATGTATGTATGTATGTATACATACATATGTATGTGTGGTGTGTATGCCTAGAATTTTGGTTAAATTTTTTAATAATTTTAATTTTCATTATCACAGCGACATTCAGTCTAATATATGCTTTTATTAGAATTACAGCATGATATGCCATAAATTTGTTTTTATTTTTTTAATTTTTAATTTTTTATTTTATTTTTTTTTTTAATTTTATGTTAAATATTTTTAAAGCCAAACAATTGATAGAGAAATGCAAAACAATTTGTTGTTTTCGTATTCACTTAAAACTTAATTTCATAATGATAGTTGTTGTAAAGCCAAAAAGGAATTTTAGATGATTTTTTTTTTTGTAGCATTGTTTTATTTTGCTTTCGTTTTTCAAATTTTACTAAATTTCTAGTTTCTAAGGCCTAAAGAAGTATATATGTACTATATATATGTATATGTATGTATATGTGATTCGTTTTTCATTTTTTTTTTCGAAATTTATTATAGCAAATCATGCTTGCTGATTGTATTATAGTGAGTAATTCTAATAAAAGCTTTTATTATTTTTTTTTTTTACTTCTTTAGTTTTTTTTTCGTTTATATGCATCCAACATTTATTTGTCCAAAAATACTATGCCGAAATGTTTTTTTTTTTCAAATTTTGTTTGCCTTTTTATTTTTAGAATTTTTCAATGGGCCTAAATAATTAAAATTTTGTCTAATTTTTATTTAATTTGTAATTTTTTTACATCAATTTTTAGTTTTTTTTTTTTTTTGTTTTTTGTTCATAAAATTTTTAAAATCCGAAACAATTTCTGTGTCTTGTTAATTTTGGTATACACTCATTTCTTTGGTTTAACTATATAAAACTTTTGCACGCACAATATGAAACAACAGTTTTGTTTTTGTTTTTGTTTTTTTTTTTTAGATTTTGCCAAAATATCAGAGTAAAACCAAAACAATTTCCATTCATTCATAACATTCGTTTACTTACAATTTTCATAAAATTCATACACTATTTCGTTTCACCTTATTATTGCCAACCCTATGCAATAGCCTAAAGCAGAGATTGATTATGTTCTTATTGTTGCATCCCATGCAGAAAATAAAAAAGGAAATAATAAAACAACTTGGAATTAATATCTTCTTGGAAGAAAATTTTACTGCAAAATTGTAGCGAAGCTTATAAAAGGAAAATGTGTAAGAGGAGGCAATAAAAAATGTCCATAACCGCCAAAACTTATTGCATTTTGTGACTCTTTGCTCTTCTCTGACGAACGCCATTCTTTTTGCTTAATTTTCTTGATAATACCGACTATTCGATTGTATTCTGCGAATTTTTTCATGAATTTTGGAAGATTCGTAGATGTATAATGTTGCTTCATTTTTGCAGTCTCGGAAAATAGATTTTACATATTTCGCTTGTACTTGCACTGATTTTGCAAACAAATCTATTGCCTTTGTTATTGATTGAAATATATTCCACTTAATTTATTTGCACATAAATATATAACTAAAATAAATTATTCTTTTGATTTAATGTGACCTCAATATTAGCAAACGATTGTAAAAAGTGTATTAACATTTGAAAGAACTAGGAAAATCTGTTGCTTCGTATAGAAACGCCATATTGGATAGTGTGGCCATTATGCAATGAAATGGCTTGTCTCCGACCATTACATTTTTTTTCAATATTTCTTTTTTATTCATTTTACCAGTTTGAAATATTATTTTGAGGAACTCATTATATATACTTTTTAAAGTTTATGTAAAGTTAATGTACAAAAGATAAATTTTTATCTTATGGTAACACCACAACTATGTAGAAATTCAAGCGTTTCATTAGGAATGCCATTTTGGCTAGTGCTGTCATCAATTAATATAAGTGTTTCTCTTGAATATTACAATTAAGAATTATTTTGAAGAACTAATCATATATATTTTAAAAATTATGAATAAATATTAAAGAAAAATATTTGTTTTATGGCAACACCATATGCAAAGGCAAAGAAACAACGAAGCTGCACTGAACATAGAACACTTTAAAGTCGCAGTTATAGAAACTACACAAAAATCGGCTTGAATTTTATTGATTTTAATTACATCGATGATAAAAAATTTATGAATTAGTTAGTACTTTAGAAGAATAAACAAAATCGCTGTCACTATGCTGTCACGTACGAGTACAACTTTTGAGTGAAAACTTTACAAAGCAATATTCATAGTATCAAAATATTAAAATCAATTTTCGCATTTTTCCTCAAAAGAAACGAAAATCATGGTATTAACATCTTTTTGACGGTTATGTGGTTCAAAATATGTCGTAATAAAACTTGTTGAGAGAGAAATAAGTGAAAATAATTCAAAACGAATCTATTAAAAAACATATCTTCATTATAAAACATAGAGAAATATAGAAACCATAGAAATCATGAATGAAACCAAGTAAAAAGAAAATATAAAATGTTTTTTTTTTTCAAAAAATTGTGTAATATTTATTAAATATATGTATATTTTTCATGATAAAACATATGTATGCATAATTTCTTCTTTATCTTCATAACGTCTACTTTAATTTTTCTTTCTATTTCAATTTTATTTGCATTCAAACTTAACTAATTCATAAAATATAAGTATTAATAATAGTAATCATAATAATAATAATAATAATAATAATAATAATAATAATAATAGTAATAGAAATAATATAGTGTAATATTAAACAAAACTATAAGTATATTTTTATGTTTATAATTTGTTTTGAAATAATTATTTTGCAAAGAAAAATTACATACACTTATTTAAAAGACATTTTGTTTTGAAATATTATAATGTATGAGTAGCAAGTAAATAAAATGATATTTCAAAAAAATGTAAATATAAATGTAGGTAGACAAAACAAAAAACAAAGGACTTGTAACATTTTTTAATATGATTTAAGTATTATTATTGATTAAAAGAAAACATTTTTTTTTATAAGTAGTTTATGTATAAATATTTTAATTTAAAACTCATTATCATATGTATGTAAATATAACAATAATAAATGCTTTTACAGTACGAAAATTATTCATTAATATCCACACGCAAAACTGAAAATGATCAAAGAAATTAAAGAAAAAAAAAAAAAAATAACAAATTAAAGTAAGAAAAACATAAAATTTTGCTCAAAAATATTAATAAAAAAAATACAACACTATTTTCTCTTCATTTAATTTAATTAACTTATTACACATTTCATATTCATTGTGTTCATCATTATGAGATTGTTGTTGATTGCAAATTGACATATTTTCCTTATTCACACTGTAGTTATGTATTATTCTATAAGTAAATGTATGTAGATGTATGTATTTAATTACTCTTGTATTTTGTATGTCATTATGAATTTGTATTTATTGCATTTATGTTAATAGGTTTTGCTTTTTTTTTCTGTCTTTTGCATTATTACTTTTATGGCACCTGAAGAGTCACACTTCTGTTAACATTTGTATCGTATGAAGGGTATGAAACAATTGAAATTCCATGCATTCTAACTACCAATAATAACAACAAACAATATAAAAAGCGTATATATATTCAAAGAAAATAGTGTGTGGACATTAGTAAATGAGAGGTAGAAAGGAAAAAAATTAATACAAACATAAGATGTAAATATTATTACAAATGGGAAGACAACAATTTCAAATACATTTGATTTGGGTGGAAATTAGTAGAAAAAAAATTTAAATTATCATCATCATTATCATAATAATAATAGTAGATTGTAATATTAATCATTTAATTGCTAATAAAATAAAATTTACAAATATGAAGAAAACAAAAAATTATAATAATAAATCACAAATTAAAACAAACCAAAAATATCATATCTATATAATTATATGCATTCTAAAACTATTTAAAATATATATATGTATGTATGTATATATGTATTTAGTATATATATATATAAAAGAAATTTTTAAATAATATGCTTGTGACAAAATACAAAAACTTAAAATTTCATAATCTTTTACTTTAATTAATTTTTGTTTTTTTTTTTTAATACAAATTATAATTAATAATTATACATGCATATGTATACATATGAATTTTCATTACTTCAGTATCACTTAAATACAACTACAACGACATTGGTAAATAGTTGTTGGTAATATTATAAAAGATTTTATAATATTATGTATAAAATTGAAAAAGAAAACAAAAGAAAAATTGAGTAAAACACAAAATAAGATTATATAAAATTGTTAGAAGAAGAATTAAGCTGCTCATTTGATGTTGCTGTTGTTCTTTTGTTTTTAATTTTACGCACATTTGCCAAGCAATTAAAAAAAAAATTATATTTTTTTTTTTATTATTTTGTTCTTCTTCATTTTTAGTTAACATTTTGAGAACATCTGTTGTTTTACTATCACTTCAGCTCTTCACAAATTTCTCACGTCCTAACATCACTATCATCAACAACTACGCAAGACCGCAGAGAACTGGGTTTCCTTTACAAGTATGTAAATCTATAAAAATATGTGGAAATAATAAAAAAATGATATTTTATCGGAATGTCTTTTAAAAATTAAATTTTTGATTTGCTATTTTCAATTGGAAGACATTCTCATTGGTATTCCTGTGTTACACAGTGGCTTCAAAAATGTATGAGACGAAGAAAAAGTGACAACTGCAGGCGCAACATCACAAAAAAAATCAATTAAAAGTTACATTATTTAATATGAATTGAATGAAAATATTTTAATTTTGCTGATTTTAAACTGCATTGCAAAAAGTGGTTGGCAATACTTGTAGTTATTATCTCTCATCCTTCGCACTCCATTCATTTGGCATATTACAACATATTCCTATTTTATGTCCATTTCATAAAATAAAATTTATTTCTTTTTATATTATTGTATTCTATTGAATAAAATTTAAATAAATAATAGCAGAAAAAAAAAAATCCACAAAATAAATTATTATTTTTACTAAAATAATATGCATGTATGTATGTATGTGTTTCTATGTAAAAATATTTTCATCTTTATGATTTCATAATCGCAATTTTTGCAGTTTTGCCTTTATACAGCCGATTGCATCAAAGCAAGCACCTTCAAAGTCAGACCATGTCAGTGGTTTTAAAATTGTTTGCAGATGAATTTATATTTTACGAGTATAAACTGTAGCATTAATATTGGAGAAATACGTAAAATGCTTCGAATTTTATGAGAATAATTAAGAAATAAACATTTTTTATCACTTCCACCATTATTATTTCGAATTTATACTGCATAGCATCATAATATGCATATGAAATTCCGCTGCGCCAGTAGTGTTCAAACTACAAGTGCGTGAAAATATATTAGTTTGGTGTATGTTGTTATTAGTGTGCTATGCATGAATTTTAATATTTATTCGAATTTTAAAATTATGAAATTTAAAATAAAACATCAATTTTTATTGATTTCTTTACAGTTGTCATTGTTAATTTGCATTTCTACACCCGTCATTATCATCGCAAATAGTCTGACAATGTCAGTGATTTTAAAACTGTTTTGTGGTGAAATTAATCATACCTAAGAATTGTTATTAAAATGTGTGTTGTGTTCGCGAATTATGAAATTTCAACGTTTTTTGCATGAGTAGCAATTTAAAAAATGATGGTTTTCTTTTTAAAATAAAAAACAAATTAATTAATTTATGCTTATATATAACTACCGGTGAATGCGTATGGAAGTAGGTAGCTTGGCTGCTTTGGCTGGACATTATACGAGTACGTATAAATGTTACAAAAAATATGTGCACTTTTTTTTGTTATTATTGCTGTTGTTTTGTATTAAAAATAACCAAATTTATCGCTTTAAATTAATTAATCATATTTCTTCTTATTCTTTTTCTTCTAATATATCTATAAAAAAAAGAAGAAATAACCAGCTAATACTCACATGAATAGAGTTTAGCATTTTTCTGTTGTTGATTTCATGCTTTACGATTTTATGTACACACATGTGCGAGTTTATGATTAATTACTAAATATTAACGCAATTCAAAGTAGTTCTCTACGAGCATACATACATACATACACATTAACATATGTATGTATGTACGTATGTAAAAGTATAATTATGATCAAGCGAAGTAGGCGTGATTGTGAAGAGAATATTGTTGTTGTTGTTGTTATTGCTGTTGCTGTTGTTATTGTTATTGTTATTATTATTATTACATATTGTTAATAATAATAGTAATGTTGTTGTTGTTATACTTAGGCTGGCTGATGACATCATAGAGATCCGAATATCGAGTGTATGTGAGGATGTATAGGAATTGTATGCGATAGTGTGGGCGGTGGTGGCGGTAGCACTGATGCCGCTGTTGATGCCGAACCATGTGATGAAGATGACGATGATGGTGGTGGCGGCGGTGGTGGTAGTGGTGGTGGTTGCGATTGTCCGCCACAATTATCACCGCCTGCTTGGTGATGATGATGGGCTGCATTAAGCGGTGCTACCGGTGGCAGCGTTATGGACAGTGTAACCGTTTGTGGCGTATGTGCCACCGATGCATGGTGAGCTGATTGCT